>BLXT01002074.1:208080-223982 GCA_019648995.1 Plakobranchus ocellatus | reverse complement strand
GTACTTACGTATACAGCCTGTTTTTTTTTTTTTCTGCGTGGTGACCTTTATTGAACTTGTGAATAGGGTTCTTGAAAAAAAATTTGGGGTCTTGAAAAAAATTTCAAGGATTTGGTGGGGACCCTGTATTTACCATTTTTGAGTAGTACAATTTAGTATTGGCCATGCCTTTTTGCATGAAATAATGGGAAAGTGTTTTCATAGCTTTGGCAACATTTTCGTCCCTTATTGAAGACATCTGATCTCCTTGATCATCTTCTTCTGTTTTAGTCTCAGACTTCAATGTACTTTCATCCTCTTTCTCTGTCTCTGATGCAGCAGGGACAGTTGACACGTCATTATCTAAATTCTCTAGATCCTCAAGTTCATTTGGAATGTTATATTCTACAAGTGTCCTCTTCTCCTGACTCAGGCTCAGAGGCTTGAAGTCTGCTTTCTTCAATCAGTTTCTGATGGTGGCAGGCTCAACTTCTTCTCAGACTTGCTTCAGAAAGATCACTACATCAAGGGGACTCAACTAAAAATTGTTGCATTCATTTCCTTCATCGACATAGCTGATCAATCTCTTGAGTTCCCCTTTAGTGGCAGGATGTTAAAGATACCCATATCACAGGACTGGGCTTTGGGTGTTGTATTTGGCAAAAAAAAAAATGAAGACTTCAACTGCCTTTAGGTTTTTGATTGCACCGTGCGGTTATCAAGAGTCAACAAAACCTTCCTCTTCTTGTGGTGCATCATCTTGTCAAGCTCTTGAACCGACTCGATAAAAAGTGTTGCAGTAAGTCATCCATGCTTTGGTGTTTGACTTACATTCTACAAGAAGTTTGTGGACACCTTTAAAACAACTGGGAGTCTTGAATTTACTGATAACAGGTAAGGGTAGTTTGTGGCTACCAGCCATGTTAGTACAGGTTAAAGTGGTTATCCTTCTTTTGGGCCTTTTCCTCTGCGACAAGCCTGGCCTTTAAAACCCATAGTTTTGTTGGGAAGAAGCAGCCAAACACACCGGTTTCATCAGCATTATATACATCAAATGGCTCGTACTTTACCAAAGCCTTTTCCAAAATTGCATCTCGCCACTGGTTCAGACTTGTCATCTACTAAAGAGCTCTTGCTGCGCAAAGTTTTGATGGGTCTTTTCTCGACCCTTGCCACCCAATCTTTGTTGAAATCCCCAGCCATTTTTGCCATGCGCTGCTGCAATTGATATAGCCTTGGTTTTTATCATCGGTCCACTGAAAGGAATGTTGTTTCATCACATCTCAATAAACCATTTGAGAGGTTTAACCTCAAGATCGTTTTGATTTGCTAGTCTAGTGCTTTGCTTGTTGACGTCAACTTGACCCAAGTAGAACTGCTCTCTGTAATGTGCTTTTTGTTTCATTAAGGTTGATACACTGTTGGCAGTGACTTTAAATTCTGTGCCCACTTTCCTCTACTTCTTGCCACTTCCCACTGCCTCAGTCAATTCAATTTTGTATTTCGGTAGCAGAATGGGCAGTTTTCTTCCAGTTCCAGCCATGGTCTTATTCAAATTAAATCTTATATATATATATATATATATATATATATATATATAAAAGAAAACAGTCTCTTCAGTGACTAAGGCCTGGACCAAGATAGATTAGAGATTAAAATCCAGAGTGTAGCCAGATGTGAAAAAGTGAATAGGTTGGCACAGGTGGGGTAAAGGAGGGGGGAGATATAGTGAAATGATTACACACATACATCTGTCTGCCAGCTTTTGGATGGCCAAGCCTCTTATCCATGCAGAGACACATTAGTCCCAGTAATTTACTGCCCCACTTCCTCTCATTTTACTATCACAGAGCTTGGAGCCTCCAGTGCCTGTTGCATAGCTTATGAGCCCTCACATCACTTCTGTCTTTGCTTGCAATGCTAACCACAGCTGTTTATTATGCCTTAGCCTAGATGAGGCTGCGAAAACAGGTTGAGCAAGGCCCTATTGTTACTCAATATTGACATGAGCAGAGGGTCTAGACAAGTTGATGTGAAAAGGTGGGCAACGGCCTAACCTGAGAAAGGGGTGATAATGATTATGTCTACAGTTGGAGGGCTTATTACAAAACCAGTGTTGAACATGGCTTTATTTTATCACCACCTAAGTTTTACTGTACCCTTGGGCAAGAAGCTGCAGGACAGCTTGATCTAGATCTAGATTTATTACAGGCACAGTGTTCCTTGACTCCAGGAAAAGTCAAGGGAAGGAAAGATTGACTTTTCCACAAGAAACTTATGAAGAACAAAAAAACTGCGGCCAAAATAAAAGGATCTACTTCACCATCATGATGGCCAAGTCGAGATCAACTAATCCTTTTTTTTCTTTACAATAAAACACTTCTACAAAGGGCACTTTTCTTTGAATTAATGATCGGCTCACACAAGGTCAGCTCAAGTGAAGTTGAAAATATTTGTGGCACCTGCGTTTGTAATACTGAAGCATCATTGTACAATTAATTGGCATTGTGGAATCTTTTTCTCTCTTTGTTTTTACACAGGTCACCTGGACAGCCGCACCAGTATTCAGAGGGTATTGATTGTCACTTTCACCATAGCCCTGCTATACTCAAGTATTCAGGTACTGCAATAATCAGTTTCACTGATTTCTTTAAAAGTAACAATTGAGTGTAAAACTTCCTGTTGTTGCATGTATGCATCTGGTCATAATTAAAGTGTTACCTGCTTTTGTTTTTAACTTTCCTGATCCCTCCATCTTAGTCATGGTGTGACAACATCCTTACTGAATGCAGATTCAGTGCACATAATAGAGGACGTACAAGAATTATGGTCTTTTTCTGCATTTGGTCATAGCAAAACTTTCTAAAATTTTATTTAAAATATAGCACATATTTTGATGTTTAATTCTAATGGCTGTGAACTATTGGAATTTTAGTTATCTCATTTTGTAAAACAACTGTTGCTGAAGGCTAATACCTTTTTTCAGAAAGTTTGTATGAAATTGAAATAAAACTTTGCTAAGCATGGGTAGATTCTCTATGATGTTGATGTTAGAAATTTCTGTAGAACAGGGAGTCGGGCAACTGTTTTTTTTTTAAAAGGGTGAGGTGCAAGAATGAAAATGGACATCTTAATTTCTTAACAGCTTATATTGACCAAATTCCACTGCATGCTGTGTAAACCCTCAGGGGACACTGGAATTGGTGTACGAACATCCTGAGTTCACCGGCAAATCTGGACCAGCTACAAGTAACTCAACCACCTATGTGAGCTATGATCTATTTGCTCATGGAGGCATGATATTCCTGCTCACCACCTCTCTTCTGTTTGCACTAGTAAGTACTAGATTACCTGATTATCTGACGAATTCTCAAAAGTTCATCCATGTGTTGGCACAGTTTGGGAAGCCTATTATTTTTTTATCGCTAAAAACATGCTTACAGTTCTTGTTTTTCAAAAATCAAATTGGTTTAAGAGATTGTGTAGATAGTTTGAGCTATGTCAAGTTGACATTTTTGTGAAGTGAAATGTGGAAAAATCATCTTTTCTCAATGACAAAAAGTGGACACTTAACCCATTTTCAACTTAAATTCTCCAATGCTAACAATATAGAAGGGTCAGGATGGTCATGATCAACCTCTGCGCAAAAAATTAGATGGATTCATTTGTTTATATTGAAATACACACTAATTAAGTGTAGATCTACCAGACATAACTCTTGTTGTGAAACTTTTAGATCTAAAAACACAGTTCAAATCTCTAGTTTTCATTATTTTATTTGACATGAAAGACATTTTGTCAAAAAAAAAAACAAAAAAACATTTTCTTTCAAACACGCTACGATGGCTACATTTTTTAGAAGAGATATTTTAATGGAGAAATTCAGTGGAATTTTATTCATGCCTTGATTGTTGTGAATCTGTTATGTCTGCCAGTTAAAGGAGTTTTTGTCATTTTCATATCATAATAAACTTTTGTGTGGCTCAGTTCATTGCACAATTTGATTCCTTATTTGAAAACTGCATAATCAGGAAATGAGCCATAATAGTCTTCAAATACCACTTACTAAAACTATTGTTTTGAACATTTGTGAATGTGTTATGTCCAAGGAATTGCATTGTAAAACATTATGTCTGTCTACTTTTCAAGCCCTATTAAGTAGGATTACAGCTTTAACAAACCATGTAGCTACTGCTAGAATCTGAGCATGATGTCTCATGGTTCTTAATCTTGATTTACCTTGAAGCTGAGCAGTCACCTAAAATGATTCTACATGAAAGCATAGGAATCTCACAACAGCAGTTGTGTTATGTATAAAAAACATACTCTAAACTAAGTATACTTCAAATGGAAGAAACTCAGAGACCTTGTTGAGTAAGCAAAGGTTTATAAACTAGATTTTCCGATCTAGACTTATTAAAATGGATGTGTGGAAGACATAACATCTTGACTTTCACAACAAAGAAGTGTTTATATTTTCATTGCTATGATCTAAACCTTTCTTTATGTGTTTTCTCTGATTCAGCCTGGATCAAATAAATTTAATTAATGTTCGTCTAAAACCAATAGCTTTATTTTTTACGCTGCTGTGAGTTCGTTTCAACTTTTCTGTGCTTTAAGTGATCAAATGACTGTTTGTTTGAAACATATCAATGCAAAGCTCGTGAAATGTTCCTAAACATTTCAGATTACAATGTGCTGCATTATAAAAGTTGCGAGTCAAACTGTAATTTATTTCTCAAGTAATCGTGTGTTTTTCTAACCCCTAATTTTTGTTGTGAATGTTATATCCGAGCACTGATATTTTCTCTCATTTTCCTGAAAACCAACAGGTCAAAACTGCTATAATTGTATAGGACACCTTTATCTAGATACAAGATGAGATTTAAGGACTTTGCAATAAAATGTTCAGCAAATTTATGAAAAATTATAACTTTTCTTGTATTGCACTGCCCCAAACAGAACGCATTACAACATGATTATGCTTTTCCTTTCAAAGTCATTTAGTGAAAGCTTGTCAAACTTTCCCTAGATTTGAAGGGAAATCTCCAACAGAGATTTGTCCATTTTAGGCACCAGGGAAAGATTTTGTTGTGAATTGTAATGTCCAGGACTGGGTGAAATAGTGAACATAAATAAATCTAGAAAATTTTTTGAAAGGTGATTTTTTTTTTATCTTTTTCCTTTTGAAATTGTAAAGTTATTCTTTTGCATAGTAAGCATATCCTGAAGTGGATTTAATATGTTTTATTTTGCCATGTCTCCATGATCTACCTCTTTGGTTTTATTAGATAAAGACTGTTCACAAGTTCAATGGTTAAAAGGCTTAACTGAGTCGTTAGGCTCTAACTGGTTATCCAATACTGAATATCTTTGCAGATGAGTTGTTTTTTTTATAACACCATGGCTCTATATATGAATATGTTTTCTACAGATTTGATTGATAAAGTTAAAAAAAATAAATAAATAAACAAAGAAGGAAAGAAAACATATTCTTTCACAGAATTTGAATAGTTATAGTTTTCTTAAGCTAATTGGCATTTTCATAGGTAGTAGGAAAAATAGTAAAGCCTGGTATCTTCCCAGAGACAGATTTTAATAGTCTTTAAAAAATATCAAAATGAAAAATGCCAATGTTGAACCTTTTCTCTTTGCTTTTTGAAATAGACATAACATTGTATATATATATATCGATTTGATGAAAATATCTCTGATCAAAAGTGTATTGGTATCGTATGAGTAGACTTCTCAACAAGGTATTGTGGTGGGCTCTTCTATTTTTGATTTCAGCTTCATGATTTCATTTCTTGTTAATTAAATAATTGGAATTTATTTAAAAGAAATAACTCGACTATCTCTTGCATGGATACATATACAAAGTCTCTAAAGATGTGGTTTAGAAGGTCTGTGAATACTCACCACCCAAACCCTCTGAAAATATGTATTTGGCATAAGTTTTTTGTTCTCTTCACAGGTGTATACTGTCATTGTCATTCTTCCATTCACTAATTTGAGGGAGCGGTTCCGCTTGCCAAGTATGTTCTTTACTTATCATTGATAAATGAATAGTTGTACTATGATCACATTTTAATAATGCTATATGGGGTTGCAAAGAATTTCCATCAATTTAGATGAAGAATGTGTCAAATTTCCTGTTTTTTTTATGTGCAAAACCTCCCCCTCCACCCCTCATCAGAAATAATTGAAAAAAAATATATGCATATATATTTTTTTTCATTTATTTCTGATGGTTGGATAAGTACATAAAGCATATAGATTTGCAACTATTTGAGACAATCAGTGTGAAATTGCAAATGTTGAAGATATTGAAGTACCAAGAAAAAAAGAGGAACTAACTCATAATAATTATTGAAAAAAATATGGTAAATAAATCATGCATTTATAAATTTCAGTCTTAGTACAAAATGAAACTGTTTCTTCTGAGAATGTCAAAAGCCTAATATAACAAATAATTCTAAAGATGGCAAATTTCAAAATTCCAATAATTTTCAACATTAGAGATAATACTTCCGATATTGTCATGAAAAACATTTGTGAAGTTTACTTGATGTGGCATTTTTTCTCTACTTTTGCTTTTATAGGATGTATGATGCTTATAAACTATTTGACATAACCTACAAGTAATATGAAATCTCTCTTGCATCTTTCAATGTTTTTCAGCGAAGCCTGCTTTCTACTACTACTGTGTATTTCTGGCCGTGCTCAACTTTAGTGAGGCGGTGGCTAGCCTGCTGCTCTATCTGAATGTTCAAAACAGCCTCTGGTGAGTGCTTGTCCACCCTGCCCTTTTTGCATCTGCTGAATGAATCAGAGATTTCTAAAAGAAATTTTAATTATTTGAAAAGACAAGTATTGAAAAAAAACATTTCATCTTCCATACCATCTTGAGATTGCCAAATTTTTTTTCCTAGCCTTACTTTATTCTAGTTTCATGCAAGAAAATAAATGATTTTTACTTGCCTGTTTTGTTTAATTATATATAATTTATTTTGATATCAATATTGAAGTCTATAGATTGCATTAAAATGATTTTAATTGCCCTAATTGTATATCAAGATCTCCTCTAGGCAGGCTGGTAGATTTACTCTGTCTAGGGACACAATAATTACTAACACTATAGTACAAAACTTATTTCTCCTTTTTTTTTAAAAATGTTTTTTCTTTCATAATTATATATATTTTTTTCTTTTTTACTTTACTTTTGTAGTGCAATTGATGTGACAACCTATCTGTATTTCTCCTTCTACCACCCACTAGTCTACATAGTTTTTCTTTGGAACTTTTTCATGTAAGTATGCCACTTCATTTCTTTGCAAATAGGCTGCAGATCAAGAATTTTTATAGAAAATTACATTTAAAAAGACATATGTACCCCTAAATTTCAAGATCTTATTATGATTTCTCTATCTACAACCTGTGATTTTAAATTTCTTCTTTCTTCATTGTGATAGCAGTTTCATTCCTTTTTTTAGGTCTACTTAAAATATTTTTTTTTTTTGAACAATGAAAATATGTTATTAATTATTGTGTTCTTCTCAATAGTGAACCCAATTTAATATTGCTTGTCTCAAAAATTTGTTGAATTTCCAAGGTTGAATCCTGAATGAAATGAGATTTATTCCCTGGGCATACAATTGGGAAATAAATGAGCATAGATAGAAGAATGAAATTCTTTCTCTTTTTCAATGACATAGGGAATGAAAAAAAAAAAAACAAACAGAAAAAAAAAATGCATTAAGCTCCTCAGATTACAATTTTTACAATAGGATGTAATTCTACTGTTGTTGTTTTTTTTTTATATCTTTTTTGTATAGGAATAATAATTTTGAAATGTTTGGAAAAGTTGAGTTTGTTGAATATACTTATCGTTTGAAATTCCACTGTTATTTGTCCCCTCTGTGCTGGTTTTATGTTGATTTACATTTAGAATGAGGGTAGAAATACTTTATTTAAAGAATCTTGCTCACAATAATTATAAGAGGAACTGAATTGCCTGTCATCTTCAACCAAATCCACGCAAGTTATGAATTTTTAAAAGAAAGTTTTGATGGTCATCAAAATTAAAATTGTGTATCTCAAAACAAAATATAATTAGCTTTGAAAACCATTGCTGCAAGGGTTATTAGTACTAGAAACAGTAATTTTTTAAAAATATAATAATATATAAAGGAAAATATGGGAAAAGATCTGCAAGATATAGGTTTTTTGTGAGAATCTTAGTGGACCAATGAGTGGCAGAGGATAATAGCAGATGTCTGCTGTAAAGTCTCCCATGAGCTATGAGGAGAGAGCAAGAAGTTATATTCAAGTGTACATTCCTTATTACTTAGTGTTCTTTAGGAATGTCATGCGAGTGTGTAAAATGCAATTCTGACTTTAAAATACTTTGCGTACAAAGATTCACAAAGTTTTTGCAAGCAATCCATTAGTGGTGCCTTTAATTTGAAACTTGTCAAAAAGCTTGTGGTATGTCTCTTCATTCTGCAAATTTTATAACAATTTGTTTCATCATTTTATCAAAATACTTATATATCAAAAACAAAATTTGGACGGCAAGTACTGTAGATTATACACGGAAAATTGTCATTAACAAAAAAAAGAATCTTATTCCTGAGAAACAAAGCTGTTTTCAATATTGTTATTTTATAAGGAGTGAAATCATAAATATCAAGTATATGAATACCAAAGTCAAATTTGTAAGTTTGACTTTTTATATGATTTATGCCTCATTATAATTTACAAAGCAATTGCAAAAAAATTTAATAGCCTGTCTGTTTTGAATATTGCAAATCTAAATAATGAGGAAATGTTTTTGGTTACAACTTTGCTACCCACAATACACTGTATTATTTAATGCATTTTGTTTTCAAATCTTTGCGCAGTTACCAAAATTTAATCTAGCCTTTTTGCATCTAAAGTCTGTCCCCTTAAATGTCTTTGTGAGCTTCATAAATCTAACTTATCTTGTTTGTTTTTTACTCACTCTCCAATTCTCACTCATTACCCCTTACCCTTGGGCTTGTCTGACTGGCAATGCTGTGACTTCATGTGTACCTCCTTCACACCATCCTCCTCATCACCTGCATGTGTGTGTGTGTGCCATGCCCATACATTGATCTGGTCTGCTACTTGGATGCCCCATGCTACAGAGGTTCCAGTGCAAATGTTCACTTCTCTTACAAGCACCACCTGGGTGAGGATGATGCATCTTCCTCTGGGGCAGCAGTTGGCCTTGAGGATGACCAAATGAGCCTTCCCACCAATGGCGTCTTTAGGAGCAAAGGAGGTGACGGTGACATTGGTGACCTCTCACCTTTCTACTCTATTGACAGCACCCATCTGGACTTCAACTTTATCCAAGAGAACAATGACAGGCGTAGGACTCCTACAAACGATAGTTCAAATACCCACTCAGTCTCTATCAATGGGGATCTCTACGGCCAGGTGGTTGATACATAAACAAATGGGATTATCGAGACATATTCAGCTGTTGTCCAGCTACAGCCGGGCCACATATTTTCCTCAGAACTTCTTTTTTTGTTACAGGTATTACTGTTTTCTTTTGCAACAAATTGTTCTTGTTCACTCACTTGTGCAATGGCTCTATGCTCTCTGTTTTTGCTGATGTCAAGATGGTGAGTTTCTATGTTGGTACAGAGACTGGACAATCCATTAAAATTTGATACTGAAAATGGAAATGTTGACAAGAATATTTTAAAATGTTTGAAATATTTTTCAAATTGTGCTTTCTATCTTTTTTCTAATCAGTGCTTTGAAAAGAAACGAGGGTTGCTTCTTAATGTTTGATAAAAAAAAACTGATGTTGAAAATTCTAAATGAAAGAAAAAAAAGGAGTAGTTTTTTAATAGTGTAAATCATCTATAAGGAAAAAAAACCGAGGGATTAAGATTGTGAATTTCAATTGATATATATTTTTTTTTTCATAAAAATTTCTAAAAATGCAACTGTTGGTGTTGCTCCAAAAGTCATGCATGCTCTTAAATATCCAGCTGATTTTAACTCATTCCATTCCATCATTCCTTCCATTCACTCATTTAAATTGGCTTCCTTACATTGAGTTTGGTGTCCCTGTTTTGAAACCTGAACCCTCATCTTTCATTTGTCTTTCTGTTTTGGGAGAGTTGTGGCGTGATATCAGATGCTAGTCTATTTCCAGTCTTTTATTATGAGTCTATGCCTATCAGTTTGCCATCCTTTATAATCCCTATATAAGCTCATGAAAGTGTGGGCCAAGTTGTAATTACAAAGTATGAAGATTATGTAGGACATATCCAGTAATCAGAATGAACTCTTGCATAGAAAGTATTTTGACACAATATTGTTATTATCATATTTCTTTTAGTTTTTCAGATAAATCATAATGCTGGTACTTCAACCTGCCAAAGTTTTTATGACTACTGTTATTGACAAAAATATATATCGTTGTTTTGATGTTTTTATCATCACTCCATCAGTTCCCTGTTATTGTATTTGTTTACATTTGCACTTTCGTTACTGCATAATGCTTAGGGAATGTTAGATTACCCAGAGTAAAGGCTGAGACAGATAGTTCATGCAAAGAAGCTGATAAGGTATTTGGCTATTTCCCCAAGATGAGCAGGTATTGACTCAGGCTTTCATTATCGGTTGGTTTTTATCACAAACATTTATCATGAAGTGAACATTCAAAACTTGTATGTATTTATTGATGTGTGGAACAATGGAAAGTTTTCTCTTTTTTTTTTCCATTCAGAAAAAGCAGACCTATCGACATACAGTTGTTTTTTCCCCTTATGTCTATGTGTTATCGGGAATGATGTACAGTATTATTCACCAACATTTTGATTATCATAAATAGGAGCTATACAATTTTTTTGCCTAAGTAGTCAATTAATACTCAGTATTCATGCTTGACCCCTGATGCCTTTGGTTTTGTTTTCCAGCTGTATAGTAGAGAATGAAGCTATTTTATGAAACGGATATATTGGATATTTGTGCTTTGTATGCATATATAATAGTGTTAAGACACAAGGATGTGACATTTTACTCAAAGAATATCATCTGCATGAGTTTGTATTGCCATTGTGGATATTGACTTCATTCCACACTTCATCCTGGACAGATCTACTTTCTGATTTTATCATCTGCTCAGAAGCAAACAGTCAGTTGCCTCATTTTTATCTTGAGAGCACTTTAAATAAAAGGCAAGTAGCATTTTGAGCATTGTGAGGATCTGCTATAACCTGAAACTGCATTCTGTGAACTTTGCAAGGATGAAAACGTGATATAGATGTGCTGATTTTCTGCCAAATTGTAAATCTTTAACTTATTCCTTACATATTTTTATTCACACCTGCACGCATTTATGGTTTGTTTGAAGTTTGTGATTGAGAATACAGTCCATTTCTTTTGTCTATCTTTTTGCATTTTAAATAAGACTGTTAAAATTATTATGCATAAAAAAATATGTATCATGAAAACTGGATTTTTATACTTTTGATGAACATCTTGTTATGTTCTAGGATGATCCTTTTTGTTCAATAATTTTCTATATCACTTACTCAGTTACTTCCGGATAAGTGGGGGTATTTTTAGCAAAGTATCAAAAAAGGTTCTAACCTGATTCCAACAGATAAAACAATAAGGCCAAAATCCTGGCCAATAGCGCTCCATAGATGACAAGTTTGTGTCAGATGATTACGCACTTCACAGGAAAGTTAGTTTGCTAGTTGTTAAATTTTTTATTATTATGGCTTAGACTGTGACGCAAGTGGCTGGATTCAAAAGCACTTGTGCAAGTTTGAAAGAGTGAAATTTTCCATATTTAAATATACACTTATTCACATCATACAGAAAGGCAAGTTTTGCCTGGAAAAAGAGGACATAAAAAAGCCTGTAAATATTGCGGCTAGGTCTAGGACATGATTTTGCATATTTTATCTCGGCTAGATCTAGATCTAGATATTATTGATATGAGCAGACTTGTTTCAGACTTGCAAAAAATTGGATTGAATTATACATAATAGAAATGGGGCTTAGGCATGAGCTGATGTATCAGTTTTGAGTATAGGTGGACCAATGTGAGAGCTGATCCAGCAGCTGAGAGACAAGTTTCAATTAAACTTAAGGGCAAGTGCGGCACTCAGGGGTGATTTTCTTTATTAATTAAATTATACCTTTATAAATGGTTTATTTGTTATATATGACCCTCTAAAAGTGATAAAAACAACCGAAATGACTTTTTTTTCATGGCAACAGAAAATAAAATGTCGGGCATCTTGGATATAAACATAATTTTCAAAGTTTGTAACTTCGGAATTAAATAAGATATCAACTTTTTCTAAACAGGAATATGTTTTTATGCCAAATTTGAAGGTTTTCATGTAAGCTTTTGTAGTTAGACAGAAAAGGGAAATTTTCATGAAATTTTGAATATACATATATATATATAAATTTATATGGATGCAATTCAAAAAAACCTACATGAAAAGAAAGATATTACTGCCCTAACACTTCATGGCGATTTCAGACAAATCTTGTGAAAAAGACTGAAGTTTTAAGGACATGTGTCCGAAAAAAAACTCATTTTGAGAAAATGGCTTATGAAAATATTTTGGTTTTCTGACCAATTACGCGATGCCAGTTCCATATGATGTGCCTCCTTCAGTTCTCTCAAGCTCTTCCTGTTCCACCCTTCTCCTTTCTGCCCAATTCATGCTAGCGGTCACTCAAGCACAAAACTGGCTGAAAAACTTCACTGAAAAGCCAACAAAGCACTGTATACAAACTAGCATAATAATGGGTTACCACGGGATAGGTATGACGTGAGAACTTCGCCACAACCTCATTGGTGGTAACAGCTTGTGCGGCTGACAGTCGTGCACAAAGTAAGGGGTTGAAAATCTCTGTATGCAAAATTAACGCAGTTGGAGTAAAAAGTGTGGTAACTAGGACAGTATACATATATGGTAATGGTTTTGAATGGAGTTCGCTTCTTGGAAAAAATTGTCTAAATTTGGATGTCCATATGTGTTAGTTCTGGTGGCATCAATAGGGAGGCTGAGATTGTAAACTTTCCATGGGTATGTAATATGTCTATATTTTGCAAGGGGTAGTAGTCCTTTATAGCTTGCATGAAGGCAAATTTTTATACATTTTCTTGAAAATGTGTAATCTCTCTTGAGAATAGCAATTTTGAATGTACAATAAAAGATGTTTGTAGCCCAATTTAGGCCTCAAAACTCTATTCAGATGATTACAGATTGGACAAACTTTATAAACCTACCCACAGTCCAAATTGACCCCAGAACCCCCCTCTCTAGGTGCCGCACTTCCCCTTAAAAAAAGAATAAGGATTTACAAAAAATGAAAAACAAACTAAAACTAAAATCGTTTGTCTAAAAATTATTATATGCAACTTCTAACCTCTGGTCTCATGGCATGATATCATTTAAACAGTTCAAATATTAACAAAGAATTTGATATAAATTTTTTCAAGCATTATTACTTGCATCATGTTTTAGAAACATGTGATTTTTAAACACATTTTCATGTTATCGGAATTTTTTTCCATGTGGATTGTGTTTTTGTGTGAAATTGTGTGTCTCAAGACTTGTCCAAATGAGACTCAGTTTTTACTTTGATTTTAAACCATTGATAATCACGACACCACAAGTGAGCTTTGTAATGTTGAAGAAAGATAGAGATCTGTAGATTCTGTGTCAAGATATAATAGGCCTATGTGATTGTTAAAGAAAATGATTTAAATGAAGGAAGTAAGAGGATTTGTTGTTGTCGGGTTTTTTTTTCGTAAAAGAGGAAATAAATATTGTGAGACCAGTTTGAATAACTTGGATCGGATATAGCAATAAATGCTGTACAAAAAGTTAGAATATGGAGCAGCTTGACCACAGCTGTGTTCGGTTTGCCCAACTGCAAAATTCTCAGAAAGAACTTTTAAAACTTATCTCTAATTGGAAATGTTAAAACATGATGTGACTTGTTAATCATTAGGTCTGGTTTCAAGGCATGTGGTTCAAGTTAAGAAATGCATTCCACACGTTAAACATCATATGGGATGAGTGTTATTGTTACCACTACTATTATTCATATTTTTATTTCATTTTTTAATTTGTGTTTGTGATGAACATATCAAGGTATTGCTTGTGACAATTTGTAGGAAGCAAGCCAAGGACTACAAGCACACACTTTAGCACATAGTAGAGGGCGCTGGTGTCATAATTTACACAGAGATCTCTCAGTTGCAGGTTTCAATTCTGAAAGTCTGAGATTGCCCTATTGTAGAGCAGAAATCTTTAAAACCAAAACCTATCACACATTCCCATTGATAGTTTTCTTGCCTTTTTTTTTTCAAATAAGAAGGAATTGGACATATTATGTAAACAGGGTGGAGGCCTGTAACTAGTCTTTGGTTTCTTTTTTTATTGTTAAACGAATCAATTTTGCTTTATGCCATTGGATTTGGCATGATAAAATTGGTGGGGAGGAAGAAAATTTTTATATTGCTTCAACGGTAACGTCATCATTTTGGATTTTCTTGATTTGTATTGTCACATATTTCGTAGTATATTTGGTCTTTCATTTTTTTCATGGATGTCAATGAAATTTGTTATAGACAATGTCCATAACTAAAAAAAGAATTTTATTTGTGGGTTTTTTATATACATACAAGAATTTTTTTGGACCAATTTTTAAACTGTTAACTGATTCACTACCCACACATATTTTACGACTGGACACAGGGGTAGAATGGGATTTTTCTAAAATTGGCTATCATTTTGTAAAAAGCTAGTATATGAATTTTCTACAGGATAAAACCATACAAATTATATATCAAATTGAAGGGAATTAGATCTAGTTTCTATAAATAAGCACCAAAAAAGAAAATTTGTTCATTATTACATTTTGAAAAAGCAGCAAACTGGATAAAAAAAAAATTGTCAAAAAAAAATTTCAACAAAATATGATGATGTATAACACAGTAGTAAATCTATTGATAATCTATTGGCCTTGAAAGGTAGATTTTTGAAAGGTAGATTTTTATAAATTGTGATTACATAGGTATTTAAATACCAAAAATTGTGAAAAAATGTTCAATACTTTTTGATTTGCAGCAAAAAAAAGAAATTGCTATCAATTTGATAAATTACGGGCCCTGATGCATATATAGATTGAAAATTTAACAAAATATGGATGTAAACAGCTATTTCTACGTTCAAACTATGTGAAAAAGGAAGAAAAGTGTAAATCTCGCACATGCTCAAAAGTAAGTTAACGTACATTTAGTACTTCATTCAAATACAAACCCATTTATACTGAGCCGGTTTTACCGGCTTTGGGTCCAAATGTAGTAATATTTTGAGCCAGAAAAACCAGCTTAGGGTAGTGAAACAGTTAATTAACCATTGATTATTAATAATCTCAAATATCTCACTTGGCAAAAACCGTTTGAAATAAAATTGTGCAGGCCTAAATGTTTTTACAAGGATGAAACATACCAAATTTTGGGGAGGGAAAAAAAACCAACTGCTTTTTAGGAGGGTGTAAAATTTTATATTTTCCATCCTTAACAACATATTAAAAAAAGTTTTTTTTGGGGGGGTACCTGTTTTGAAAAGACATTGCCTTTATTCTCTGGGAAAAGTGGCTGAGGATATTTCAGTGAGGAGATTTGAATTGCAAAAGAATGGTGCCTGTGTTGCCTTCAACCATTATCTGTGATTTTGTAAATATAGAATGAGATGATGACATGGTGACATTTTTTTCCACATGATATTTATTTCATTGTGAATATTTGACTGCTTAATCTGTCTGTTGAATTGAAATTTTCCTGTGCAGTGATTTAGTGTTTTGCTCTATTGATCGGCTTTGCCTCTCTCTCT
>BLXT01002074.1:186487-197571 GCA_019648995.1 Plakobranchus ocellatus | reverse complement strand
AGCAACAGAAATGTGGTTCCTTAGAAGAATGCTCCGGATACCTTGGACCGCAAAGAAAACAAATGAGAGAATTCTGAATTAAGCCAATAAAAGAAGATCACTGGTCAGAACTATAAGGAAACGTCAAGCCACCTTTCTGGGCCACGTGATGAGAAGAGGAAAACTGGAACATTTGGTAACAACAGGAAAGTTTGAAGGAAAAAGAAGCAGAGGAAGACAAAGGGAGAAGATAATGGATAGACTGGCCACATGGCTTGGACCAGGAAAAGTGTCAGATATCCTATCCGCCGTCAAAGATAGGGATTTGTGGAGGGACATGATCGCCAACGCTTACAAGCAAGGCACTTGATGATGATGACTCCCTGATTTGTTTGATGTATGCCCCAAATGATCGTAAGTGTTTGATTGAAGAGAACTTACATGTAATTACATGTTTCAAAGAAGCTTTGTAAATATTGTTATATTGATATTCTTAAATTTTTGGCAGAAAAAAAGATTAGAACTACGAATTATTCAAAATTATGAAATGGAATCATGATATGATAGAGGACAAAAGTAAATGGGCATAGAAAGTGAGAGCGAGAGAGAAAGAGACTGGAAGAGGGTGGGATAGAGAGAGAGAGAGAGTAGCCGCATATATCAAACTCACAAAAATAAATAAAGATAAGGAAAAATGGAGAAAAAAAAATAAATCATTGAAAATGTACAATGGTGAATTCGTACTGATATCAAGGTGAATTTCAAAAACGTTAAAAGATTCTCACCATTTTGTTGTCATCTCTAAAGTTTTTGAGGTAAGTAAACTTTTTCACGAAATCTTGAAAATCTTTCATCTTGCATTGCCTGTCATACTCAACGGCTGCCTCGCTTTCTTTCACTTTGACCTGAAAGTCGTTCCTGAGTTTCAAGTCCCTGTCAGACATTTGCTGTTTGAGAACCTCCCGATAGTGACGTCTGGAAACCAACCAATTTTTACAACAATCTCAAGATAAGTGATCGAGAAGAATTGGACTATGCATAGTGATAGGATAGTTCAGTTATTACAATATTAGTCAAGATGCTACTTTGACATTAGGCCGACCATTAAAGTATTTGAATCAATAGCCACTTTATGCTACCTAAATTTGGGTATCGTAGAAGCTAATCTAAATGCCACAAAGTCCATATAGAAGTAGAAAATAAACCTTAAGTTATAATCATTAGCAGTTCACTTTACTACCATTTTCCTACAAGGAGAGGCAATAGAAAGTAATTATACAAGAAAAAGGATTGATTCTGGAAAAGAGAGAGAAAGAGAGAGAGAGAGAGAGAGAGAGAGAGAGAGAGAGAGAGAGAGAGAGAGAATAAAATTTATGGAAAGATAATACGATGGACAGCACTTAAAAGCAAATCAATCTTTGATGATGTAAAATTTATGTTGGGGTATCATCTTAATATGGACCTCTTTGGATCCTGACGAATAAAAGATGATAATTTTAGTTTAGCCATACGCCCTAAAAATTATTCAAAATTATTTACGGACTAGGCCACAAAGTGAGTATCTTTTGGAAATCCTGTGGCGGCAGGACAGGGGCGCTATGAGTGCGCCAGCAAACATGCTATGCTGCACATTCCACTAGCGAGGGGCATGCACCACCAAGCGCGAGACCAGGCTCCGGCGCCAAACTTCAGATAAAAGGGCGACATCCATCGAGGGCGGGTAGGGGCTGTAAAATAGAGCTGCCGATGCTGCGCGGCTATTATCTTTTTGGAAAGTCCCCTTTGAACCCTTGAGGATGAGGACAAACTTCTTTTGGGGGTTGAACCATTAAGCTACATCCTGAGATGGTAATGAGTTAAACATACCAAAGTTTGTGCTGCCCAGTTCATAATGATATATAATGATCGTGGTTCCTAACTTTGCATTGTTTTCTGCGTGGTTTTTTTTTTCCTCTATAGAACTAGATTACGATAGGCGCTGAGGGATTTTTTATGCTTCTTGTTTATTTATTTTTGTTTAAGTCACTTTTTTTTCATTTAGTCTAGAGAAGATTTAGAAAATTTTATGGCGCTTTCTTTGCGATTGGAGAAGTTTTGCACCTATGGCCAAAGAGAGAAGAAGTTATCCGAGAGATCGTTAACCTAACCTGTAAGCTTCTTTATCAGCCGGCGGACCATAGAAAGGTTTGGCCCAGGCCGAGTGGTAGCGCTCATGCTCGCGCTGCTGCATCATCAGTTTGCGCTTCTCGTTGTGCCAGTGCTGGGGCGTGGTCTCCCAGCTGTTGTTGATCCTCCTTCGCGGAGGGGGCGGGGCTAGAGGGTTCACACGCCCTGGGAACTTCATGTGGTTCCATGTGGATGTGAGTTCAGGTGGCGGATACGGTCCGTATGATGTAGTGGCACCGCACTGACTGCCGTGCCCTGAAGGTCTTGGCGTGTCGCTCCCCGGCCCTCCGCCGCATGCCGCAGCGGCTGATACAGAGCGTGGGGTGGCGGCGGGTGTGATGCGGGGCAAAGTTGTCATGGCTGTTGATTGATACAAAAGACAGGTTAAAAACATACTCCACTTGATAAAACAGTCCTTCAATATAGTGACCAAACTAGCTTCAAAATAAATGCACAATATGCATCAGTCCAATATTATTGGGCTAGACCTAAAGAGCCAGTATGCAGCTAAATGATCTGAGGCTTTCAGGCCCTCCGTCAGGCTGCAGATGGGTCCCTGCAGGTATCAGGGTGGATTCGACATCCATTGTGCCGCCAAGTTTCTTAGACAAATTAGGAAGTTGTGCATATATATTGGAAGAAAATGAACATAGTGTCCCTATCTATTTCATTTAACGTTAAAAATTTCATTGCGCACATATCTAATTCGTCAGAAGCAGAAATCCGAATCTAGGAAGAGTGTAAAACTACATAATACTTCAACAGTTAAACGACTTGATCATTCAAGTGCACCAACTTGGTTATCGCCTGTAACAAAGCTGTCTAATCATTCTAAACTTCCCTCGTTTTCAAGAGTATATCTTTAACCCAAAGATCGAAAATATACATTATATACTGCTCTTGCAAGTTCTAATTCCACTCTTCATAATAATCCTATGTCACGCCGGTATTTTTTTTTCCCTGTTCAACCGAAAGGAATGAAAGATAATTGGTCGCAATGCAGGACCTTATAAAGGTAAAAATTATTAAAGGACATCATATTTTGTTGTCTTTTGAAAAAAATTCATACCGGTACCATAAATTTTACTGCTTCAAAAAAATTAAATGAAACATAACAAATAAAGTACCTCAAAAGCAGTAAATACTAACGACTTTATCAGGTAAAAAAAATCCATACCATAAATTAAATAAAATATAACAAATAAAGTACCCTAAAAGCAGTGATACTAACAACTGTACTCGGTAGACATTTATTTTCTTTGTTGATTTTTTTTTTTTTTTAGAGCCGTGCCGCTGGTGCTGGTGCGAACAAAGATTGAGCAGGTGTAATAAGATTCTATGATAAGCCTAGTATGGTTCTCTATAGCTTATAGGCTAATGGATTGAAATCAATAATTGGAGATCTAAAAGTAACAGCCTTCCTGAAAAAATTAGACCTGTGCTAAAAATCAATAAAGGTACATAATTATAGTCTCAATAACTAGGCTGCTATGCTTTAAGATATCAGTAATGGAATTCAGGGAGGCAAATAATTTAATGTCTTGGAACAAAATGTCATGTTTTAAATTAGACTTCTTCAAAACGTTATTTTATGACTTGGGGCTGCGCATCTTTTGAACAAATCAGATTTCTGATGATGATTCACTGCGCACCGTATTGCAGACTGAATCCTCTAATATGATTGCATTAGCTAAATCCGAATCCGCAAATTACATAATGTTCTAAAAAAAAAAAAAAAGGCTGTAATTTGCAAATTAACATCCCTTTTCATTTGACTTCAACGAAAGAGGAAAGCTCTTTTTCAAAATATAGCCTAAGTTTTCCAGCAATATTTCACTCGGGGCCAGGGTAGGCCAACATGATCCAAATGCAGCTAAACAAATGAATTGGTGAAGCAATAAATATATCAGTTTCACACAGTGCGCTTTTGTTAGTAGAAGCTGTTGTAAAAAAACAGAGGAGCAATACAACAATAAGGGCTACTAAGAAGTTTGAGATAGAATGTTTGGTTCAAACCTTGACTGTACGCATCTTGAGTACATGTTCTTAGAAGAAGAAGAAGAAGAAGAAGAAGAAGAAGAAGAAGAAGAAGAAGAAGAAGAAGAAGAAGAAGAAGAAGAAGAAGAACAACAACAACAACAACAACAACAACAACAACAACAAAAACAACAACAACAACAACAACAACAACAACAACAACAACAAAAACAACATTGCATCAAGTTCAGAAATGCTTAAACCATGCCGCCCTTGGTGAGTCAAGACAGTCTGACGATCTGATACCTGATATAAATGGCTCGGCTACGATCACCTTATGTAAATGTTTATAGAATAATAGACCACACTGATGCATGTGAGACACATGGGATACAATAGAAAGAAAAAGTGAGCAGAAAAAAAAATTTACGTAATAATATAACTATATGACAAAAGCTGTGAACCTTTTCATGTTAATTTACGACTTAAGTGACTTGAGCGGTGTGTATGCTGATCCTATAAAGATAATGATGGCTATAGTAAAGACGAAGAAAAAAAAAAATTAAATTATAAACCGAAGAGCCAGTCAAATTTAACAATAAAGTTGCATTACATTCATGCAAGAAAATGAACGATTTGAAGTAATATATGTGACAAATCAATTAAAAAAAAATTTTTTTTTTTTTTTAATGACTTTAAAGTAAGCGTTACCGTGAAACTTTTCTTTTACTTTTTCATATGCGCTTTTTTATTGCTCACGTTCCAAATACGGACCAATATAAATTCTCCCTCTCTCTCTCTCTCTCTCTCTCTCTCTCTATATATATATATATATATATATATATATATATATTTCTCTCTCTCTCTCTCTCTCTCTCTCTCTCTTTCTCTCTCTCTCTCTCTCCCTGTTCTTTGCTTACTTAATAATCATCTTATTTCATGTTCATAAATAGAGACTGCTAGCCTCACCTATAAGCGATCTTTATAACACGATAGTAATAAAAGAAAATCAAACATAAAAGACTTTTTAGGATAGAGGGACACGTTTTGGAAGAGTAAAGAATTAAATGTAGGTAAAGGAACGAAGTCTGGAACAGTAAATCGTTGGTAAATTTTTTTTTTTTTTTTAAAGAAAGAAAGACATAAAAAAAATAGTAAACGCGTGGACAGAGTCTGGAGAGTGGAGAGCATGCCTGGAGAGTGGAGAGCATGCAATTCCAGTGCCGTTTCGTGAAATCAAAGCATATTAAGAAACTTTCGTTCTTGGTTTATACATTTTTATACATTCATTGACTGGTTATTATTGATCAGCTCGATTTTGAATAGATTTGCTTGGCCGATACGTTCACGAGAAACGCCTTTATGTTTGAACTCATGCCAATCAAACTGACAAAGCTTTTTAATGGCTGTTTCACTTTGTTGCTTGGATGCTTTGTTTTGATTTTTCTATTCGGTTGTATTTAAAATGAAAATAATAATCCCAAAAATAAACCAAGTAAAATTTCAGCAGAAAAGCAAGTTTCAACCAGATCGGTTTTGGTTTTTTAATATATCTGTCTACAATCTTCTTCTTTAGGTGCTTAGTGTTGCTGCTACCCTTACCTTTTGCCCATGACTTAAGACTTTCAATAAAATAAATAAGTTATTCTCTGTCTACCTCTTCTGCGTTTGCCTTCAATCTTTCCAGTGACTGCTAGGTGTTCTTGTGTCGGCAAATATGACCTAAAAATTGCAGTTGTCTCTGTCTTATGGTTTTAATTAGTGATCGCTCAAGATTAGCCTCTTTCAGAACCAATTCAATGAACTTTTTTTCTGTCCATGTCATCCTCATCATTTTTCTGATAAACCACATCTCGACTGCTTCTAGTTTTTCTCTGTTTCCTTGTTTATTGTCCAACACTCACTACCATACAGAAGTACTGACCATCATATGTTTTCATTACCCTTATTTTACTTTTCATACTTAATGTTTCTATTTGCCAGTATTGTTTTTAAAATATATCTTTGGCCATCGCTATTCATTTACTTATTTCACTTGTGCATCTACATCTGATGCTATCGGATAACCTAGATATTTTAATTTGTTAACTTGTTTGAGTTTTTCGCCTTTGCTAACAAAAGTACATTCTGTTTTCTTTACATTCAAAAACAGGCCCATTCTTCCGCTTTCTAAAACTACGGTATTTAAAAGTTTTTGGAGTTGTTCACCAGATTTTGCTATTAAAATCGCATCATCTGCATACCTGAGATTATTAAGATTCTCTCCATTTATTTTTAAGGCTGAAATATCCTCAAGATTCTTTAAGATTATTTCATTATATAGGTTAAAAATCCCGGAGAATTACATCCCTGCCTCACATCTCTTGATGGATTTTAAGTCGTATTTCCTCATTCAATTCTTACTGCTGCAGTTTGATCCCTGTATAAATTTCTAATTACTCTTAGATCTTTCTCATTAATGTCTAATTTTTCTAGCATACAAAACAGCTTCACATATTTTACGTTGTCAAAAGCCTTAGAATAATCAACGAAACAGAGATCTGTCCACAATAATAACAATAATAAATAAACCAGATAAAGTTCAGCAGCAACAGCAAGTTTCAATCAGATGAGTTTTGGTTTTTGTATATACATATATATATATATATATATATATATATATATATATATATATATATTAATGCCCACAACAAGGGGACCTCAAGCTTTCATGACCTCTGTCAGACCAGGGCGCCGCTGTTGAGGCTCAAACCTACAACAAGAAAATCCCTGCATATCTCAATGCAAATTTATTATTCACTTTGCGAAAAACCCTTTCAACCGGGTAAAACCAGAAGCCTTGAAACTCAATGCTGCTTATGTCGATTGCTTTAGATAAAGCATAATTAAAACAGTAATTACTGTTGAAGAGCTATATTTCTTTGAATATTTCTTCAATTCTTAAATCATTACCAAAGAAACGAGCGAAGTTTTCGTTTAGAAACATTATTTTGAACGATTTTGTTATTTTGCCCTCATGAGTTATCGTCTACAGCACTGGTCATTGATAGATTATGGAGTAGAATTTTAACACTAAATTTTAAAAAATATTTTGTGTGTGTGTGTGTAAAAAAAAGGGGGAGGGGATGACTTTTTTTCAAATGCTAGATATCACAAAGGCATGGACGATATTGTTTTACCATTTATTCTTGTGTTTGGAAAGTTTCGAGAAGCTTATGATTTCAGTGTAATTATTTGGCCTTTTGCTGTTGCCCATCCATACTATTCTCTGTCTAGATTTGCTTCATTTTGTCGCTATTTTAAGCATAATAGAAAGATGTTTGGCTCTTTTAACACTTTTTTTTAGGATATTCGAAATAATCATTGCCCAATCCTTTAAAAAACAGAATTGTTTAACCACTTTTTTTTTTACATCAGTTGTAAGACTTTAGACTTTCAAATTCACTAATCTTTACTTCAAAGCTCCTGAGACTAAATTCGGTTCAATTTCAGAGCCAGGTATTCTTTTAAGTCTAAAAATTTTGAAAAAGGCGAACCTTTGTTGCATATTCATTGTGACTGTTCTCAGAGATGAAAAAAATTACCATGTGTGCTTTTTAAAGCATTGATTTCATATAAGGATTGGAACGATTGGTCGCTAATTAAATCTTTATTTATTCATTAACCTTTAAAATAGCATGTACACTGAGCTGATACGCCGGCTAATGTTTCATTATTTAAAGAACATTAGATGTCCAGCAATAAGTAGGCATATGATTAGACATACTCTATCAAGGAAAGCCCTGGTGTGAAAATTACCAATAGTTCTTTAGCCACATCTTCATAGCTGATGCATTTAGATTCTAAGGTTTACAAAAGCAATATTAGATATTTTACTTGTTCCGGCTTTTAATAGTTGGTCCAACCCACTCCACCACGCAAATAAAGAGTTCCTGTAATAGAAAGCACCTCTTTCTCCCAGGTCAAACATAATCGATGATCGATAACCCATTGATCACAGACTAACTCCACACCCGTCTTAAGCAACACAAAGCATGGAGTGCTTCGGCCGCGATCGACATTTAATCAAAATAATATTGTCCGGATGTGTAGCCGCCTAGTGATCGTGTGGCTCGATAAGTCAATAAGCTCCGCTGAGGTCAGCCCTAGGCCACGATCATAGTGGCTATTTCTTATAAGATAAATTGTCGTATAATCTTTATGTTACGCTCAGAATTATGGTGACTATCGGGTTTTAGCCCCAATATGCCTCTGAAATGGTTTGGGTTTCTTATCTCTGCTACTCTATTATTATGACACGCTAGAAGATTAATGGATCTTTCCTGGGAAGACAACTGAAAGGAATGGCCTTTCAAGTCAGAAACCTTAATACACCTATTATTCAGATAATAACCTTCGAGTCCTCTATCTGTCAACCATTTTTTGACACCTCTGGAAATCGAATGACAGAAATTATGATGACAAACTGAGCTAATGCTGTCGGCTTTATCTCGATGTTTTGTCTATTGAAATAAACATTTTTTATACGTTCCATTTTAAACTCTAATATTTTACACTGCATTTACAGGGATGCTAAATTCACTTTCAAACGTTTAAACAAAGCTAATAGAGATGGCATGTGCAGACGCTGTTTTGGATTACAAGCCAAACCCATCATTTTTGTTGCCATGGTTACATGGAGATTTTAATAAAGCAAAACACATTAATGCGTACCTGATAAAGGGCAGGTAAGATGTTTCAGCGGTTAATGAATAAGCCGAATATTTATACACATAAAAACACAGATAACAATGGCAGCAAAGAAATGCACTCCATGTGAACAAACTCTTTCTGTGAGCTATGCCTTTTGCCAGCAAAGGCACTATAGAAGTGTGCTTGTGATCATAGGTTCGATTTTTATTGCATTAATACATATTTGAGCCGAAGTAAAATCATAGACCTATCAAATTGTACAAATTGTATATACAAAACATTCTCTACATACAAAGAAAAAAAAAAAACAGAGGTGAGGAATGTACGTGACCATGTAAAACAATTGTTTGTTGATTCGCAACTTTATTTGAGTACCAATTACAAAAACAAAAAAACAAACACTTCTTTTCTATCCTTTGTTAATAAACTATTAAATATTGGATGCAAAGTGCGGAACACATATTAAATAATAGAGTGGATTGCTCAACCAGTCATCAAAACCAAAATTAACTTTGTTTCCAGACGCTCTTATCTTGACACGTAAAGTATTTTGTTTACTTGCGTCTTCCTTTTTTTTTTTTTACTTCTTCCCTTTCTTGCTCTACTTCATTCTGTGCGATCTCCTTGTTATTTTTGTGAATATACTATAATAGGATTCTTTTTGCTTTGTTTTCTGTATCTCCATTATTCACATATTCTGAAATAACGTTTAAATACACCGCTAGATGATATTATAACCAAGATATAAGTTAATTGTGCTTTACTTTGATAATTATACCTTTTTTTTTTTTAAACTAAGGTAACGAACTGACAATAAACAATTATATGATATGCCTTTGGGTGACAAATTTAGCAGTATTAGCGTACATAAAAAGTAAACAAAGCACCATTATAAAATACAGTGACATTGGTTACATCTTCAGAAACGTGAATTTTCACCTGAATGCCCTCGAATGTCCTGTTGCAAAGTAACTGCAGTCGTCATTATTGAATACAGCTACGCGAGGGAAAATAATAACAGAAAAAGAAACAAAACAAAAACAGAGGTAATTGCGTATTGGTTTCAAATAGAAGATTTGGTTAGGTTTATGTGCGTTCTAAAATTAAGAGCATAAAAACAAAAGGGGAGAAAATTTTCAAATTGTTTGTTAATGTGAAATGGATAAAAAAAAAAGATGATAATCAAAATTAGAAAGAGAAAGGTTACATTGATTTTTTTTAGAACCCGAATTACTGTATATAATGCTAAGTAGGTTATCTGCATTTTCTTGTCTAACTCATATCAATTCAGCGAAGCACAGATAGAAATAATTGTTTCGAAATTCGGCAGGTTATTGGTAAATTTTCTATATTCAGTTTAGCTCTATACAGTTTATCTAGTGTGATTAAATCATAAAGATATACCATTTAATATTGAATAATGTCCTCTCTTCATAGGGTATTCATTACACAATTTTAATGCATCCATCTTTTGTGAGTTAAAAAAAGAGAGGGAAAGTTATATTCAATACGTTAATAATTCGGTTCATGAATCATCCACGCATAGCTATTCTTTTAATAGATATATGAAAATTCTGTTGAATAAAATTAAGTTAGGTCCCATTGTTGTCTGTCAGTTAATTGGTGAAAGGTGGTGTATTTTCTCATTCATTAAAAACTATTTCGGGTTTCTTTGAGAGACCATTTAAGTCAATCTAAATCCAAAACTATAAGTTATTAAATAGATTAGATTTATTTTTATGTTTGTTAAGAGATTGTCTAAACAAGCCATGATCAAACAGAAATTGGCTGACTATACAGATACAGATCTAGATCCAGATCGAAGTTTCGTGGCAGAAACAGGAATCGTGAATCAACTTAAAATACTCAGATGTAGATCTAGTTCCACTTAACAGGAAACACGGCACCTAGAGTTAATGATCAAACAAAGTTGTGAAAGTTGACTTACCCAGCCAGACAAGGATCTCTGACAATAGTTTGATTCTCACCTGTACACTATTATCCTCTCATTACGCCATAAATCTTTTTTTTTTTTTTTTTCACTTTCGGCCAACCCTTTACAGCTCTGGCTTCAGGCGTGTTTCTCTGTGGTGGTTGCACTGCTAAGCTAGAGAAAATCAACGTCACGTGATATAAACGTCGCTACGGCTACCTTTTCTAGCCTCGTTCTTGTATTGACAGAGTAAACAGTGTGCTTGCGCGGGAAGTTTACTTTATACTGCAGTCTTCCCATTCAACGGCCGGTGGCGCATCTGGCACGCGCGCAAAGC
>BLXT01002074.1:144726-157383 GCA_019648995.1 Plakobranchus ocellatus | reverse complement strand
TCTCTCTCTCTCTCTCTCTCTCTCCCCCTCACTCTCTCTCTCTCTCTTACTCTCACTTTTTTTTGGTTTTGGTTTTTACAAATACTTCTACTATTTTATTCTCACACTTCAGCTTATAATTATTTTCCAATATAGCTGTGCAGACCTATTTCACACTGCATTTGTCCTTTGTATTTAGCAATGTGTTTGAAAATGTCTGCATGACTTGTAATCATTATAAACTTGAATGGTGACATCATGATACACCTTTTGTGCAACAAGAGATACTAAGTGATGATAATTGCTGCCTTTTCTTTTCAGACTTACAAAGAAGAAGGTGGTGAGGAATTCTTGTATGATGTCCACTTTTGGATCGGCAAAAACAGTTCTCAGGTTTGCATAAATTAATTACAAATTAGTTGCTGTAACAATACATTTTAAAACTGCAACTTATCATTGATAATAAACGCTTCATAAGTGTTCTGACTGGTTGACTCAATACATACAAACTCTTGTTGAGAAAAATTTTAATCATAATACCTGTAGTTTTTTTTCTCTTTTAGATACAATATTCAAGTTTCACACGCCACATGGTAATATTTACAAAATGATTTAGAGGAACAGAAAAAATGCAAAAAGAGAATCTGATTCTGTACAATCATATTTTATCAATATCAAAGTCCTACATCTAAGAACTATTTTCGGAGAGACATTAATGATACAGTCTAATAAAACTCTGTGATGGCAACAATTTTTTTTTTAATTACAAATTATTGTTGTAATAAAGCTGTTTTTGTTATAAACAAAAGCGAAAAAGAAGAATAAATTATTCTGCTGATTGGGAAGTAACGCTGGCAGCATTTTTATCTCCAGCCTGTAGATGCAGGCCTTGTGATTTTCCATGCTTTGGTTACTTAATGTTCTATACTCTCTCTGCACATTGATGGCCCATTCTTATTCCAGTGGTTCAATAGTGTTCTCACTCCACCCCCACTCTTGAGTGGCATCGCTTTTTCACAAGTTTGGGAGATAAGATGGGCTCATGAAGATCTCTGCTTTAGGATCATGAAGCCTAACACAGTATTTGCCACATGCAGATCTTTGGCCCTCATGCTGGGTGATCACGCTAGGCTTGAGAGGTTGTAGTGGTCTAGACCTATGCTTGTGTACTGCTTAGCATGTTGTAAATCTGAGGGGCCTGTTTGGCGGAAAATGATTCACACCATACTCGGCTTTGTGAATTTTTATTACTAGACAATGCGGTCAATCTAGGTCTAATTATGGCAAGTTGAGTTTTGTGCTTGAGATCGTTGGGCAGGGTAAATTTTGAATGCTTCTGGCTTCTTTTTTTTTTTTTTTTTTTTTACCAGCCAGATTTCTTTATCATTATTACAGAGGGCAGCAGTTTTGACACAGGAAATTTAAAAAATAAATCATATGACTTAAATAAAGATAAAAATGGGCTTTTCAAATTTCTTGTTGTAGCAATAATTGTCGTTGTTCAAGCTGTGTTAAATGTGGGTTCCACTATAAATTTACTTAGTTTTTCTTGATTTTTACCATAATTTTTTACGCAATTTAAGTTAGGTAGTATTTTTGTTGTAATCATTGTTGTAATGATATTTAAACTGACATGTGATTCAATATCATTCCTACTGTCATTATCATCAATGCAGGGAATGCAGTCATGAATGAAGCTGTCATTTTTTAGATTCCTCATGCTTTCATCACTCAATCTAGGATGAATATGGAACTGCTGCCTACAAAACTGTAGAGCTTGACACGTTCCTGGGAGATTTGCCTGTTCAGCACCGAGAATGCCAGGGTCATGAGAGTCCTCTCTTCAAGTCTTACTTCCCTCAAGGCATTACGTGAGTGCATATTGTCTGACTTGTAGACAGTGAGGGCAATAAGTAATTTGTCATGGCTAATATTCTGACAATCTTGACAACCAACAATAAATGTAAGTTATTGAGCTTACCATTGTCAAAACACCTAAATATGTCAAAAGCTTCATACTTAGATATTTTGAACTTAGCACCGGAAATTGTAAAACTGGAGATTATGGCTGAATGGTTCAATCATGTGCACATGACTGTGAAAACCCAAGGACTATAGATACAATTCTCCTTCTGCATATTACTTGTGGAGTCTTTGCCTGTCCTTTGATATTCTCTTGCTTGGTTTTTCTTTTGAGTGTTTCCAGGAAGTCCAGCTAGTTTTGCATTAAGAGGTCCCTATCTGAAATTGACCTGACTCAATATGCATTTCATAAAAATTTCGTTGCTAAAATTTAAAAAAATTTTTAAAGAATTCTCATTCTTTGAGGCAAACCTCGTTGCTAATCATTATCTGTATTAACACCATCTGTTTAGCACAATGGAGGGAGGCTGCGCTACTGGTTTCAGGCATGTTCCAACAGTGGAAGCTTATAAGCCCAAGCTTTTCAGATTTGCTAAAGACAGCAGGGATCACATCTGTATCAAAGAGGTATACATGTAAAAATATTGTGTTTTATACTCATACTTTCTATTTAAGTGTTGGTGTAAAGAACATGTATTAATAAATCAAATTTTGTCTAGAATTTTTTAAGAATAAACAAATTAAGTAGTTTTTTTTTTTATTTTTTAAATGCTTTAAAACATTTATAGCTGGTCACAAAATCAACATAGCAATATTCAGTTTTCACCATTGTTAACCTCATAGTAGGGTTTCAGCAGACATGCCTACCATTTCAGAATTCCAGATTTGTTCCAAAATTCTGCCTGAAAATGACCTGCTTTCCGAAAATCCACATTTTTATAAAATTCCAAATTATGCCGATTTGTAATTGGTCCCACTCTCTGAAATAAACCTAGTCTAGGTTTAGGGGGGGCTTGACTGCATAAATAATGCGATTATGTTAGAGGACTTTGAGATAAAAAAAAATTTAATGGTGCTAGCACTGCAAAAAACTTTTCAGACAAACTTGTCACATGCATGACGCTCTTGGTTAGACCTTTTTTCATAAAAGAAAATCACCCAGTCACCTATTATGCATCTTGCAGACTGAATAGGGGTTGGGGTGGTGTGGGCAAACCTATTAGTGCAGTGCATAGAGGAACTGGCTGTTGGTGCGTTGACGGTCGGTCGTCTGCACCTGGACTAGGTTTTTTTTCAACAGACATATCTTTGTGAGGGAAGCAAATACGAAAATTCTGACGGCAAATTTGAAATCAGTGAGTTGATTTAAGAAAATTACCCAGCAGAATTTCAATTTTAATAGAAATAATTAATTTTGGGATAATTTTTTCCTGTTTTAAATCTTTTAATTGTAAGTGAATGTTTGATTAAACTTTGAGACTAACTATACGCGTAGTCTTAAATTTTAGAGAAGTTATATCTAGCGCAGCACTGAAGTTTTAGACTCGGGACGAAACTGACTGATTGACGCTAGGTTCTAGCCATTGCCTGTCCTGTGATAATTATAAACTACCTATAGATTCAGAAATTATTGTACAATCAGGCCTGCATATCTTTGATTAGTCTACATCTCTTCAAAGTGCCCAAAGGAAATTATTCTACATAGAAGCACCAATCTGCAAAAGACAACAGTATTGTATTCAAAAAGAATGCATCGAGGCATTCTGCATTTTAGGGGTAGAACAGGGAATTTTTAAATGAAATTTTCTATTTGAGAAAAGTTAATAAAATTTAATTCTAATGGTAACATTGAAAGCAGTGACCCAAAATTAAACAAGTCTTTGCAGCACAAGCAAAAAAATTAAAATTTTAAAGGAAAAATTTTCTTTCCATATTGTCGTTAATCCAGGGCCAATTTGCTCAACATTAAGGTAAACACATTGGAACGTATGCATATTATGGGAGCTATAAAACTGAAGTATGTTTGCTTAGTGTTTGTGCCGGTTTAGACAGGAACTTATATCTTCTACACTCTCCCCTATCCTAAAGGTACACCTCTATGATTAATTGAGTGCTTTTATTTTTTGTTTAATCAGCATCAGTTCCTGTCATATTCAGACTTGTTTCGCATTTTTATCTTATGTTTTGCAGTTTTGCTCTTGATGTTTCTCAAAATAATTTTCAAGGGTAGACATGTCTGGTTTCAGGCTATGCTTATGTTTTAATAAAATATTTAAAGAGCAATTTGCAACTCATTTGGATAGGTGCAAGAGAAATAACAAGTTTTGCAAAGGACATAGACATACTCCATTGAAAAAAATCATAGATCATAGTGTAGCCCATTTAATGGCTTTGAACCTCTCCCATGTGGCTGGGAGCTGATGCATTAGCCTTTGACAGACATAAAAAAAATGCATTCCAGGTTGATGTAGTCATAAGAAACTGGCGGTATGAAAACTTTGTGCCCTTTTCAAATGAAAAACTAGGGAACAGATCAGTTTTTTTGAACAGGAGTGCCTACTCAAAAACTGAAGTACTCCAAGTGTTTTTAGTTCTATTTTTTGGATTTAAGTTTTCACCAATGTAAGCCTAGAAGGACAATGCATAGGTGTAGAGGACAATCTTATAAGGAGTTTCAAGGTATAAGAAAAAGGCATATGAATTTCTATGTAACTGTTGATGAGATTAAAAAGAAAACAGGGGGAAAAAAAGGGTTGATGAAGATACAAGCGATTTTTACTCTCTATTTTTTTCAGCATTTTTTTTCATGCTTCCGATCTCAAATTGATTTTTGTTCAATTTTTGTCCAAATGATCAGATTCCTCGCAACCCCGAACTTGTGACCCAAAACGATGTTTTCATCCTTGATATGGGTAACAAACTCTATCAATACAATGGAGATGACTCCAGTGTCTCTGAGAGATCAAAGGTAAGCTAGTGGTGCATCTAAATACCAATATATTTATACACAATCATGCATCATAACAGACCCTTATTTTTTCAAAAAAAAAGAGTTCACCTCACCTCCTCTCCTGAAATCATCAGTAAAATGAATTTAAGAGAAAAATTATCTCTTTGTCTATTATATGAAAGATATCATGAAACTACATTGTGAAATTTAAAAGAAAAAAATTACCAAAAAAAAAAATTAAAATAATATATAATTTAAAAGTGTGGAAAGATTCAATTTTGCTTGTGTCTTTCTGTAGGCCATGCAATATATTCTGAAAGTGAAGGATAACCGGGGTGGTGAGGCTGAATCTGAAGTGTTGGATGGAAGCGGTACTTCTCAATCTGTGAGTAGGAAAAAATTCAGCATCTTGATACCTTATTTTGAGTTCAGGTTGACAGCAGCTAAGTATGCTAAGAGGAATAACTTGTTCAGAAAATTGAAACAATTTTTGCAAAAGAAAAAATTGTAATGGATAATTCAGAGTACAAAATGAAACATTTTGCAGCCAAAACATGTGTAATAAATATTGGTCCGTTTGTCAGAATCATCAATTTTTTACATCCAGATTTTCTTATTTTCTTTGGAAGAGCCTTCCAATATTTTACACATATTAAGTCTGTGGTTTTGATCTTTGAAAAATATGAAAACTATTTTGCCATTGCCTATTTTTCCACAAAATGTCTCATTCAACACGTGTCATTATGTATTTAGTGTTTTTTGGCAGGAACAAGTACAATAAATATAAATGTAAGGTTGATCTAATTTGAATAATTTTTATCCGAATTCTCTAAATACCTTCAGGAAAGTCTGACACTTTTTAATCTTAAGACCTATGATTGATGCATCTCTAAGAACATAGAACATGTTTCCCATTGGCCAATTCTTTTTGCAGAACCTCTCATTTATAAGCTTGTTTGTAGTTTTTAAATCTTGTTGCCAGAAATGCCTCTTGAGGTGCAAAATAAGTACTTTTAGGAAAAAATTCTATGCTCAATTCTTTTTTTAAAGAGCTTTGAAGAAATAAAAATAAACAATGCATTTACATTCTGAAAGTTGGACAAGTATATTGCTCTCTAACAAGCGAGAGAGTTGGAAATCTGAACTCTTACCTGATTTTTGTTTATGCAGTTGTTAAATTCATATCACTAAATTTTTAACTGAATAACATTTTCATTCACTTTTAATCTAGCCACTATTAATCAACCTCTGTCTCTTAAAACTTAAGAAAAAAAAATCCAACAAAAACACATGTTTCTTATGACAGCATGAGTTCTTCCAAAATCTGGATGAAACTGAAGGGGAAGACGATGATGATGGTGATGGCAATGAAGACAAGAAGTTGCTCAGGTAGATGTTTTTTAGCTGATATTTCTAAAGAATGTTTCAGTTACATACTAATTGAAATTGAGTCTCCCAATAAGAATCATCTCAAATACAACTAACAAATCTTTTTTTGGTTCTGAACTTGTGATGCTTTCAGGAGGATGGGATACACCGAAGACATTAAAAGACCACAGGCTTTGAATCACTGTCTCTTGCCAATTCATTATTATTTAAGTTAATTTCTCTCAAGGCTTGATCCAAAGATGATTATGATAGTCAGAGAGAATAGTTTTTCTGCTCTAAATCCAATTTTGGTTATTTTGAGCCATCAATACAGCCTGCCTCTCCTCCTGGGTGAGATGCATATTCAAAATAACGTGAACATGTGAAAATGCCGCTCGCATCAGATATTCACTATTTCTTCTCACCCACAAACATCAGGTTATGTTGATAAGTTATTTTAACCTCAAAGTTATCAATCTATGTTGGTTTGTATCTTCTCAATGTTTAGCATTTTCAGTCCAACATTGTCTTATTCTTCCCTCACTGATGCTAAATCATTGCTGATGACTTTCAATGACCTTGATTTTATTTACAATAGTTTTAATTGTAAAGGTCTTAAGGCAAGGTAAAATACAATTAGATTTTTAAAAATGCTAAACTTAAATGCTTCAAACATTGATCACTTTATTCAAATCTCCTGTCTACAGAGTGAACCTCGAGACTGCTGAATCTGAAGTGGTAAAAGAGGGTGAAACGTCTTTGTCTGATCTTGCCTCTGATGTAAGAACTTCTTTGCTTCTGTGTTGATTGTACACAAGGCCTAAAAAAATGATTCCTTTTCATCTCAGTTTTTAAAAAATTATTTCTAAATAGGTGTTTGAAATTAGCAATTGCTTCGGATCTTTGCATGCTATGTGAAAGATTGATATGGAAAATGAAAAAAAGCAAACTTACAAATGAGATGCACCATAGATTATTCAGCAGCATCTTTGTCTTTTGAAAATACCTTACTATAGAACTGTTTTGAGTTTTCACTTTTGGCAAAAAACGTATTCACAATGAAAAAAATGAAGACAATTAAATTACAAACTCTAGTAATATTTTTTAATGTATTTTGACCTTAAACAGCAAAATATAATGCATATTATAACAAGATGTGATTAAAAATCCTATGGTACCATTAAATCTATTCAATTTTAATTAGTCAATTTTATCAAAGATGAATGCTTAAAGAAAAAAAAAAGCCAAAAAAAAAAAAGGAAAGCTTGAAATAACTATTATCTTACACTGTTGTCTTACTTGTCCTCAATTTTGAATGCTTATTATCTCTTTGATTTTCAAATGGCATTTTGAGATGTACAAGGAAAATGTTTCATGATATCTCGGTAACTGGTTTTTTAAAGTATTATTTTTTAATCTAGATATGATTATGTAATCTCATTATAATTTTTTTTTGTTGCAAAATTGCATAATGTTTGCCTCCCCTCAGGATGTCTTCATTGTTGACAGTGGTGAGACTGTATTTGTATGGGTGGGGGCCAATGCCTCAGAGGCTGAGAAAAAGAATGGTATCCCATACGCTCATGTAAGTTTCACAATTAAAATTATCGTGTAATTTAGTATGTTCTGTAATTTGTGTGTTTCACATTTGATTTTTGATAATCCAGTTGCATAGAAAGTCAAAAGGACCTAATCTCTCTCTTTGTGATTTCTTTTAAATATAATCTTAAATATATGACTAGTTGTGCATCATGTTTGGTCTCATTAAGAATTGACAGTCACCTGAGAGGAAATGTTGAATTCTTTTAAACAAGCACATTTTTCTCTCTATATATATAGTACAGACATTATTTTTCCATAACTTTTTGGACCTCTTTTTTTTCATTTGCCGAAAAGTATAATCAGCATCATTTTCATTCTCCTTTTCTTTTTCCTTACCCAACAAACAAACATTTATCCTTATTTTCATGATTAAATTCAAAGGGACAAGCACAATTATTGCTTTGAGGCCAGTCCAAATGAGTCACAAATCACATCATGCCATTTTAAATCATGGATTTGGCAGTGATGATATTGACAAAAAGTCAAAAAGGAGGAAAATGTTTCCATATGTCGATCAAAACATTACGATCAATAATACATCAATATTTAGCAGTACCAAGCTGGAAAATAGCGAGACCTATATAAAAGGAGAAATGAACAGGTGTACAGGAGTCAAGAGGATGATGTCATTCATCCCCTTATATTATTTTCCTCCTCTTCAAGGGAGAAGGAAAATCCCTGTTTCTGGAAGCCCTCTCTCTCAACATGCTGACATGCTGTTGAAAAGCTTTGGACTAAATTGGCAGTTGCCTTGGACATCATGTAATGTAATTTTAGAGACAAGTTCTCTTTCTTTTCCTTATGTGCCTCCTTTACTCTCTCAAGCTCCTCTCTATAGTTAAAAATGGACTTTCTCATTCGATTAACAAGGACACTGACTACATCTTTCCTTTTAAAGCAAAGCACAGCATCACTATTTCTTACTTTTAAGGAGTGTTTCACAGTTGGATGGTGGAAAAAGTCAGAGCGTCCATATTTCCTGACTTGGACAATGAATCCTCTACTCGAGGCCCATGAAAAATTGATAGACAGACCTTGGCCATTTTTTGAAGAATAGGGAACTGATTTTGCTTACTCCACCAAATATCAAGCCTCTTTTTGTCATAAATGTTTTTTTTGATACAAAAGTCCTTATTTCTATCAAAATATCTTTCTGTTCCTTGGGGGTGAGGTAGTAAATAGCTTGACAAGGACTTTGAAGATTTGGAAACAACAGAGTGACAGGGAACTTCAGGGTCTAATGAGGACATGTTGATTATAAGTGTTTTTGAAGGATAGATGCCTTGCACAAAATCTGAACACTCTGGAAACTTTCATCAGAAAAGAACTCCTGCCAGTATAAATTTTGATAATATTTGCAGTCTCTTTTCCAACAAATTCACTTCTAAATTAATTCTTCACACTCACATCAATTTCTTTTGCAAGACCAATCTCACTTTAACTTAGAATCCACATCCATATTTGTAAGAAAAATCTCTTGAAATAAAAGGTATTCGTTCACCAAGTGATATCCACATGGAGAGAAGGAACAAAAGCGGAAGAAGCGTCACTTATCAAATCAAGTGCTGATTAGGATCATTCCTGTTCCTGATTAAAGATAAATCTAAATACAGTATTCGTTTATATCTGTCTATAAAAATAATCATTATCTTAATTGCTTTCAGGATTGATATCCCAATACCAATACTATTCTATGCGCATGCCTTCAGAGCTTAAAGTGTCAAAATGATTGACTGTATGCTTTTAATTAACCGCTGCTCCGTGGATTGGACAGCAGCTTGGTGGACAAAAACTGTGAGCTAATCGTATTTTTCCGATTGTCGTTCCTTTCCTGTCCGCAGATTTAAAAAAATATTTTTTTCTTTAACCTTTCTCAGTGAAAAGGAGGAAAATTTGCGGAAAAGCCAAAACCGAGGATTTCCGCATATTTGCAGAACTTTATTATCAGGAAAGCCATTCTCTGTATCCTAATAATTTGAATTTTAGAAAATTCAGTCCTTTTACCCCAAGGACTAAAAATAATTGAACATCCTCTTGAAATGTGGGATTGAATATATTGTTTTGCTCCTTACCATCTTCAATTCACTGAAATCTATTCCCCATTTATAATTGGCCCAATTTGAAAGTCAACATTTTTATCGAACTAATGTTGAGCTTTGACGTTCAATGACAAAAAAAGGAGATGGGCAAGACACATTGCTAGATCTAGAGAAAAAGATAATAGATGGACTAAAAGATGCTTAGATTGGCAACCAAGTTCAGGAAGAAGAGACAGGGACGGACTGGAAGCAAGATAAATGGATGACATCAGGGGAGCAGTAGGTCCACAATGGCAGAGGAAGGTACAAGATCAGATGAAATGGAAAACATCTGCAGAGGGATAGGCCCTGCAGTGGATGGACCAAGCATCCACGTAACCAAATAATGATGAGCTATAGTATATAATGTATATGTTTAATATTGATTGTTTTGATAATTTTCTTCTTTTGTCTCTCTAGAACTACCTGCGTGGCAATGGCAGCCCATGGAGATCTGTGACAGTAGTGAAGGAAGGTCAAAAGTGCCCATCATTTTCTTCAGCTCTTGCTGCCTAAGGACATATACATCAGATCAAATAAAAGCCAGGCTCACAAAATAACCTGAGGAAAATTACTGTAATGATCCTAGAGCAATTTTTGTTTTGAAGGCCAAAACCTGTGTGATAGGTGGTCCTTAACTTGAAGCAGTCACTCATGCTGTGGCAAGCATAATTAAATTTCAAAGCAGTTCTACTATTGAAAGCAAAATTTTATCAAAAATGCATTTTTTCAAAGGTAAAGAAAGTTTTATGATGATATATTTTTAAAATTTTGAACCTATTTTGAGTAATTGACAGTGTGAATAGAAATGGAAGGAAAATACCACAATGAATAAATTGTGAAAAATTTATGTTCTGATTATTTTAAATAAAATAAAATTAAAAAAAAAAGCTTTTTTACAGTACTATGGAGTATGAAATGAACAGAATATGAAACCACAGAGGAAGCTGGCCGGAAATGAAACCTGGTTTGAAATGCGCGCCATTAAGCAATCTCAATGTTGTCTATCATTATTTACTCTTTTATGTGTCCAATTATATTTAAAAAAATAATTTTGACATGAAATTCCTGAAATAAATTGTACCTTATTTTACGTATCAATTTTTTCCTTCACTATCGCTTTATTTAGCAAACTTTTAAATCAACATGACTGTACGCAATTTTATATTATTTGGTGCTTTAAACTTTTACTTCTATTAAGTTATGTAAAAAAACATGTTCTTTTTATTCTTGAGATTACATTTTGAGGAAGAAAAATTATGAGTGTTGGATAAGTATTGTTTACATCAATTGTACAAAAGAATGTTATTACTAGATATTATAAAAGCACCGCCTGCCTTATTTAGACATGTTTATTCTCAGACGATGTTCCAGAAGAACGGCAAATTTTGTTACTGAAAAACATTTTTACAACATAAAAGTATCCGGTTTCTAGAGCTTTTACTTAAAACAGTGTTTTCAAAAGGTAATTTTATTTTTATAAAGAAACAGGTCTTCCTTATAAATTATCATTGTATTTATTCAATAATTGTCTGTTTATACTGTCTTTGTAAAACTGTGATCAACAAATATGGAAATGATGAAAAAAAGAATAAAGTGCACGAACAGGGTAATTATTTAAAAGCAAGTTTTTGTATTCATATTACTGATTTTTTTAATTATTAATTTTATTTTAATTTAATTTAATTATGAAATATAAATATTTATATATATAGATTAATATACATGCCTATTTCAAATTTACAGCTGCTCATATTTGTATCTCTTTAGGCTAAACCTTTGAAGTCACATTTTACTGTATTTTATTGAGGTTTAGTTTGTTTATAGTAAAAAAAGAAAAAAATTTGAAAATCCAATAGCAGTTACAGAAAAGTATCGTTTTCTTTAAAAAGATAGTCGACTGTGGATTAGGCATGGAATTATAAAAAAGTTTCACAAGTTTCTCTTTTTTCCTCCAAGCCAATTTCAGTGAACAAAAATTTTTGAATTCTTGTTGATTCTGTTTGGACCAAAACTGAGTTTAAGTCTTGACCTCCACACACAATTATGTTGAATGTTTAAGTGAAAAAGAAATGCTCACACATAAACTGTTGTATTTTTGACAGCCTAACGAACCACACTTTGAAATAAGCATTCTTATCTGACATGATTAATGTTATTTTCATTTTTTTTGCTTTTTGCTTTTTTTGCTTCTTTTCTTCATTAAATGTTATTCACTTTGTAACATGGTGCTTGAATAAATACTATAGCCCGCACTAATTTCATTTATATTCCTCTGTCTTCATTATGAAATAAATGTTGTAGTGAATTGATAATAACAATACCACTTGTCTTTAAACCTTTTTTTTTTTTGCCTTATTTTCTCCTAGGATTCAAACGAAAGACAGAATTAAACTTTAAGTGTCAAGAACCAAAAACAGGAGCTATCATTGATTTCAAATAATAATTTAGTTTTAAATGTTGGAAATCGGGCTCCATTTTCTGTTTAGGCTGTACAGTTGATGCAATAAATTATTTTGAGAGAAAGTAACAGACTAGCTAACAATGATAATGCAAAATAAGACGTATGGGAAAAGCAATAGCTTTTCTTCTTCTAAAGAGTATACAGATAGTTTGAAAAGATATAAATTTGACTTGACACTGCTGCATGAGCTCTGAAAATGAAAAAAAAAAAGAAAACTTTTTTGAAAGTATACATTAGAACCAAGCATTACAACAGTTCAGAATCTACTTAAGTTTATAAAGATGTGGGTGCTATTTTAAAAGTTTCTGTATCCTCTAGAGAGATAATACATTCAATAATTTAATTTCATTGGT
>BLXT01002074.1:100380-112329 GCA_019648995.1 Plakobranchus ocellatus | reverse complement strand
GATTGATTCGTCCTTTGTGATTGCTTATTGACTCTAAAGTTTTTCCATAATGTATGATCAGATTTTAAAGTTTTGAGGTTAGATGTACGGTTGCTTGCTAGGCCGACTGGTTCCATTTTCGATAATACAGTTCAATAAAAAAACTCACCCTACGCTCTACTTCATGTTTCTAAATCTACCCAAGGGTATCTCAGGTTGAAATGCAATAGACTCCGATTTTTTTACAAAGCTGTTTTCGAAAAGATGAGCTAAATTGTTGACACACCGGTCTAGTGTTTAGACAGAAAAATGCAGGAACGTCTTAGTGGTCCAGAGCCCGGAAACCAGGTGATGGCCGGTAGTGACTTTTTGCGGCAACAAGGCAATAGAAGTCCTTGGACCTGTCCCCAGTTAATTCCAAGAAATCTATGGATGTACATTGCTCACGAAATAGTCGCATAAGTATCATAGTATAACATTGATTTACTTGGAAATGGACATAATTTCCTTGCATCACTTGACTACTTCAAAACTCATCGCTGAACTGGAGCTGATTACCTTTAACTCAGTTGCCATTTTAATCTGAAATCATTGAGTTTTCATCAGGTTTTTTTTTTTTAATTTAAAAGACAGATCAATCTTGAAAGAATTTTGTTTTTAAGTTTTGTTAGTATTAGTCGGAAAAAAATATAGATTTATACAACTGACAATTTTTTTAAAACTTAGAAATTCTTAACAATAGGTGTTTGAGCGACCTTATTAACTCCCTTGAATCAGTTTCCCAAAAGAGGGGTTTGGCTCTATTGGAGACATAGTGCTAATATGCTGAAAAAAAGAGAATAATCTGTTTCAATTTTTCTTGGAGAGGAAGCATAATTTGCATATTGTAAATTGAGCATTGTGTACAAACTTATGAATAGAAAAGGATGAAAATATGCTCTGTTGACTTAGAGTAAGATTATGACAGGTCTAGATTAAATTTGAAGGCTGAAAAGACTATTACTTCTACACTATAACTCTACAGATATCTTTTTGAATATTTTTCACATAATGGTCAACGCTTTTCAGTGTTAATGTAATTTCATATACCGGTATTGTATCAATAGTTCTACTAACTAGGCCTACTGAGAAATGATATCAAAAATTTACATAGGCCTATAGATTAAGAAATGCAGTATCTAATCTAGAACTGTGATCAATTCAGTATCTGAATATAACAATTTTTATTGTTTCAAGGCTACACAAGTGAGTTAGGCAGAAGTAAAGGAGCCTTGATGAGTTACATCAAAAGTTTTTAAAGGTAAATATAATATTTTGTCTCATATCCAATTTTTTAAAACAGTCTCAATCAAAGTATTCTTAAGAGCATTTGAGGAATAAGATAGCAACATATATTTAAAACAAAATCTCTTCTAGATTAAATTCTAACATTGAAATCGAATGTTATTTTCAAACGTTCCTTATATTTAAAGCCAGCCTTTATAAATTTCTCTGCAGCTAGAGCTTAATTTTTGAGGGGCAGTTAAGATAACAGTTTGATATGATATAGGCCTTTTATCATTGTCTAATTTGTATTTTTTTTTATTTGTTTGTGGTAAAATCAAGTTTAAAAGAAAATCCTGTAGCATTTCTAATATGTTGAGACCTGCAGCAATAACCAGCCATTGATCTGTTATTTTACATAATCTCCTGATTGTTTTTTACATTAGAAGCTTCGACACTCTATATAGTGAGGTTGGATCTAGAAAGATCGGATTTTTTTTTTACTGTGTAGTACACCTTACAAAAGATCTATATCTAGACTTAACTAGATGTGTAGATATTAGATCTAGTATCTAGTCTAGAGGTGGTCAAGAGGCAATGGAAATATTATGAACATTTCAATACAAATCAGTACCATCCTCTTCCTTAAAAAAAAACCTTTATAAAATTATGCACATAATTTAAATTAAAAAAAAATTGTTTGAGCCCTATATCAATCTAATTTGATGAGGACAAATGCATTGAAAACCAAGCCTTTTAGAGTCAGAGCCAAACTAGCTCTCCCGTTTTTGGGTTACAAGGGAAGACAATTTGCACTGACTGGCACCAACGCCTTTTACCTAAAATTACTTTCATTTCATCTTTAATATTATGGAATATCACTGTGTGTTTACAATCGAATATCTTTCCAATATCTCTCTTAAGTAAGGTCTGGGAAAACAAAACATAATCATTTGTTGAACTTCCATGTGATGTTAGAGCTTTTAAAATCTAATAGGCTTAGACTTTGAGATTCAATAGACTCAGTCTCCAGGGGCATTGCAGCATGGAGATGGGCAAGATCACCTCTCGGGAAATATCACAAGCAATGAAAAAACTAGGATCCAAAGGCTGCAATGGCAACTGAATAATGATATAAAGTAAAGAAGAAGGAAACAGTGGCTAACTAGAAATATTTGACAGACAGCACTTACAAAGTTAAACAATAGATTATGTATGTCAAAAGATTTTGCCGTTATAACAAAGGCTTCATCAATATGATAAAATAATTCTAAAATTATTTATTGTGTGGATTTAACAATCTACACCTATTCCTTCTGGGCTCCAACCTTTATTTCCAAACTTCATACATTTTTATTGTGATCACTTCTGGCATAGACCTAGATATTGCAATGATCATATTTGATTTAACTCTTCTCAGAAAATGTGTCTAATTTCAAACAAGCTGAAACTTACAATATGTACTTCTTTTCACTCGTAGCCTAGAAAGGTTGACATGAGTTAATGCATATTCAAATTTTACATTTCAAGGATGAAAAGCAGCAAAGAAAGTGATGCCCCCCCCCCCAAAAAAAAAAAAAAAAAAATCCCAAACTTTACCATAGCGAGTTTTTTTGAGAGCCAAGTATGATTCTATTTTCTACTTTTAGAATATTCAACTCACGCATCATTCAATTTGAAGGTTTTGGAGACATCAAAGTTTCCAACTATGTTTAAGTAGCATCCTTGTAAAAAAAAACAAAAAACTGTGTTATTAACTTGGCTGTCTGTTTCCTCTGTAAATCTTTTTATTTTGAGTTGCAAAACATTATCATTTTCTTTTGTTTATTTTAATTTTAATTCCTGATACTTGTTTGTGTTCTTTGTTTATTTTGAGATAATATTCTAAAATTTGTTTATTTTGAGATAATATTCTAAAACAAACATTTACACCTTTACCTATAAGTCCATTTCTCAGAGCTGAAAGTATTTTTGTCAATCTTATGATGCATTTACTTCTAGATTAATTTTGTTACTAAATATTTAAACTTATCCTTCATTAATTTTTTTTTGTTGTAATTATGAAAATAAGAAGAAGTCAAAAGCTTATAATCATTTAAAATGGGAGCAACAAATTCACAACCAGTGCCTAGCCATAATCCCCTGCAGCAAAATCCTGAAAAAATTGAGGCCTTGGCAAAAGCTTTAGATGTAAAATCAGAGAGACAAAAGCAGTTGGCCATTCAAGAAACTTGGGATAGACTAGAACAAGATAAGGTGAGCTCTATATGTTTTTTGTGTTTGTTTTATAATATTTGGTTCATAATCATAAATGCTTACTGTTCATAAAATTATATCTTTTTAAGGATAAAAATTTTATTTCTCTAAATCTGTACTTTCCTTTTTCAATCATAGATGATGAAACCCATATGCTATGTGCTGAGGATTCTTAGACTGATATTATTTTGTTCCCAATAACCCTAGGCAGTTTAAGCCTGAGAAATTTATGATGAGTTAACATCCTCTTTGGTACACCATTGCTGTAATGCAATTTTTATTTTTAATCTGGCTTTACAAATGTACAATAGAGTGGCTGAGGTATAGTCGATCCCCTTGAAGTCTTCAAGAACTGTCTCATAAACATAGTTCAAACCCATCAAAGATTGGTGTTAAAAACCTGAGAATGCGTGTTGTTAAAAAAAACCAAAACAATGTTTAAAATCCATCAAAATTTGAATAATTGCATAATAATAGCCTTGAAAGAAAAGTCTAGGAGGCTTCAGGTATTTCCATAGACACTAAGTTCCTTCAAGTAACCCACATTGTGAGAGGAATTGACCTGTGCTATACTAGTACTACACACCAATTATGTTGAGATATTTACTACGGTAGTGAACAGGCTCAATCAATCAATCTGTGTTTTATATATGTTCCTTTTAAGGTAATTTAGTCTTCCCAAAAATCAAAGCCTCTCATTATGCTTGGATAAAATCTACTTTAAGAAAAAAAAAATTACAAAATTATGTTTTTGTTACTTTTTTTCATTCTAAATAATATGTCTTTTTAAATAAAGTTCTTGTTTTTTAGTTTCATCAAGTTAAAATAACTTTTTGAAATTTAATGAAGATTTGCAAACACTTACCGCTCTAGATTTATGCCTAGGCACGACACGGAATGTTTTGATATTACTACCAGTGGGGTTAAATTTGCCAATTTTTTTTTTAATGGCCTTTTGCTTGGAATATATGCATCAGTTTTTTGGTGAAAAAAAAATTCAAAATTATTTAAAATTTCACTAAATGAAGCAATCCTTTTTTATCATGAATATAAGCAGCCTATATCCAGTAATGGGCCTTCTTCACACCTCACATGGCTTAGGATCTTGGATTAATTTGTACGACTGAGAGCACTACTCGTATTTCATTGTCATAACAAAATAGATGAGAGACAAAATTCTATGGTTTGATTATAGGTAAAATAAATATTTGAGACCCAAGTGTTAGCCTCGATGATGGCTCAGATTTATAAAATGGCCTGAACATTTGTAAATAATGAATATATAGATGGGTTTTTACATCTCAAAATATCTGACATAAGTCTCATTATTTTTCAATTGCATTCATTACATAAACTCAAATGAAAAAATACCAGCACTTGTCCCACCAGGAGGGTTAGGGGGGAGGGATCTTCTTTTTCTTTTCTTTTTTTTTTTACTGCTAATTTGCTATAGTTCTATCCTATTGACACTGGTATACTAACCTTTTATAGCTTTTATGTATGTAAAAAGCTTTAGTCACTAATTACTTTTCCACTTTTAAGTTGATGTTTTAAAATGTAAATATGGCATATTATTTGTTAGTTACTTTTGATAACAATTCCAAATTCATATTTGGGCAGAGGCATATAAGCATTACATTATTAAATATTATCAAACTATTTTATTTATCTAAATTTTTTTTTTTCAGAGAAGCCTTCAGGTATTGAAAAGTCTTTTTAAGAAGTTGGACCCAACTGTTGTGAGAAGTCCTACAGATATCAATGGAGAAATTGAACTGGCGTTTAAATATGACTTTAAAAGGCAGCTGCTGCTCGTTAAGGTTATAAAGTGCAGAGAATTGCATGCTCAGGATATTCGTACAAAGGCTTCAGATCCTTACGTGCGAGTGAGTAACAGGGCCATCTCATGATTTTCAATCATGCGCAAATGTGCAGAGCTATAAACAATACATCTCCACAAAATGAGACATTTTGCAGAAAAATAAGCTTTATGCAGATACCAAGCAAGATCAAACTCTTGACAAATAGCCAGACAAAATCTAACATTGAGAATTATGACAAGTATAGGCCCTATTTACATTAGCTATACTAATTATTGCTGCAAAATGTCTCATTTTTTGATGATGGATCCAGCCAGTTATTTTATTATTTGTACTTCCTTTTTCTTTCATTGTATATTCTTGAACTGTGTTTTTTGTGTTCGAGGTATCTCTTTACCGATACTGCATATTTTTATGCTTTCTCTCATATCTCTTTGCTCTCTGCTGTTTACACCTTATTGATAACATCAGCTTTTTTCCTCACATTGAAGTAAAATTGATGCAAGCAAAATTATTTGTATTGGCTAAAGTGTTAAAGTTGTGTGCATACATCTTTTGTCCCATTCTTCAGCTCCAGCTCTATCCTGACCTCCATTCACATGGAGCAAAAGTGACCAAAATCATAGTGGAAACCCGAGAACCAGTTTACAATGAGATTTTTGCCTTCAAGATGAGAGAGAAGGAACTTTGCGATACTAACTTGGTGGTGCAGGTGATTAGTTGACTTTTCATTTTTTAAAAATACAACTTGTCTTAGGATACTGAACTTACCTTAGATACACAAAAGAAAAGCTTAGAATGAAAATTGTATGAAAATTTTAAACCCCAGGCAACTAAGCATTAAAAATGAAATGAAAATAATAATATTGTAAAGCACTTATCTTTTCAATATTAATTTTTACGATTATTGATGAATTAGATAGATATGTGGACAAATTTTCAAATGTATTTTCTTAATCATTAACACCAAGCTTAAGATAAAGAATGATTGATAATGCTTTAGTTATAGCAAAATTATTACATGTGAGCATTGTTCAAAAGTAATGTCATCAATGGTATTGATTTTCTTAACATTTTTGTTCATTTTGTATAGAAATTGCTTCTTATTTTTCATAGCGCCATTTTTGTATCCACAGGTATTTGACTATGACTCTGTCACAAAAGATGATTTTTTGGGAGAGGTGGTGGTTGACCTGGCTCTGTTTAATTTTGTGAAAGAGCCTGTGCTGACAGCCTGGTATACTCTGCACATGGAGGTATAAATCAATGGATTTGTTAAGACTTTTCATGCACGTTTGTTTCATGTTAGTTTCCATTTTTTTTTCTATCACAACTCTTCTGGCCTTTCAAACCTTTTGGAAAATCAAATGTGTGAAACACCACAGCAACCATACTATGCCACAATTGTAGAAAACCTTGCCACTAGTTCTTCCTATATCTATTATTTGTACGAAGCAGAAAAAACATTAAGGCATAGCTACACAGATTGATAAAATCATAAAACAAAAAAAAAAAATACTTAAGAAGATAGATTAGTAGATAAATTGAACGATTGAATGACGGACAATTAGATGGAACAAACAGTTTGAAATAATATTAATTAAAACACAAGGTAAAATGAAATGGAGAAAGCTGAGGCAATTAAGTAAATCTAGGTACACAAGCTGTCGATACTAACTGAGAATGCAAATATTAATAAATCGAATTAAAAAGAAGAAAAAAGAAGAACAACAACAGTCACTATTCTGTTAAATAACAAAGTCATACACCCCTGCAAATATAATACTCATAATGCTATACCCAAAGCCTGTTTTCCTAGGTTTTTAGTTATGTGTATTTTGTATACTTCATCCCTGTCTTGTGGTGCACAAAACCCTGAAAGGATCCAAATCATCCCACCCACGCCTTAGCCCCACCCTTTTTTTTTTGGAATTTTTTTTTTTTTTTTTTGGGGGGGGGGGGGGGGGGGAGAGTGAAGAGACCTTTTCACTTTTTAATAACCATCTTTTGTCTATAAACGTTGGCAATACTTCCAAAGCATTTTTGGTAATTCATAGCTTTTGACCCAAGCCACTAGCACTATTAGGCTACCAAAGCTAATAGAAGCTATCAGACCAAAAAAATTTATTTGACTTTTGGTACAGAAGACTTGCATTCAGGGTTGTTATTACAGTGTAAAATAATTTATCCCATGGGCATCACAAGGGCATGACCTCTCTACCTGTTAACTTGAAAACAACAGCGATTCAGATGTTCAGTGATATAACCTTTCACATGCTTAGTAGAATTTTGTGATGGCGAGAAAACCAAAGTGGAAAAAACGTAACACCAGACATTAATTATGAATAAACAACCCATTAAGATGTATGGAAACTTCAAATACTTTTTTTAATGACCTTTGATAAAAAAAAACATACCAAGCAAGAAGTAATTTTATTAATTAACACGTCCACAGTTCTTATTTTCCCTAAGTGTGTATTTTCCCTGCTCATTCACCAAAGGCAAAAGAAAATATTTCCTTGGCTTTATTCTCTTGTATTTTCCGTTCTAGTAGACACAAACATTCTCAAAATGTGTCTACAGCAAAAAATATTTCATAAAGCTTCAGCAATTTTTTTTTTCATCTGAGTTTAACAGATTTAGTTCAAAGTACAAACATCCTTGAAACATTGAGCCATCAATGAAATAACATGGCCTTTCAATGCAAAACACATCTTAGGGAAAAGCCAAATCACACCCTTTAAGTTTTTTTCCGCTTTGGGTGGATCACATCCTTTTTTTTTCGACAGTCTCGGCCGGACAAAGGATATAATTGCACTAATCTTTGTCTAACCAAAAGAAAAATTTTCATTTTTCACTGATCTCTTTCTTTTGCTCTTGTAACTATGTATTTGTTGTTCTCTGTCTGATCCCCTTTTTCCTCTGCTCTCCCTTCTTTTGTGTTGGTCAATGACTCACTCACAAAAAAAATTTTTTTTTTTTTTTTTTTTTCAGCTTCAAAACTTCCACATACACACACATTCATCACACCTGTCTTTACAAGGTAAACAGTAAACATTCATCTCATGTTGGTTTTTTGTTTGTCCTTTAGACTGACTTGAGCATCACAGGCAATCTTGAAGTCAGCCTTAAGTTTCTAGGACCTCAGAGTCTTTTTCTTACAGTGCATGGTGCCACAGGACTGTCTAGACGCAGAGATGGACATGTGGCACAGGCTTTTGTCAAAGTGTCTGTGCCTGGCTTAGGGGCTGTCTTCAAGACTGAGGTGGGTTTGTACTTATATGCCTATTTTGTGGCAGAGTGAAACAGAAAAAGCTTTGAGTGGGTATTTGACATTAAAAACAATAATGTATGTGCACAAAGTGATTTATTACTTTAGTAATTAGTCTAAGTAATATCTATTGCCTGTTTCATTAAAGTCATTAATGGAAGCATAGATAATTTTAATATATATATATAGTGTCATGAAATTTTTTTCTAATTGCTGATTGTTGAAAAGTAAACCACCAATAGTTAACTTATGAAATTTTATCAATATAATAGCACTCAAATTGCTACTCTTTTTCTATTTGAAATCACAATATGAAGTTATAATCCAATGAACATGTCAAACCATTTAAGTCTCACTCATGATATGATGTATATCAAGATTCTTATTTTTACTAAAACCACACAATGTATAAATTGAAATAATATTTTTTAGAACACTCTATAGTTTTTACCTCTTTTCGGTGCAGATTGTTGCAGATGAATCAGGCAACCCAGAATGGCAGGAAACTTTTGAATTTGAGCTGCCACAAGAGGAACTGAGCTTCAGGTAAATGAATAACATAGGGATTTTCTTGGACTTGTTAATTTCACTGTAATTTTGTCCTATTGTCTAGCTTTTTGTGGATAGTCCAGGTTGTTATGGAAAAGGAAAATGTGTACATTTTCACATAAACATGGGTGCAAGTTTGCCAACTGTGGCTGGCTTGCAAGCCAATCAAAATTTCTTGTTAGTCAGTCCTGGCCAATGCAGTATGGAAGCGAGGCCTTCATTATAAAAATTGGGCTTTGGGTTTGCATGAGAGTGAGAAAGAAAAACACAGGACAGAAATTAATTTTACCATAAAAAGCAGATCTGCTATCTTTCTGTTTTGCCCATGAACAAATCTTGGTGATGACCATAAATTTTGTTTCCTGGGCGGCTTTTGCCAAAATTCCATTGATATGATGGTTTTGGTATACGCGGTAAAGAGAGGTCCCCTCTCATTATATTTTTTGGGTCAATCGTATACCAACAACACACTATTTACTTATCTAAAGGTACTAAACATTATCTTCAACATATTTATTGTCAACTTAATTTAATGTAATCTCTTGTGGCCTAGCTAGATTAAATGGTTTATTCTATTTTATTTGGATTAGACATTGGTTTTGGTTCTCTAGACCTAGTTATCCAAATTCATATTTCACTAGTAATAGAGAAGATCAAGCCTGTTATTAACTCTAGATTTAGACAAAATTGAAATCTTTTATAGATTTGATTGAATTTATACATTGTAGTAGGCTAGACCAAGGAGTCACTCTAAACTACATATAGTTCATAATGTTTTGGATCCTATAAAAAATATATATTGTTCTTATAGTAGCAGTGAGCCCTCTTTCAGGCCAATAAACAAATTTTATTTCTTGTTGCTGGCTAATTCAAATTTTCTTGCTTGCATCCATGCATAAACCATTTTTTGAAAAAATTTAAAAAATTCAAGGAAAAATGGTCCATGCATTTGTATGGCACATATGGCTGATACAGTATTAGTACATTAAATTTTGACATCATATGATAGAAAACTGTTATTTTCTTCCTCTTCATTCTAAATGGCCAAATTCATATGTCTTTGAATATAAAGTAAATATTTTTTTAACAGATTTATGAACCAACTAATATAATTTCTTTGACTGAATATATTAAAATTAATATCTCTTAATATTCTTCACATGACTTTTTCAACTTCCTACCTTCCTACGCTTCTTACGATGCTCTGTCCATCCACTGCAGGATGTAGCCCTCCGCATCACGTCTCCATTCGTCTCGGTCTCTCGCGTCTCTGCTCCACGTATTTCCCTTCGTCTTCACAATGTTGTCTCGCCATCGCCTTGCTTGTCTTCCTCTTGATCTTTTGCCTTTCCTGGGTTGCCATTCGGTGACTCATAGGGTCCATCTGTTGTCCTTTATCTAGCCACATGTCCAGCCCATTTCCATTTTTGTTTCGCCACAAAGTCTACAATGTAGGTCATGGTGGGGAGGACACACTGATCGTAAACTTGTCTTTTTAGAGAAATGGGCATTTTGTCGTCTAAGAAAATCTCTCTGCTTCTTCCGAAGCAACTCCAACCTGCTCTTATTCTACATGTTACTTCTTCCTTTGTTGTGTCTTTCAGATAGGTTGTTTGTCCCAAATATTTGTAGCTTTTGACCATCTCAATTTTTTCCTTGTCTACGGTGATGTCTTTGTTGCTTTCAAAATTATTCATGTATTTCGTTTTTCCTTTGTGCATTTTAAGTCCTGATTCTAGACTGATGTTGTTCAGCACATTCAGGTGTTCCTCCATGTTCTCTACTTTTTCTGTGACAAGTGCAACGTCGTCAGCAAATCTGAGATTCGTAAGTGTTTGCCGTCGACATTTAACCCGTGATCCTGGTCTGCTTTCCGGAATATCATCTCGATGGCCGCTGTGAACAGTTTTGGAGAAATTGGATCCCCTTGTCTTACGCCTCTATGTTTAGGAAATGGTTCTGACTCCAGATTGTCAATATGAACTCTTGCGGAAGCATTTCGGTAGATGTTTTCAAGGATGGTGACATATGTTTCATTGATGTTGATTTTTCGTAATGCATCAAAGATGGCAAAATGTTCTACGGAGTCAAATGCTTTTTTGTAGTCGATAAAACCAACGCAAAGTGGAAGGTTGTACTCGTTGGACTTCTCTATGACCTGATTTAAGACTTTTTCAACTATTATTATCTAAATAGGATACCATCTCTTTTCTAAGAATTTTTTGTCATTCCTTTAATACCCCAACGACTTAGGTACGCAGTCTTGCATGTGGTGGACAATCAAAGTCACCAAGAAAACAACACACTGGGCCAGATAATCATTGACCTGGATACTCTCAACTTGGATACTGGTTTTCATGGCAGTCTAAAGTTGGCTGATTTGGTGAGTTTCTGTGACTTGCCTTCACTAACTATACTATAATCACACTTGCTTCATCTCGTTCCGAAAAAGAGCTCAAATATTTTTTACTAGAATTGCAAATACTAAAATGAGTTGCTATATTTATGATTTGTCACCAGTTTCTTTGCTTCAATGCTTCAACATAAAAATCAATCCCTTCTGTCTTGTTCTTGTCTTCTTAGAAAATTATTTCTGGCAAACTATGAGTAATTCACATCAAAGAGGTGCTAAAAAAATGTCTAACATTGGATTGTTCAATTTTATAGTAAATATAAAGTGAAATATGCACCTGGAATGAGCACAATCAATCTGAGGAAGTTTGCCTTTGCTTTCTTTAATGTCTTGGCTTTCTAAAAAATTTAAGTAACCTAGCTTTTTAATTGACGCTGAATATGCACATGGGGGCAGAA
>BLXT01002074.1:21576-35197 GCA_019648995.1 Plakobranchus ocellatus | reverse complement strand
TATATAAATGAGAGAGAGAGAGAGAGAGAGGGAGAGAGAGAGAGAGAGAGAGAGAGAGAGAGAGAGAGAGAGATATTTCCAGCTCTTAATTAATTTAACCATCTCATTTGTTACTTTAAATCTGGTTTTCCTTTCAAAATTTGGACTCTTGCAAGTTCATGTATTCATCCTCGTCTATTCTCTCTCTCTCTCTCTCTCTCTCTCTCTCTCTCTCTCTCTATATATATATATATATATATATATATATATATATATATATATAAATGAGAGAGAGAGAGGGAGAGAGAGAGAGAGAGAGAGAGAGAGAGAGAGAGAGAGGGGAGAAAGGAAGATAAAGATGAAGAGGAGGATGGAGAGAAAGACAGAGAGGAAAAAAGAGCCACAATGGGTGAAGGAGAATGAGAGAGCATTTTAAAGAAAAAGCAAAACGGTTTAGTACTTTGAGAAAGAAAAAAATATATACACAAACATGGATAAGTGGATTAATAAATAGACAGGCACATCATTGATCCATTAATCAACTTGTTGATAGATGCAATGATATACAAATAAATACATAGATTTTATGGACAGAAATTGAAAAAAAGATCGACCGATGGAAAAGAGAGAAAATTTGGAAAGAAGGCTTGATTTCCCACCCTAGGCTTAAAGAGCAACCCTTGCAATGAATTTAGATCAAAATGCATTCATGCGAAAATATGTCCCAATGAAAATAATGTTTATAGTACAAATATCGTACTTTCAATGTTTAAATAATAAAATCTACAAAAAATAGATAAAGTCCTTTAAGGTTCCTCACTGTCCTAAAGTAACTAAAAAAGCTTGACAAAATAAATGGTAGATCAAAACAGCGGAATTTTTCTACTCTATGACATGTATTCTTTCAACTGACTGTCTTGAACTTATCAAAAGACGTTTGGTGTTTTTATTCTTTCATCAAGATTTTTCAGCTATCAGGGATATTGATTAAATCAAAATAGTTCATTCAATCTTCCATGACATCGACGTATTCATTGACCCTTAAAAAACAAACAAAAAAAAAAACTGTGTTTGGCTTCAATCAAATCTGTATTAAAGTAAAAATTAAAGTTTTCTGTACGAAACAAAACTGAAACACGAAATGAAATGTGAAATCAAACACTAATGAAGAATAAAGCAAGCATAACTCGTCATCTTTCGAGTACTTAAGATCAATATAACTACGTTCCTAAAAAAAGCATCATTTCTACTTCTGCTGCCTGTAATTATTATCGAGGGAAAAAAGACACCCAATGTCCTCCTTAGTCGGTACTTTTAATCATATTAATGATGCGAATGATTATTGACAGAAGATTGCCCGCGTTTTTTTCCCTACGGAGTGCATTCCTCATCTCAAGCTATGCAATAGACCTTGTAATAAAACAGCAAAAGCAGGAGAAACAAAAATGTATTTTGTAAATTGACAGTATCAAGTTGAGAGCGTGCACCATTATGCGGAGTCGAGAAAAGACCATACTACTTCAGTGTAGATATAATCACCGCTTTTTGAAATAATTGTAGAAGTACTAAGCTTTTGTACTGGTAACGTAAAAAAAGAAATTATTTTCCCCACAAATAACCTAACGAGATCTCATGATTCGTCTTTTTTTCTATGAAAAAAATTCATTTATTTTTTAGGCCTTCATAAAAATTGCTAACATTAGAAAAAGAAAATAATTTCTCTTATTTCAAGTCAAAAGTGTTAATGAGTTCTTAAGAACGAATCTTACCTAAAAAAAACCAACAATACAGTTTTATGAATAAGGTTTGATAATTTTTCTCATTCTGAATTTGGGCATCGTAAAAATATATTTTGTGAATTCTTATGACCATTCGGTAGATTTTTTTCCGGTTGGTAGAGAACTTAATTTAAGAGTTGAATGTCAGTCAGTGCAGTGACACAGCCAATCAACTTTAAAAGGATTTTAATTCTTTTTCTTTTTAGACAACCAGGGAAAAAGGCAATAAGTTACTCAATAAGGTACTAATGGAAGCGAATACGCATTGGTTAAAAAAAAAAAAAAGAAACAATAACAAAAAAGTACAATATATCCACATTTTACTGGGTGTGTCTTAGCGAACATTATAAATATAACGGATTTTTTCCTTAACGGAATACTGCAGTTAGACCTTCGTACGTACCAGGATTACTCACACTTAGACTCATCAGGTTGACGGCCAGCAACTGATGCAAGTTAGTGTGTGCCTGGCGTTACAAATGTGAGTATTTCATGTAATATAAAAATTTAAATCCAACACAGAATACAAAACAGAGCTTTTAGTCTTAATAGCAAGGACTGATCGAGCTAGTTGAGTGATTGAAGTCCTAAGTAACTAAAGTAAAATTCAGATAACAAATAACAAAATTAAAGGGACGATAAAAGTTTGTTTCCAAAGCACATTGTATCCCCCAATGAAAATGGTTAATTCTTACTTTTTGGAAATGATAATGGTCTGATTTGCATATGTCAGTAAAGCCTGCAAATGGATTCATGACTTTGTAAAACAACTCAGGCATTGTCTAAAGAGAGGAAATTTAAAATAGATTCCTTTTTCAACCTCTATGTTCAAATTTGGACATTTGTATAGACCTAGATAATTTAAAATTTTGATGGTTCACAAGTACTGAAGAATATCAACATTAATTTGTTCGTTTTTTTCTCTCTAAACTGAGAAGTATCCCGTTGTGATTGTCCATCATGAGATATAATAGTGAAAAAAGATCGATGGCCCATTTAAGAATGAGCCCAACATTCACATTGGCTTTGCAAAAAAAGTTATGTATGTATTGTATTATACTACTCTTTTTCTTGCAAAAACACAGAAATTGGTGCCTTTTTTTTTACAACATCTAAATGAAAGGGTGAAGCGGTAGCTCATCTGGTAGGGCGGTTGGCTAACAAGTAAGAGGTCCGAGGTTCGAGTTCCAGTCCGGCCCAAGTCAATTTTTCGTTGCTCCCCTGTGTCCACCCAGCACTAAATGGGTAGCTAGGTCTCTTAGAATCCGGCGAAAGTAAAGGAGGCGAGGAAAGCAATAGCAAACTACCTCATAATGCAGTATGCCAAGATCAATCAGGACCCTACTGCTAGTTCCCCGATGCTTGGATAAGCGTGGGACCCACTTTACTTTACTAAATAAAAAAAATTGCCATTCGCAAATTTCGCACTTGAAACATGCATAGCGCTAAATATACGAAAAAAAAAAGGTCCATTTTGTGGGAAAAAAGACGCACAAACATAAAAAGGATTGGCCTTATCAATTTCTATCTCTATCACTACGTTAACATCTTAAGATTATCTGAATATTAATATTTTGAAACCTTAAATCGACAAAAAATAATTATGATACTTGAATACTGCTTAATGATCTCTATAAAAAAAGATTTGTAAAAACCTCTTAACAAATCTCCACGGTCGCCGTAAACGTGTCGACTCGCGAAAAAATGTTTATAAAAAAATAATCAATAATAATATGGAAAGTTCTGCCAATTCTCGAAGAGCTGTTGGAGCTTCGTCAATTCAACTCACTGAATGGTGCCTGTCATTCTGGATCTTTTCTATGATGAAATGCACATAAAGGTGTGGACACATTGTGCGTGCACCTATTAAGCACAAACTGCAGTGGTTCCGTAAATTTCCAAAATGAACATGGTATTCTTTTATTAAAGAAGAAGTGTAAAAAGGCTTAGTGCAGCCAGTGGGAAATTCTAGAGATGACGCCTTGTTTTGAATGACTTTAACCTGGCCTGTCACGTGGTTTCACCGCAGTGAGACACAAAAGTAAACAATGCCGAATTTCCGTTAAATCTAGTGTACAAAGTCTTAGACTTTTTATTATAGACCCATAGTAGACATTTCAAAGCTACAGAGAAGCTTTTAAAGTTAGTAATTTGGCTGGGCCACCCAAAACACGCCTGGCGAGCTCAGATCAGATTCAAAATCCTTAATTTCGAAGCAAAGTAACCATTTTTTTTTCACCCAGTAATTCTCAACGGAATCAGACGAAACTTACACCAGAATAAAATTTATCAGGAGCACCTTTTCTATAGAGTCTTCAATTTGGTTTTATATCATGTTGGAGAAAAATGGCAAGTGAAAAAAAAAGTGACTGTTTCAAAATTTGCAGCGACGAAAGTTTTTTCGGCCTCACAAAAGTGCTATACTGATGCTACTCACAGCGCTGTAAAATCTACGCCATCCAATACATTTCCTGGCCCCTAGATACTCATTTGCATAAATAGATGCCGGTTAATCTCATATATTTTTGGTCTCGGTTGGAAGACAAAAAGTGAAAAAAAAAAAACAAAACCGAAAGCTTCAGAAACAAGGCAAAATTTAAACATTTTTTGTATCGAAACACCGACAATTAAATTAGCTGATACGAAAAACCGTAAATTAAACCAAAGAAAGAAAACAACGACCTTGCCGTCTCCTGGCTAATTTCAGCTCGCCCTGAACCTGCACAGGGTATACAATGGTGAATCTAGCCGACGATCAACTTGAGTTGGCGATGAAGACTTTCGCCCACTCACCACTCATATGGACACATTGATGAACAAACCTTGACTATTAAATACGTTTATGCATGTGGAATTATTTTTATGTAACGGCAAGACTTCTTTTAGGTCTAAATCTAACGTTAAAATACACTGAAAAGATAGCTGGATCTATGACAGGAACTGGCCATTGTTTACTTCTAGACTTCTTAACCGCTTTCATTGCAATTGCGTTACAACCCAAGGTCAAGAAATTTGCCCCTTGAGTGAATTGAATGGTTGTAGATTTGTTGTTTTTGTTTATATGCGCTAGATATAGTTCTCAGAAGGCCTAATTATTTCAAAGAAATACACAGGCTAAAACAAAAATAAATAGCCACGACTGCCCCACAATGCTAGCAAAGATGACCCCTAATTTTTAAAATTATTATTATTGAATATTAATTAGAGGTAAGCGCGGTGTAAACCTGATCAAGCCCTTGTCCTAGATTTAGCTTACAATGCAGTGAGTAGAAATCGAAGCCTTAGATGGAACCGAAGACTTTGTGAATCTCCAAAAGTTTCGAAAAGTTTATTTATAATATAAGTCAAAATTTATACTCAAATTTTACCGATCAATTATGCACAGTGCTTGTCCTAATCAAGCACTTGCACTTGCAGCCATTGTATATTTATAACAATATTTGAGTTCTTTCTAAATCTTTGAGCCGGCCCAATAATATTATCTGCCTATACGTTCTCTACTCCTCTCAACTACCCCCTCTCCCCCACCCCACCTTTCCTTCTTTTTATGCACAGACCAAGGACTACTCAAATCAGGATGTGAACAGCTCGTTTCCACGCTTAGCTGGGGAGGCTAGGGTATATCATGACATCTAGCTCTCTAAACTTGACAAAACTGTCTACATTAAGTCTCACTATCAATGAAAATAATCATAAGCATATAATATAGAATTTAAAAAAAATGAATTTCTAACATTTCTACGGTGTGAAATTCGGACATCTACTTTAAAACCATTCATCCAACAGTACACATAATATACTTTTCAGATAGACGCACAAATTATAGAAACCTGTGAGGGAAAATTCGTAAATGTCACTAAGAGTAACAATGATACACACACACACACATTCAAAAGGCATAGTAAGACTACCACATTGTATGTGTGTGTGTGTACGAGTAAGAGAGGGAGAGAGAGTGCGAGAGGGAGAAAGAGACAGATAGAGAGAGAGAGAGAGAGAGAGAGAGAGAGAGAGAGAGAGAGAGAGAGAGAGAGAGAGAGAGAGATTTGTAGGATAGAGAAAAAACTCCAAACATGTATTTAATGCAAGACCAAGATTTCCACGTTCATTTGATCAAATTCAAACAAATTTAGTAACAGAAACAGACAGGAAGAAATCAAGTGTAACACACACACAGATAGACATGCGCGCATACAAAGCTTGGGTAAGTGGGAGAGAGAGAGAGAGAGAGAGAGAGAGAGAGAGAGAGAGAGAGAGAGAGAGAGAGAGAGAACAACAACTGATTCCCAAGATTGTAAACAAAAGTTGAGTGAACCTGAGAAGAAAACAGCAGCAATGACAGAATGACAGACACTTTCTAATTCATAATATTCGCATCATTAGTACACCCAAACAGAAACAGATAAGAAAAGAAAAACACTTTTTGGTACAAGGATGCAGATACAAACACATACATGTACATGAATGCTTAGACTTAGGGACTAAAAGAAAGGATCTATGAGGGTAATAAGATTAGACAGGTGAAACCAAACAAGAAGTTTGAAGCAATCAAACAAACAAGAAACTAAGCAAAAACCAGCAGCTAATCCATCAGCCGAGCCTTTTTCACGGATGTCTGGAACTGCACAGCATTCCTCTGGTGGTCTTTCCCAATGTTTTTCACAAATAAAAAATTTTTTCAGGGTTCACAATAAAGTTTTCTCGTGGAGGCAACACATCTAACCATTTCTGTCTCTCAGATTCGTCTCTTGGTAGGCGAAACACTCGACATTTATTCCCTTCATTATAATTTCCTTTACAGTTCACAATACCACATTTGTTAGGCATATTGAAAAGTTAATAATTACGTACTGCACAATAACTTGATCCTTTTCAACTCATACTGGGGGCCACGTTTCACATCACACAGGTAAGAAACAAGAGAATTCGCTGCTAGATGTATCATTCATAGAAGAAACAAGATAATTGAACAGTGTTATTTGTATTCAAGGAGTGGATTATGTTGATTAAATGATTATCATAAGCAGCAGTGAAAAACTGCAAACTACCATAACTAAACTAAGATAAATGTGATCTTAATCTCTCATTTTTGTGAATATTGAACGTAACCATTTTTCTTTTGGTCATCCTATACCATACTGCAAAATTTTATCCTATTCAGTCTGTGCTGTTTTTACTTACGAAGTACCCAGGTAGACCCAAATTGGGGACTACGTAGTCATAGTGGCTAGGTGCTCCCCAGAAATGTTAGATTGTCTACTCCCCTTTGCCGTTGGTTGAATTTTGTAAGGAAGAGTAAATGGGTAAATGGGTGGGCCCAATGCTTCCTAGAGGATACAATAGAGGATGACAGGAGTTTAGCTATTACTGTTGGACAAGCTTTTAAAAGCTTCTCTGAATTTACACAGCTGTTAAAGAAAAGAGAAGAAAAACTGTTTGCTGATGTAGAGAGTGCTGGTGTTGATGTCCCTGATGAAGAAAGTACTGTTGAGAGAGTACTGATGTTGAAGTCCCTGATGGAGAGAGTACTGTTGTTGATGTCCCTGATGGAGAAGTGCTGTTATTTCTTTGAAGTTCAGGCCTGTGAGAACAAAAGGTCGGCGAAAGGGCCAAGATCGCACTAGCAGATTTGCCAAGAAAAGGAAGTTGGCTAAAAATACTGTTGTTGGGGAGGGTGCTGTTGTTGATTCGCGTGATTTGTGTGGTGTTTGTGGAGACATGGAGGTTGCAAGGGAGTTTTGTGTGAATGGGATGATTGATTGGGTAGATTGTGACTTCTGAAAACAGTAGTTTCATAGTTTAACTTTTGCTCTGCCTTACGCCAGTACACGTGTAGAAAATGTTTATAATGCAGTAAACGTTAGCATGTGATTGATGTACCCGGTATCTAATAAATTATGACTGCAGCTGTGAAATATCCCTATTAGTAACGTTAGGTGTAGTTAAAATTATTATTTAACCTCTGAAATTTTGTTTCATTTATGATAAAGTGTTATTAGATGGCCACGTAAATTTTCCTTATTTTGAGGAAAAGTTATCACTAAATAATGTGCAATGCGTTCACCTTATGATTAACACTTGCCGTCTGAACAAAATGTTCGTGTATTGACAATTTAACTTTTAATATAATAATATAATATATTTGTATTTTATTACATCTTCTTTGTTATTCATTGTTAAATGGTATACGTATCTAATTCGATGTAACATTATGTTCCATTTCCATTACATGTTCCATTTCAACAGAGTTAAATAGATCTCACTTAGAAGACAAAACATATGTGTTTCTTTTGTGTTTTCCTTCAACTGGGGACTACGTAGCCATGGTGGCTAAATGCTCCCCAATAGAGGACTACCTAGCCTCTTCCTTTTACTTAACAAATCTTGTTCACATGACAGCTATTGACAAAATGGCATAGCCAACAAATTTGAAGAATAAAGACATATTATCTTATTTCTCCAAAGGTCTAAGAATGAGTGAGTAAGCTTTTCTTTTATATCAGTATCTCGTATCTAGATGGTCTGGCCACACCTTGAATACATATTCATTGCCAAGAATATTGTTTTGTGGTTTCTAGATATCGCCAACCTTTTTAGTGCAGCTAAAAAAAAAAAACGTTTTCAACTTAGATACTTGAAACTTTCAGTGATTGAAATTCATTCCTTTCTACTTAAAACTAGTTATATTTAAAGTCTCTAGGCCTAAGACAAGCCAAAGTGTGCTAAACGGTATATTAAGTTAAAAATCAGTATTTATCAATTGGATGCCGAGACAGTCTCGGGACCAGGGCACAGAGGGTGTTTTTAATTGTTCAAAGTTTTAAAATGCTAGATCAGTAAGCCAGTAACACCAACACACATTCTAATGTCCTGGTTATGACAATAAATAGACATTGTAAGTGATAGTCCAAATCAGAAAGAGACGTGGCACTCTGCAGACAACTTTTGAAACTCCCGCAACACCCAATCACATCTGGCTGGGACCTTGCGCCCAACAAAATAGTGCTAATTCTGCACCATATAATTTGAGTGATAATATCGAAGCCTAGAAATTCCTGGTATAAGAATGTGTTTTCTTAATGTATTTTGGTAACTTTTTTTTATACTGTAATTAAAATTAGACATCGGTTATAAAATCCAGCAAATTCCTACGCCTGACTGTAGCTGAAAATAGGAGGCTGGCTGTAACGGCATCGTCCACTAGGCTAGGCTTAGGCCCAAGACTGAGAAAACAAGACTGGAAACGAGCCCTCTTGGTGCGACTAGCTGCCAAGCGCAGTAAAAAACCGTATTGCCTGTTAGAATTTGATAATTTTACCACTTTCTTTATCCTGCATTTTTCAGTACTGGCGCAAATAAATGGCAAAATTCTCATTGTCAGTGGTATTATGCAATAAATTGTAACAATATTAGGAACAGTCGACCAGATTTATCTTTCCACCGCTTTTCCAAAGACCCAGAGTTGTACTAATAAAAGTCCTTTTTTTTTCTTCTTTTATAAATAGACTAAGTACTTGAAGGTTTAGTGGCTAGAATGATAAAAAAAAAAAAACCAAAAAAACTCCTCCACCAAGCGCGAACAGTGTTAAAACTAATCACGTGCTTCCTGTTTACCGCGCTTCCTCGCTAGTCGCGTCACCATTTCCCCTCTTGATTGTCTACAAATCAGACAATAACACATAGGCCGTCGGTTAAAAAAAAATAGATCTAGCTCTATGAATCTGCGTAATCGTTATACATTGATATCTCAGTGATCTCTGTGAACTCTCTGCGACTCTGTGTGATCTCTGTGAACTCTCTGCCTACTCTGTGTGATACTTTCACCAATCTTCTCCCGGCATTTATACTTCTTTTCAAAAGAAAACTCAACAAATTTCTGGAAATCTATCCCATAATGCAAGCGTAGAATGTTTGAAAATATAGATCTAGAACATTTCATCATAATCTTAATATAACAAAAAAGCAGTCTTCGAAAAGACATTAGGGAAATCCTTGGGCTAAAAATTGAACATGAGTCACGTTCGTTTACGTAATGAATTCTCGTTCGCTTTGCATAAATAAACTTCCCTAAACCGTTTCTTCCTTTTCTGTGCTGACTTGTCTTCATCACACCTAGCAACTCTTCGCCGTTGGATATATTTATTCAACTCGTCGTCTTTCGATTCCACCGCTGGACTGATTTAATCTATAAGTATTACCTTTCTTGATTGCTTTGGTCATGACCAATAATCGGTGTAGTAGCAAAGTATCAAACAGTAAATATTAACTTGAAGTATTCAATGATATAAATGATTAGTCAGTATTTTAGCTTAATAAGTTCTAGTGAGAAATTAAAGCCACTTTGTGTACATTCGGGCTTGTGTTTTTCATTGTGTGTGGTTGTAAATCCATGTTTCTTTTTGAGTGTTTCTTATAATAGGTATATCGTGTAAATTTGGCCATGATTTCGTTCTTGGGAAGCTATACAGCAGTGATTTCCCCTTGCCTACGGCTGGTTTGTGTACGCGTTCTCCGTTAGCCTTCGTCTTGCAATTAACCCACTAGGCAGTGGGGATCGATGGTGGCCTTTGTCCTTCGCAGGTTTTATTTTTAGTCCTACTGAGTCCCACAACCCTCCTCACCAATTTAAAATTGATGGGCTTACCGGTTTAATCGCTGATTGTCCGATGGATGCAGTTTAACGACATGCCCAGGACTTGTATGGTAGTGAGTGTTGGACAATATACAAAGAAATAGAAAAAAAAAATATGAAGCAGTAGAGATGTGGTTTATCAGAAGAATGATGAGGATATCATGGACAGAAAAAAAGTCAAATGAATAGGTTCTGAAAGAGGCTAATCTTGAGCGATCACTAATTAAAACCATTAGACAGAAGCAACTACAGTTTTTAGGCCATAATTGCCGACATAAGGCTTTAGAACACTTAACAATCACTGGAAAGATTGAAGGCAAATGCAGTAGAGGTAGACAGAGAATAACTTTTATTGAAAATCTTAAGTTATGGGCATAGGCAAGAGTAGCAATAACAACTTTGTAAGGTTAACTGAGAATAGGTATGAGTGGAGGAACATGATCACCAATGTCTGTTCCAGACAAGGTACCTGATGAGGATGATAGTGTAAATTAAAGGTAGCTTTGATGCTTTTTCTAAAACTTGCTTCTTTCTTTCTTTCTTTTGTTTCTCCTCTCAGGAGTCGTTTGCTGTAATCTTAAATTAAATCTTGTTAATTACTAATATGGCCTCTCGGTACACACAGTGTAACGGCCTCAGGGGTCGTAGCAATTGATGCCTAGTTCAAAACCCCAAAGATTAATCAATAAATAGACAAGATCCAAATCCAGCCGTATTTTGTTCGATCTAAGAAGCATAAATAAGATGGTTCCCATGGTTGTTTGCCAAGAAAAATATATTATTTCTTACTCGATTTATTGAAAATTGTCAAAATAACTTTGAGTTTTCATCTAAATTACAGATACAAACATTTTCCAGAGGTCGCCTACATCTTGCGAGGGGTCAGTAAATATGATGTTTAAGATCATTAGTACGAATCACAATCAATTTAGCCCTGCAATGGAAATAATGGCGACAATGCCTATTCCTACATTTCTTACCCGTCCTAAACATCAATAAATACATGTAGTACAGAAAACTCTTTTGAAAGTTGTCTATGAGTGCAGAAAAAGCATCTAATAATACTTAAATGTTGTTTAAAAAGGGCAACAACTTAATATTTCTCTTCATTTGTCAACTCTACTACTACTACTACTACTACTGCTGCTGCTGCTCCTGCTGCTGCTGCTGCTGATGATAATGATGACGACGACGACGACGACGACGACGACGACGATGATGATGATGATGTTGATGAAGATAATAATGATTATAAAAACGATGATGATCACGATGATGATAATAATGACAGTAGTGACAATGATTATAATAGTGATGATGATAATTGTTGTGAATGCAACTTAAAATTTAAAAAAAAGGAGACAAAACCTGACAAAAATTATAGTACGTTTGTAACAAATAACTGCAAACAAACAATGATAAACATTCTATCAAGCTGTAATTAATCACACTACAAAGCTCTGTTTGTTACTCTGAAATAATAATCAAGTTGACGATTTACACAATAAATATATCATGGCTCTGACACATATCTAATCGGTTAAATTTTCAATTAATGTTACTTAAATTTATTTTTCTGTTCCAAAGTGGTATTGAAAGTTTGGAGCGTACATTTTGTTCTCCAGAGAACACCGTTTTATGCGGAAAATGATAAAATTCAGAAATGGGTATGGATTATAGTGAAATGGATGAGAGAAAAAATTGTGGATCAGCATTACGTGACATAGGTGCGCCTCAGAGGGATGGATTAGTAAATGATTAAAAGAAAGAAAAGACATTTTCATGAATCTGTGACATTATCGTTTACATAAGAAATTGTTGTTTAATTTGACACTATTGCTCTTTTGCTTTTTTTCCCCAGACAATTCAAAGGCCAGACAGTATGAAACAACTCACTCGATTATTTTTCAACTCCTTCAGTTTGTTGAGTTTAGTATCAGCGTCAGGTACGTTGCGCAGAACATTGGGTGGGAAAAGTACGTTAAAATTATTTATAAATACATAATGGCTATGCAAAAGGTTTACAAATGTCACTGTTACGACTAAATAAATGTCCAGTAATGGATTGGGTGAAGTTCTCGGCCGGCGGCAAACACGTACGATACTGATCATACGCCGCTCGTTGTATCACTCGCCACTTACCGCATAGGGTCAATGATGGCGTAGTAGATAGCCAATCCGCCCAGAGATCTGCAGGGACCCTATGCTGCAATTTCGATCCCCGCCACTGGTAACTTGGCCTAATAGACGGCTTGAAAACTTAAGTTCACCTTGCTTTGGACAGGCGATGTTCATTAAAATCAAAACCTTGCAGCATTCTATATTATCCATAACGCCCTTGGGAGCAAATTCGAAGTCACTTGACAGTTTTCGCACGTTCTATTGGGCATGGCATAAGAGTGATAGGCCATACAACTTGCACAACTTTCTCACAAAAAAAAAAACACGATAGAATAAGCAAGTATTTTACAACGCCGATGTTTTGTTCTAGCCATTTGTCAAGACTTTGTTTTAGCGTTTTTTTTTTTGTTTTTTACATTTTTTTAGCATACAAACTACGAAATTGCTATGATTTCCGCGGCTGTGACGGATTCGCAGAAAAAGATCAATAAAGCGATGCCGAGATTGTCTCCATTACATCATTCTAGTTAACTAGCTCTGAGCTGGATTTCGTAACGATTATATAGTAAATTTGTATAATTAAATTGCTATGAGTGTAAATATAAGAGTAATCAAAAAGGTGCTATGCGCCAGTAGGCAGAGTAGATGCAACATTTCACTAAATTATGTACACCAGATGAAATTACTCAGCGTTGTTATGAATTTTAAAAATGTGCTTTCGACCAAAAGCAACTGATTCCTGTTTTCTTCTGTTTTTTTTTTTTTTTTTCAGCTATTTCNNNNTTTGAAGGATTACCTTGAGACAGTTGACACAGCTGCTTATACTGTCACAGAGCTATGTGCCAGCCACGACCATAGTTGTCGCAACCATTGTGGCGAACAAGAGATTTTCATTCCCAAAAACAGCGACATATCCTTCTCGATATGAATATACAGTATTATGCTATATCGATAAGAGCAATCAATAATGTCCCTTTCGCTATGGGTTACAAAAAACAAACAAAACAAAACAACAACAAAAAAAAAACATTTGTGTCGTGATCAATATGAGTCTTCTATTATGTATTTCTCTATCTGGCTTAACGTTTCTATCTATATCGATATAAATGCT
>BLXT01002061.1:394026-404278 GCA_019648995.1 Plakobranchus ocellatus | reverse complement strand
TGATGATGATGATGATGATGATGATGATGATGATGATGATGATGACGATGATGATAATAAACAATAAAATTGGTATTTATAGGCAATCTGTACAAACTTGCTCACACTTCAAATGCCTGAAGAGGTGCTGCGTTTCTGACAATCTGTATGATATATAAAACTTTACTTATTCGTAAAATTTTCAAGAGAAATTTAAAATTAAAAGGAAAAAAAAGTGAAAAAAAACCCAGTCTAATCAGGAGTTTTTTTGCGTGTGTGAAACCTAATTTGAAAAAAAAAAATGATTTCCAAAATACTGTACAAAGTATAAAATTTGAAACCTACCGCAGAAAAAAAAAAATCGTTGGTAATATTTTTCAGAGCAGTCTCCCTTTATAAGGGGAAGGAACTCGGATTTTTTCTTGAACTTTCAAATTTTTTGTATTTGTTTTAAGCGATCGTTCCCATTGCTTGATGTTTCTAAGGAAAAAACTGTCATGTCTGCCATCGTCCGCTAACCACAGACACTAAAGAATCTTTGTGCTAAGCGTAGAAGAACAGGTGCCAAGTCGAGACTAGAATAAAGTTAAAAGTATGGCGTTGTTTATATCTATCTAGATAATGTAGAGTGTAGATAGGGATCTATTAGGGCCTAGTCACACTATAGCTAGTGAAGTGGAGATTTTTCTTTGCAGAAGAACTAATAATAGTAATATCTAAGCTAGATGTAGGCCTAATTATTTAGATCTAAATTTTTAGATCTCTTGCGTCTTGATCTAGGTTAGGGATTAGATTTAATCTGGATATATATCTAGATCTTCATCTACATCTAGATCTTTATCTATAAATCTAAAATTCAGGTCTGGATATAAGGGCTAGACTTCCGAATACCCATGAGAAAAAGTAAATTTTATGAAAGCTACATTGCTAACCAACCTGTCATATTTGGCGCTTTTTCGTTTGTTCCCACCCCGACTTTTCATATAGGCCTAGAGATTCTAGATCTAGCTATATTATCCGATAGGAGCAAACGAAAAAAGTGTCAAATTGTGTAGATTTTGTGTGAAAATAATAATATTTTCATTAAAACTTGGCCTGTGACCTCTTCATTTCTTCGATGGATTAGGAAGATAGAGCCAGATCGAATAATATAGCTAGAATCAAGGCCTAGATCTAGATCTATCTAAAAAGTCGGGGTGGGAACAAACGAAAAAGCGCCTCATATTTATATTAATATGACCATTTAATGTTGAGAAAATAAAATAAAACACAATTTCAAGATCTAGATCTAGATCTATAGATCAATTGCGTTTTATTTCTAAATTAACTTCTGGAACAGACCTGATCAATTGAAATTCGGCTATCTATATAAATATTTTATACACAACATGTAGGCCCAAAAAAGCATTAGGGAAAAGAGTGGCCATCAACCGTCAAGTATCTTAAAAAAAAAATTAATTTGCAATGGTTAGAACTTGCTGCACAGGAGTAAGTATTTAAAAAGCTATTAGAAAAGTGATCTCAGCAATACAATTTTTAAATGAATCTAGATAGACAGACTACTTTCTGACCTCGAATCCAGATCTATATCTACACCAAGACTTGGAATTTAATGTTTTTTATGATAATTTTTTGTTTTGTTTTACCATTGGACCATATTCTTTTTTTTTTCTTTAATAGATAAGCTTTACCTTTTAAAAGTATTTCCCTGTTTTGAACGAATAATTAGGATGATTTCATATGTTACAAATAAAGTTAAAAAAATTTTTTTTTGCCATGACATGAAATTGCTGTTTTTACTAATGAACAAAATTTACGATCCAAATATATGACTCTGATGGTGATAAATCTCTGGAATAGCTAGTTAAAGGTAGAAGAAGACTGAGAAAAAAAGCCAAAAAAAACTATCCCATGAATTGATGGGAAAAAAGCTTATGCTTTAGAAATAAGCTTCTTTGTTATGACAGTTAAAGCCTGAAATCAATAAATTTCCAAATGTTTTAAACAATTCAATGTAAACATTTCAAAACTCTTCAAAACAGTTCAGTATGTAATCTTCTTGTAATGTATTTTTGATGCTGCTCAAGTTTTGGCAGTTTAACTGGTGATCTTTATAATCTTTGCTCTGCATTTCCCTCCACTCCACCGCCAAACTCCCACCCATTCCCCCTTAAATTGACAATTCTTTTTATATCTTTCCCCTTTCTATCTCTGTATAGAAAAACAACATAGCTACCACCTGCTTTTGTTTCCAGAAATGCAAAAAAACTATTGACCCTCTATGTGATTTATTGTCAACCCGTGTTATGTTACCGAAAATTTGAATATAATTTGGACGCAGCAAGAATCTCCACCAGGCTTTAAAAGTGCAAGGATCAAAACACTAAAAGATTATGGGAACATGAAAGGCAGAAACTGTGCCCTGATTTCGGACATTTAAACATCACTTCTTATCAGGTCACCATAAAGCCATCTGAGAAGTCCAGTTCTGAAAACACTAAGCTCTTTGCAAACTTGAGTCTTTGGATTTGTACCATACCAATGCATGGGCCCAACCTTCGTGTTGTTACATTTCTAATGATAGTTAAAAATTGAATTAGATGTGTCACAGGGTTCTTCCATGTTGGATTAATTTTTATCTACCTATTTTGTAAAGTCTGCCTCTGATTTCAGTATTATATATCGATGAATTGATTTAACATTTATATTTAAGCCATTTCTATACGTATTGTTTGGCTGTTTTCCTTTGTCAAAGAGTGACGGGAAGATGTTTTGTCATTTTACTACACTCCTGACATACATGACGATTGTAATTTCCTTTCACTACAACACTGCACATATGAGTTTTAATTACAGGGAACCAAGACTAACATCTTTTGTGGTTGAAACTTTCGTTTTTAAATGGTGTTGGCTTACACAGATAAGAGAATGATGTCATCCGCAATTTTTATTATGAAACATTCCTAAATTTTCTTTAACAACGTAACATTTCCTAACAAATTGGTTGAAATAATGTGAAGCAAACTTATTTTTACATGTGCATAGGGCAGTTATTAGCTGCGGTTGTTACAAAAAAAGTGATCCTAGGACTACAGAACTTGACTCGGATGATTTTTTCGGCAGCCTGCCATAGACTTTTATTGCTCTTTATAACATTCCTATCTTTCTAAAATAATTCACCCTTTTCTTAATCAAAAGAATAATTACTGCTATTCATAAGCAGCCTATCTTTAGTGTCACATTTTTCACAACTCTGCATTACAAAAACAATTGTTATATCTGTCCAGGAACATTCCTAATTAAAATATGTAATATTCTTCAATTATACTTAGACTGGCAACTAAAATTTTTTATACACAACTTTATATTTAAAATTGAAAAAACTGAGATGCGCATCTTAAAAAAACATACTTGATAATAACTGTGTGTTGTAGAAAACATTTTTAGTTTCTTATGTCTGTCTAGTGAGGTTCCTAGAATGAACTATATTGTGTTCCTTGGTTTTTTCATTTTTGCAAGTCTCAATTTCTACAATCAATATTTCATTAAAATTAAAGGGAATGAAGCTCGATACTATGCATCTCAAAACATATATTGAATTATAACTTTGTGTAAGAATGTAACATACATTTTCCTCATATTAGCTTTTGTAGTCAAATGCTCATGATTCAAATTTTCTATTTTTGGAAGACCTTAATCAGTAGCAACTAAATTGAAATTAATAAATTTTATTTTTAAGTGTGTAATAGATTTTATGGAAACTTTTGTAACAAAATTTGATATTGTGTGCCTGTCCTGTAACATTCCTAATAAAAGGTGATCATTATTATATCATCACCTAAGTCAATCATAAATAACACATACCACATATTTGATACCAACTCGAGTCTTTGTGCCCATACATTCACATGTGTGTATTTAGCAGTTGTTTTGAGTAAATCAACATTATTGTTCGTCCTTGTAACACTAGACTAACAAACACAGTATGCAATAGTGACATTATTCTAGCCTGAGGTTTGGACTTTTCACACATCAAGTATGAAAAATCAAGGAACCCTTACAGATTTCAGTGAATTATTTTGATGTGTTTGAAAATTGACCATCAATGTCTTGGTACGGTAAACAGTTGTGGTGGACTTGCCCATTCAAATATACCTATTATTACTTTCTACAACCTCTCTTTTCTCAACAACTATAACTGTCCCAAGTCCTCATCAAATGTATAACTGTTTTTACAATGTACAAAAAATACAAGCAAAGCTTTTTTTTATCACATGGATCAAGTTTTAATTGACAAAAAAATTATTAGTCAAAATAATTTCACTATGAATTTAGACCTAAAAGTATTCATACATTTTTTTTTTTTTTGCAGAGTTTTGGTCATCATCTCTTTCAGAGCAATGTCATTTGGCCATAGATTTGTAACTTTAGTGGTTGTGATAGCTCTTATGGCATATGAAGCAGTGATCAAACACCAGAACAAATGAATTTAAGTAGATGTTCACAAATCATACTAATGCTTACCAGAAATTCGTGAACAAACATATTGTTTCCTGTGATTTTCAAGAACGGGCAGAAAAGATGTAATGTTTCATCTAAAAAAAAAGAACTTGTGTTGAGTAGAATTAAGAAAAATATCAAACAAACAGAACTGTTTTCCATACTGATAGCAGCTTTCTTTAATGGCTCTACCTGTAGTTTACCTTGAAAGTGTGAGATGAAAGTGAGCTTGGAACCAGACTGTCAGTGGAAAGCTTTGTGGTATACATCGCCTTCATTAACACAGTATGGCCATGAGATTTCATCTCTTACATGGCTCAGCCATTACACTATCAGCTGGTCAGTCATGCGCGACGAGGAGCACAGACACCTATCATAATGGGCTTGTATTCTCCGCGCAGCCATTGTGTGTCAACGAGAGGATTGGCCTGCAGCTGGGCACCATGCAAGACTGGGCTGGTGCCCTGCGTGTCGGGGTCACAAGTATTGACCCTGCAACCCTGCTTACATCCTCTGATGATCACTTGCAAAGTCAAGCGCATCCTGAGCTGGTAAGAAAGGAGGGGTTCTGGGTGAGGGTCATCCCTGAGAAGCTTTTGTCTCATCCCCGGTGTCTCTTGGTGCTGAATCTGACGTCTCTAGGTAAGTAGTTAACTTTCTTTAAGAGAGCACAGCTACTCTCTCTCTCTCTCTCTCTCTCTCTCTCTCTCTCTCTCTCTCTCTTATGCATTTTGAAAAGATTCTCCAATTACAAAAGGGAAAAGCCCAATTGAGTATCAGTGAGGTAATATTCATGCAGAGTTGGATAGCTGGAGTAGATCCATGAAAAAAAAAATGATCTATGTCTCTTCACTTGGTTGTGAATGACTCTTAATTTGCTGATGGGTGACCACTTTTTTTGCGATTTTGCCATCAGTTATGTTTGAAACTTATTTGGTTAATTTAGACAGCAAGGATTCATCCAAAACTGATGTTTTAAACATAAAGCAGTACTTCTTATGCCATCACACTCACTAAATCAAAATTTATGTATTGATGAGTTAAATTTTATCAAATAGGACTTGTAGAAAATGGTTCGCACATAACTATGATGACAGCCCACATTTTGTCAAACCCTCATATATATATATATATATATATATATATATCTGTGTCAGGAAATCACTAAAAATGAGTCACTTGGTCTAAAGTGTACATTATTTATAACGACACCATTACTTAAAGAATTTTTACTGAGTCTCTGACTGGGTTATCGATTACATCTGTATCAGGACAATACACATATGATATGAGCAATTTCCAAAAGGGGACCCCAAAATTGTGTCACGTTTTTCCTGTATTTTGAAATAAAGATTCTGCAGTTACAAAAGGGAAAAGCTGAATTGAGTATCAGTGAAGTAATATCCATGCAGACTTGGATAGCTGGAGTAGATCCATGTAAAAAAAAATGATCTATGTCTCTTCACTTGGTTGTGAATGAGCTTAATTTGTTGATGGGTGACCACTTTTTTTGCGATTTTGCCATCAGTTATGTTTGAAACTTATTTGGTTAATTTAGACAGCAAGCTTAATTTGCTTGATGGGTGACCACTTTTTTTGCGATTTTGCCATCAGTTATGTTTGAAACTTATTTGGTTAATTTAGACAGCAAGCTTAATTGTGCTTGATGGGTGACCACTTTTTTTGCGATGTTGTCATCATAGTTATCGGTATGTTCAAAATTTATTTGGTCCATTTAGACTGCAAGGAGTACTTCTTATGCCATCACACTTACTAAATCAAAATTTATATATTGATGAGTTTAATTTTTTCAAATAGGACTTGTAGAAAATGGTTCGCACATGACTATCATGACAGCCCATGTTTTGGCAAACCCTCATTGTCTTTAAACAGACTCCACTGTACATTCTAGAAGTGTATCATATCACACTCATTTGGTTAGAATGGAGTCCTAGAATCATCTTGCAAATGATTCTAGATCTAGATCCAGATTTTTAATCAGGATATAAATCTTTTTTTCATTTTCATACCTCTTATCTTCATGGCCTTCTATTTACTAGTAATTTGCCATTAAATTCAAAATGATTTACATTTTCAATTCCTATAGAAGAAAACCTTTTTGAGTCAAAGCAAAAAAAAAAAAAAAAAAGGAGAAAAAAGTAGAGTTCACAAGGTAAATTTATTTACAATAGTTTTAAGACGTGAAATTTGATGTTTTTTTTTTTCCTTTTTTTTTTTCTTTTTTTTTTGATAGGCCAGCTGCAACTCTTCATTGATGGACACCATAAAGGGGCGCTACTCCTGGGCTTGCCCACAAAACGTAGGCTGTGGCTTTTGCTGGATATTTATGGCAATACAAACAGTGCTACCTTTATAGCTACAGGTAAGTGGACATACCTTGAATGCTCTCACAAACAGTATTACCTTTACAGGTAAATTGTCACTCATTTCTCTGTTTGGAACATTTTATGATGGGGTCTTTTCCTGTTGTACTTTATGAGAACCATACAGAAATCCTTGGTTTTTATATAGTTATTTGTGGAACTTAATACATAACAGTGAGGGATTTACGTCAGTTTGCAATAATTTACAGGCAACAAACATGTGGATTTTTAAGGAGAGTGAACAGTTGATAAGTAAATGAAAACACAAGAAATAAAATGAGGCAGATATGAAAAACGGGAAAAAAATCAAATGTTGGAAGAATTGATTTTTACTTCAAACAATATGAAAGAGGCAAAAGCAGTTTAAACTACTTAGTCACCACAAAGTTGTGGTATATACATATATTGTAAAAGAAAACAACCACTAACTTAAACTTATAAAAACAAATGTTTCTATGGTAGATTATTTGTGTTAGTCATTTTTTTTCTGATAAAGCCTCATGGCGAAACGTTTTTTCGTATACTCTGTGTTGTTTCCTTTGTTTTTATAAGTTTAAGTTGGTGGTTGTTTTCTTTTACAATATTTATTTCCTTGCCTTCTACCACCATTGCATCTTCAAAATCCTTAAACTTATTCATCTGTTTCTGGGAGTGCGGTATTTGTATACATTTTTTACTTCTACTGTATATACATATAAAAAAAGAAAATTAATACTTCCCATATTCAAAGGGGCCTACAGTTACTGAGGCAGGTAAAACATACAGTAGTGGTTAATAAGACTTCCCATATACAAAGGGGCCTACAGTTACTGGGGCAGGTAAAATATACAGTTGTGGTTAATAGACTTCCCATATACAAAGGGGCCTGCAGTTACTGGAGCAAAAAAAGTAAAATATACAGTAGTGGTAAGGGGCCTAAAGTTTCTGAGGCAGTTAAAACATACAGAAGTGGTAAATAGATTTCCTATACACAAAGGGGCCTACAGTTACTGAGGCAGGTGAAACGTACAGTAGTGGTTAATAGACTTCGCATATATACTAAGGGGCTTATAGTTACTGGGGCAGATAAAACATACAGTAGTGGTAAATAGACTTCCCATATACAAAGGGGCCCACAGTTACTGGGGCAGGTAAAACATACAGTAGTGGTTAATAGACTTCCCATATACAAAGGGGCCCACAGTTACTGAGGCAGGTAAAACATACAGTAGTGGTTAATAGACTTCCCATATATAAAGGGTCCTACAGTTAGTGAGGCAGGTAAAACATACAGTAGTGGTTAATAGACTTCCCATATACAAAGGGGCCCACAGTTACTGGGGCAGGTAAAACATACAGTAGTGGTAAATATATTTCCCATATGCAAAGGGGCCTACAGTTACTGAGGCAGGTAAAACACAGTAGTGGTAAATAGACTTTCCATATATATATAAAGGGCCTACGGTTACTGGGGCAGATAAAACATACAGTAGGGCAAACGGAACTTCCGCATGAAAAATCGATTTACATATGCAGGAACAGGTAAAATAGGCAGTTATTGATGATAAGAGAATTCCAGATAAAGTTTAAGAGTGTGGAGATGGAGAGAGCGAAAGCTATAGAGTTAGATAATTACAATTGTAATATATTACGGGGAATCATTCAAACGTGTAACTCACTCACACCACCGTGTCTAACGAACCCGCGATTATTAAGGAACATTATCAATAATTTATCACAGAGCGTTACTCCCATACCCGTTTACGTTATGCATTGTGCTAGACGTAAAGCGCAGATATTGGGAGTTTCCCGCAAGGCTTTGCACTAAAGTGCGTGAGCTGCCCTTTGGGTGTGAACAGTAAAAGGGCAGCTGAAGAAGTCCCTACAGAATTCCTTGTCTCTCTGTGGTTCCATGGGCGACCACACGACTGATATGAATTGGCCCAATGGCTTCGTTATCCATTACTTACGAGCACAAGGCACAAAACATTTTCAAATGGCTTTCAACTCGTGTTGTAATTTCCGCAAGAGTTATTTCCTGACTTGACCCCTCTATAAATATCTCTCCCACCCCCCACCCCCCCCACACACACACTCTTCCTTCACACAGACACACACACACTCACCCCGATCAATAGTGTTTTATTCCCCTATGGCTCTGCTGTCTTGTCATTTGTTTTGGCCGAAGCATAAAATGCCTAGCAAACAAAATGGTTTGTTGTAGCTATAGCAGAAATCTGATGATCTGAATATCTGAACGTACCATTGATCTGTTCAGCCACGATAGCTTGCCTCTCTGCTGTCGTTTTCATAATGCACTCTAGTGATTTAGTCTTGTAGAAAAGCCGCTCTAGGTTTCTGCTTGAAAACAACATTCTGCAAGAAAATTTCTCACATTAGACAGTACGCCGACCTACAGCATAAGTATGTCACACGATGTTTATGTCCTATAGTGTTATTTCTGTATTTTTGTAGGACAGAATAAATGCCTCTAATGCTTCGAACCTTCTATTCCTCGACCTTCTGTTAAATCTTCTTCTGTATCGTCTTATCCAGTCTTTCAACAGCTCGACTGTTTTCTCATATGTTCATAATCATACCCTTTTAACTCCTCTTCTTATTTAAATCTTTATTGCCTCCTACTCTTAAATTCCCACAAACACTCCCCAAAACTATCTATTCCTCAGCTTTTCAACCTTTTCTTTTTAATTAATTCTGGCTTTTCATTTCATCTCCATATTGCATTAAAAAAAATGAGAGTGACAAAAGGCGAGAAACGAACTCACTCGCATCAAAGAAGAGGAAAAGTGGCGGGAGGGAAAAGGTAGAGAAAGGCTCACGTAAACGGGCCCGTGGGGAGTGGAGCGAAGGGAAGGAAAGATAGAGACATTTACATACAATGAGACTTCGGAAAAAAAGGAAGAGAGAGAGAGAGGAGAGAGAGAGAGAGATCACTATCACAATTTTTCAAGCAGAACCTTGCTGGCTGTCTTGTTTACTTTGATGTTTATCTTTCCTGGCCGAGGTCAGGAAATACATGTTCATTGATTTTTTTTGCGCGAATCTTGTTGTCTGAAACGTTTAGTTCGACATTTTGACACTTGAGACGAGAAGGATCAGGGTAAAAGTTACTGCTCCACGTGTAGCTTTGGATAACGTGGGGTACGCCTTGTGCCTATTGTTTGTTTGAATCACTCTATTGCTACACAGTGCACTTGTGGTCACTATTGATGAGTCGCAAACGATTGAATTAAGTTAAACTGTCGCAGATGTGTTGTAATACAATATTGTGGTGAGTGTCTGTTTGAAAATCTAAAGCGAATCTATATCTATCTATCTATCTATCTATCTATCTATCTATCTTTCTATCTTTCTATCTATCTATCTATCTATCTATCTATCTATCTATC
>BLXT01002061.1:354832-380725 GCA_019648995.1 Plakobranchus ocellatus | reverse complement strand
GACGCTGACATTGCAATCATAACACTAAGTAAGCAATCTTGTGCATGGCAATTATTTTGATCACATGCTGTAGGATTTAAACTGTCTTGTATTCTTGGACTATGTACCCATTAAGAAAGTCCAGCAGATTTTTTATCTCGATATTTTTTTTGGATCACGTATCAACAGTGAATACGCCTGAGAGCTTTAATCTGTACCTTTTTGGTTCGTGTATTCACAAAGATGGTTTCACAGAATTTCAGTCTTTATCCTTTTGGTTCATGTTTCCACAAAGAATGTCTACTTAATTTTATCTTCATATTTTTGGTTCATAAACCCGCAAAGAAGAAGTTCATTTAGAGTTTTCACTTCTACATTTTTTGTTCATCTATTCGTTAGGAATCTCCCACAGAATTATATTTGTATACTTTTGGTTCAATAATCAACAAAGAAGGTCCCATATAATGTTAACTTCTACATTTACGGTTCATACACCCACAATGAATGTCCCCGTAAATTTTTGCTTTTTTATTCTCGTTCTACACTTAGCAATGGCAGGAAAGTTTGAAGATAAACGAGGCAGGGATAGACAGATAATAAGTTTTATTAGAAGTCTTAAGTCGTGGACAATAGGTAATAGCAGCAACAGTCGTTTTCAAGGTTAACTGAGAACAGGTTTGAGTGGAGGAACATGATCGCTAATGTTTTTTTCAGGCGTGGTACCTAAAGAAGAAGATCCTTGTTCATTAAATCTATAAAGAATGCACCCGAAAGTTTTAACCTCTATATATCTTTTTCAGTGTATCCACTAAGAATGTCCCCGAGAATATTAATCTCTATGTATCTTGTCAATTAATCTACAGAGAACGTCCATGAAAATTGTGCGACCGGTTTGTGTCTTGTCCAGTGTATTCACAAAAAATGTTTATGGGAATTGAAGCCTGTATGTATCTTGTCAATTAATCTACAGAGAACGTCCTTGAAAATTGTACCGATTTGTGTCTTATCCAGTATCCACAGAAAATGTTTCCGGGAATTTAAGCCTGTATGTATCTTGTACAGTGTATCCACAGAAAATGTTTATGGGAATTGAAGCCTATATGTATCTTGTCCAGTGTACCCACAGAAAATGTTTCAGGCAATTGAAGCCTGTATGTATCTTGTCAATTAATCTACGGAGAACGTCCTTGAAAATTGTACCGATTTGTGTCTTATCCAGTATCCACAGAAAATGTTTCCGGAAATTTAAGCCTGTATGTATCTTGTCCAGTGTACCCACAGAAAATGTTTCCGGGAATTTAAGCCTGAATGTATCTTGTACAGTGTATACACAGAAAATGTTTCCGGGAATTGAAGCCTGTATGCATCTCGTCAATCTATAGAAAACGTCCTTGAAAATTGTACCAGTTTGTCTTGTCCAGTATCCACTGAAAATGTTTCCGGGAATTAAAGCCTGTATGTATCTTGTACAGTGTATCAACAGAAAATGTTTATGGGAATTGAAGCATGTTGTATCTTGTCAATTAATCTACAGATAAAGACCTTGAAAATTGAACCGGTTTGTGTCTTGTCCAGTGTATCCACAGAAAATGTTTATGGGTATTATGTTTTCAGGGCAAATTATCTCCTCCTGCTATTGAGCTCAGTAGTAGAAGTGAATAGTGGAAACTATGCTCAAAGATTTATCACAAAATGAGAAGCCGTGTGAAGCCTGTATGTATCTTACTCAATGTATCTACAGAGAACGTCCCGCGAGAGATCATTGCACAGGGAGCCAGAGCAGTGGAAGCCTACGAGCTGGCCTGTGCTAGCGGCACCCAGCCCATCCGCAGGACGCGACTCATGCTGGTCGGGCAGGAGAATGCAGGCAAAACCAGTCTGAAGCGGGCCCTCACTGGACAGGGGTGAGGAGTGGAATAGATTGTGCTTACAGTCATTCATCTGGTTTGTTTTTTGTTTGAGCCATTATGGTCTTACTTCTTCATCAGTTATCGGAAATATCACATGGTTCTCGGCAAGTATAAGAACTTTTTCAGAAATGAGTGGAGATCAGTTTATGTGACGTTGAAAGTATGGTGTTCAATTTTGCCCTATTTCCATGCTTTCTGCAATTGAAACATATTATTTACATTATTTTCACTATTATTCTCATCATTATCATCATCATCATCCTCACCGTTGTCATCATGACCATATTTCTTATAATAACAATAATAGTTATTATCATAATTACCATTTAGTAGTAATAATAAAAATATTATGATTATTGTCTTCATCATCGTATTCATTACTATTATTATTATTATTATTATTATTATTATTATTATTATTATTATTATTATTATTATTATTATTATTATTATTATTATCATGTTATTGTTGTGGTTGTTGTTACTGTTGTATCCACCTACCAAGTATATTTGGGCACATTTCATCTTCTTTCATGTGTTTTTAAATTATTGATATGCTATTATATTCTGTTCCAAATCTCAGCCACTGTTGCTTGCTGTAGTTGCTTCCTTTTGCTATCACCTGATGTATTGCTGAAAAAAGTGTTTTGTTTTGCATCTAAGAGAGTTAACTCAGGGTGTTGTTTTTTTTGTTTTGGTAAATTATTATAATTTATTCCTTCTGATCAGGCATGACTGTCAAGAGGAGAAGACGGATGGCATAGAGGTGACCTGGTGCTGCTCTCTCAGTGGTGGAACCAACCAGGCCTCCTGGTGTCTGCCAGTGAAGGGGGAGGAGACAGCCAGGCGGGAGAGGCTAGAGGCGTCTGTTGATCTTGGAGTTTTGGGTGAGGAGTACAGGAAAGCTTGGAACATGGAAGGACAAAATGAAGAGAGAGATTTAAAAGTCGACACTATAAAAAATTTACTGCTTTATTTCAGTGCAGCAAAAACAACTTTACAATGTTAATGGGAACAGGCTTGAGTGGGGGAACATGATAGATCTGTTCCAGACAGGGCACATAAAGAGGACAATTTCAGTGTATTTTGATGATCAGAAAAAAAAGAGGCAGGAAGTTTTTGACAGCAGCTTGAGACTAAAATGCAAGAAATTTTTTTTCTTTAGCAAAGAAAAAATAAAAATATGCAATGATAAGATCCAGGTGTAATATTTTAAAATGATACAAAGATACAAATGCATGAAAAATATTCACGAAACAGGAACCAGAAGGGATTTGACTCTTACATAACTTTTATTGCCACTGCAGCACCAGTATAAACAATGTGAAGAATCAGAAACCATGGTTCTTTTGTTGACATTTAATTTCTCTTTGCTGCTCAACTTAGCAATTGAAATAGTTCAAAATGGAGTGTCTTTTTGGCTTTGCTGTATTTCTATTCTGTGATGGATGGATGGCTGTTGCAGTCTTGCATTTTTAATTTGTACATAATAGCGCGTTATGTTGTTCAACTTCTCTAATAAGTTCTTGATGACTAAAGTGTATTCAGGCTGATACTAACAAATGACACACAATGTGGCATTTATGTAGCTTAGTTACAGAGAACAAGCCAAGTGGTAAACGTTTTGTTGTTGGTAGCATAAATTTGAACCTCATCTGCATATAATGCATTATCTCACCAGGAGGTGAGGAGACCCTGGCGGAGGAGCAGGACTTGGCTGTAGCCACCAACCTGGCTCTAGAGGTGATGGTCAAGCTCAGACAAGACACTGGACTGAAGCCAGTTTTTAGAGATGCCCAAACAGTAAGTGATCTTTACATATATAAATAACTGTATTACTGTAAGGTATTCTCAGGCAGTGAGTGATCTGTATATATATATACCAGTATAGCAGTTTGGGAAGCCCAGACAGTAAGTGATCTGTTTATATAAATATTAGTGTAACTGTTAGGTATTTTCAGGCGGTAATTGATCTGTATATATATAGATACAAACATAACAATTAGGGATGCCCAAGCATTAAATGATCTTTACATATATAACCAGTATAATCAGGCAGTAAGTGATCTGTATATATAGATACCAATATAGCAGTTAGGGATGCCCAGACAGTAAGTGATCTGCTTATATAAGTATTAGTGTAACTGTTAGGTATTCTCAGGCGGTAATTGATCTGTATATACATAGATACCAACATAACAATTAGGGATGCCCAGACATTAAGTGATCTTTACATATATATAACCAGTATAACTGTAAGGTATTCTCAGGCAGTAAGTGATCTGTACATATAAATACAGGCATAACAGTTAGGGAATAACAAAAATCAACACTATTGTTTAAAGCCTGCTTCTTCTTCATTTGAACAGTAACTTACACAGCAAGGCCAGTACTAGTGAGCTAGACATGTTACTTCTCTAAGGTTCCAGCACTCTTTATACATATGTCAACAATTTACTACAATCACTTCTAGATTATAAATGTTGTTTTTTTTAATTTGCTTCTGTTTTTTATCTATTCAATGATAAAAAATGCACAGGGAGAGCTTAGTTTCCTGTCAACTTTTAATACTGGAATTGGGTGTTATTGTCCTCTTTTATGATACATTTGTTTTCTGTGCTCACTTTTCTCTTTTCTCTCTTTTTTATTTCGGATATCGCAGATAAAAGAAGCAGGCCCGAGCAGCAGTGAGAGGCTTCAGTCCCCCAACAAGGACATCCTGGTGATGTCTCAAGACGAGTCCAGCCCATTCTTCACGACCACCATACTGGAGGATGTGCCTGCCCAGGTCGCTCACATGGCAAAGGAGATTCTGCACAGGAAACAGGCGGAGGACGCGAGAGACAAAGATGTCCTTGATGCTTCGGTCACAGGAAAAACCTCTCACCATCTACAAACTAACACAGCTGCCGACCGTAAGAATTCAGAATCTCAAAGCAGAATGAAGGAAGAACATAAAGAGAGTGCGACATCAACTAGAGATAACATGGAATTTCAGAAGGGTGGTTGTGAGGGTCAGGCAGAATCAGATCAGAAAGTCATTTTGAGCATCTGGGACTTTGCTGGTCAGGCTGCATACTACACAACACACCAGGTAGGCTGCTTCCCTGCTGTGTTTGATACAACAGGTAGATGTTGGAACATCTTATAGGCTGCCCAATACTCTATCCAGCTGTGTTTAATATATACAACATGTGGATTATCAAAATTCAGGTAGGCTGCCCAATACTCTATCCAGCTGTGTTTAATAGATACAACAGGTGGATTATCAAAATTCAGGTAGGCTGCCCAATACTCTACCCAGCTGTGTTTAATAGATACAACAGGTGAATTATCAAAATTCAGGTAGGCTGCCCAATACTATACCTTACTGTGTTTAATAGATACAACAGGTAGATTATCAAACATCAGGTAGGCCACCCTATACTGTATCTTGCTGCGTTAAATAGATACAACAAGTGGATTATCAAACACCAGGTAGGCTACCCTATTCTGTATCCTGCTGTGTTTGATAGATACAACACGTGGATTATCAAACACCAGATAGGCTGCTCCACTGCTGCATCTTTCTGTGTGTGTTAGATAAAATAGGCAGATTGTTCAACATCAGGTAGGCTGCTCCATGCTGTATCCTGCTGTGTTTGATAGATATAACAGGCAGATTGTCAGACATCATGTAAGCTGCCCCATGCTGTATTGTTGTATGTGTGTTAGATACAAAAGGCCCCACATCAGGTAGGCTCTCCTTTACTGTATCCTCCTGTGTTTGATGGATAAAACAGGATCAGTTTTTTTCAAGTTGTTTGACAGAATAACAAGTTTGGTTATGTTTGATGAAACACTCTTTGCTCTAGATTGAGCAGGACAAAATTGTCAAAGATAATATCAAAAGGCAAAAGTCGAAACACCCTTAGCACAAATGATAAGGTTATGCCATTTTGTATAAGATCTATTGACAAGTTGGCTTGAGGAATATTAACCTTCAGAATTGTCCTACTCAATAAAATGTTGCAAATATGGATATTAAAGACCGATTCTAAAAAAATAATGGCCTTTTTGAAAGTTTGTTGTAAACAAAGTTTTAAGTTTGAATATGTTGAAACAGAATCAGTATTTGCTCCATAAGTGTCTAATTCAATTCTTTATAGTGACTCCAGGACAGGAGCGAATGCATCAAAATATTTGGCTCCCAGTATGAAAATTGTAGCCTTCCCAAATATTATAGTTCTTCATCAGCAGGGAGGGCCAAACATTTTAAAATTTAGGATAATATGATATGTTTCTAAATGAAGCAAGGTCACAGCCTATGGACAAAGAATTCGGACATATTGTTTTGTTTTTGTTCTATATCCTCTGATGCACTAGTCCAAATTTTTGTATCAAATTTGACCAAATCTAACAATCCAGGACATTGAGTGAATAAACCATATTTATATTAGTTTATATGTTGTATTATAACTTTTATGAAGTGTCCTAAATCTTCTTTTATTAACTTTGTTTGTTTGCAACCAGGTGTTCCTGACTTCCCGAGCTGTCTACTGCCTTGTATTTAACCTCTGTGATGACCTTTCAATGAACCCTGCAGAGCCAGGCGACAAGGTAACCCCTCAACCCTCAAACAGATTATTTTAGAATCTTACTTGATGTGCGCTTGTCTAGCACCCTGAACTTTGATCAGATTGAGAAAAATTATAAACAAAACCAGACAATATCCATATATTATCACATGGTATGCAGCACCTTTTGTATGTGTTTGCTACTGTGTGAGACTGACCAATGTTAAGCTTCTGATGTCTTTTCCTAAGGTGGCAAAGGACATTCATAATTCATAAAACAGAACTTTATTCCTCTGACGTTGCTCTTTCTGTAGCATATAATCAGCATAAAGATGCCCCACTTTACATTGTGTCAATACAAGCAGAACTTCAACAACTGCTCATGCCTATCTAGGATCCTCAAACATGCTTGATGCATATGTTTGCTTGAGTGGTGTGCCAGAACAGTTTTATATTTCAATCTGTAAACTCCAGTTTTCACATCAGCTTTCAAATATTGTTTTTTTAAATTTTAATTTAATTTGCCATAAAAACAAACATCACAAGGAAGAATAAAATATTCCGCAGTTGGAGTAGGAAAAAAGTCTGCTTTAGAAATAGGGACAAAATGCTGACTGCTCACCTTGTTATATTTGATTACAAGACTCATGTAATTAAATTTGTAAGAAGAAACAGAAAAGGAAGAGGCTTTTAACTTTTATATCATTCATGTATCAAATTTGTATGATTTAAAAGCATGCAAGCTTTATCTGCAATACATTCTTAATTTTCACAAGCTTTTTGTTTGTCATCTAAACACCTACTGTTTCAAATTTGAGAAATTCCAAGACAATGTATCATAATTTTTAGCTTGTTGAAATCTTATCCTGAAACTGTAAGATTTTTTACAAAGATTTATCTCCCCTATTTCAGACACCGTCAGGTACCTTGCAGTACCTGGACTTCTGGATGAGGTCAATCCACGCTCACGCTGCTGAGAACACAAAAAATGATGTGACCAACACAACACTTTCTCCACCGATTGTTGTGGTGGGCACACACAGGGACAAGCTTGCTGCAGATGCTGATGGAATCACTCGCATGGTTAGCTTGAGGATTTTAGTGTAGCCCAGGAACAAATATATCACTGGTTATTTAAAACCACAGGTATAATTGAGAAGGACAGGAAAGTTGGAGGAATTTGAGACTAAATAAACGACTGTGGCAAAGAGGATGCCTTCAAAAGAGAGAGAGACGTGGTGATTGCCAAAGCTTACAATCAGTGCCGACAAATATGATGATGATATGAGGTTTATTAGATGATGGTGGTTTTAGAATTGCTAAAGGAGGAATCTCAAGCAAGGCACATTATGATGATGATGATGCTTGGAGTAGGCTAGAAGAAATTCTAATCCATTGGGCATCAGTTTTGGGGCCATAGCTTCATTGACTGCTCATCTTCTCTTAAACAGCACACACTAGTATGTTTTCCCTAGTTCTGCCTATCTATAATACAGAATGGACAGCAATATAGCTTTTACACTTTTATTTTTACTAATTGATTACCTTGAAGCTACTGCTTCCTTGTGTTTTTATGGTGTGCCTTATCTGACATATTGGCATAGTTATCACTCAAGTATTGATATTTTCTCCAGGTGGATGAGAAATGGGCAACACTGAGAGAGTTTCTTGTTGGCAAACCCTACGCACAGAATGTTGTGCTGCCATTTTTTGCTGTGGAAAACAACAGGATAGGCGTGGCAGACCCTGAGGTGAGAGGGAGATATGTCTGATCAAAGTTTTGGGATTGCTTAGTTCTATCAAATAGATGGAAACTACACAAAGAGCTTAGAGAAACTAGGTAATGTTTCAATATTTGAAAATATAACCAAAGGCAAGCTACAGATTGACATTGTACATGAACGAAATTTCCAACCTTTTTGTGTGTCATGAGAAATTTGATATCATTGTCCAAGAATAAATTTTTTGAAAAGCTTGATTTTTGCTTGACTGTCCAGATTATGCACTTGAGAGAAGAGTTGGAGAAGGTGGCTAGACAGCAGAGCTACATGGGCGAGCACATCCCAACCAAGTGGCTGAGATTTGAACATGATATCACATCACAAGCAGACCAGGGTGTCAACTTTGCCACCTACAATCAGGTCTGATATGAATCGATGCCTGTTCATTTTTGACAGCCTCATATTACTTTGCCTTTAGATTTTTTAGGTTTTTGACAGATATCATAATACTTACAAAATGCTGATAAAGCATGGCATACACAAAAAATTGGTAGCAGAAATTGAGAGAGAGAGCAAGAGCAAATGAGTGTATGTGTGTGTGTGTGTGCATTTAACTCATAAACCGTTGCTGGACGATGGGAGCGTCCAATACTTTGTAAAAATTCACAGTACTGGACGCCAGTGTAAGATGGGTTTGTTCTGTTTCTATTAATTTGTTTTGATATTTAGACTCACAAATTATTCCAAAACTACTTTAATTGCCCCGGGACTACTTCCTTCACATTTTAAATTACACAATTTATCTGATTGCTTTGTGTGAGAAAAAAAACTTAACGGTTTAAGAGTTAAGCACCTTAGATAGTCTAATGTCAGTTTGGATGTCTCATCTGTTACCTTTAAAGAAGGTTTGAGCAAAGTTATTGCTGGACTTGGAAACATCTGGATATTGTAACTTGTGGAGAGGAGAAATAATGATCGCCCATGTTTGCTCTTCAAGGATCAAATACAACCACTTTCAAACTGGCACATCTTGTGACAGAATTGATGCAGCGAAAGAAAAGTTTTTATCCAAATATATATAAAACTGTAGATTGTAAGCTTTTAATTTACATTCATAGCTCAATATATCACAATTAAGGCTTGTGACTTATTAGCTCAGTTCTCATTACATTTGCGGTTTCTACTCCACTTGTAAGTTAGTGAATCCCTAAATACCATTTTTTATATCCATAGTAAAAAGTATTTCAGAAGTTCACAGCCACATTGTATTTGTTTTACCACTAGAAAGGCTACTGAATTGACTGAAGTAGGGCTTTACATTTCAGTTCAGTATTGCTTCATTTTGTATTTAAAAAAAAGTTGAAAAATTTACATCAAAGTTTAACACAGACTTGACTCTTTTATCATCTGTGTGGCAGGTAGCTGAGCTGGCAGCCAACCACAGCATCATCAAGCGAGAGGAAGTGGCAGCACTGCTGCAGTTCTACCACGACCTGGGCTTGTTGGTGCACTACCCTGGTGACAGAGGGCTTGGCTCAGACCTCACCTTGTCTAACACAGTGGTGCTGAACCCTCAGTGGCTGATTGACATGTTTATGTTGGTCACTGCCAACTTCCCTCCTAAAGAAAAGGTGAGGATTGTCCACACGATTAGCTGAACCTTTTTCTCAGAACGCTCATTGTAATTTCAGAAAGCAACCATGGCAGTGTCAAAGGTAGAATCATGTGCAGCAGTGCCACAAAATGAGCTGTATGGGCTTTTGCACGATTGACCTTAAATGAAAACCATTAACTAGTGGGGTGAAACTACTCATCTCTCTATGTGGAGAACTTTCTATAGGACTTTTGGTAGAAAAACTATAAGCTTTTTGGACTGAAAGTATTGGGAATTTTTACTTATGTACCTCAATAAATTAAGTTAATCTTTGTGATGCAGACCCACAACTTGACTCATTTTGTGAGACTGCTACAGATATATGAATATAAAAATAGGGGAAACAGTAGGTTGGTGCCAAGTTTCATATGATTTTTGTAATTACTTTGTTATTGCAGGTCTCATGTACCATTTTGTGACAGAGCAAAATAACCAGAAAGCTTTGGAAAAATCATATGTGTTAAAAAAAAGGAGAATTATTATGGTAAAAAATATTTTAAGGTTTGCAGTATGTGGTGATTCCATGACTTATTCATAGGTCACACAAAGTAAAGCTTAATTTTTTGTACAGTTTTTTTTATTAACAGTAAGTTGTTACTAGTCTTTCAAAGTTCAAATTAAAGAATGAAAAGTTGAATCACTTTGAGACAGCTTATGCACACAGCTTATCCAAAATCATAAGACCTGATGCTTTTCACAAGTACATTGGGCATCCAGGAATCAGGAGGATGGTGGTAGCACAATGAATAGCAAATCTGTCTGGGATCTATTATAGTTTGAGTTTGTGCCTGCCACAAAAGCTCAGAGGCCTGAGGTCACCTTCATGTAAACAGGCTATTGCATAAAAGCCATACCAAACTAATTGAATAATCATCAAATTCCAGATTTGCTTTGTCAAAAGCACTTACTGAGTCCAAATTAAATCCTTGAAAAATGACTAATTCAGAACCAATACCATTACTAGATTGTATAATGTCTCAAACATTCCATAACCATTTTTATTTTTGCATTATGGAAATTTATTGGAGATAGAAAATACTTTGTGTGGAACTAATCTAAATCTAGGTTTACACCTATTCCCTGCCCCCAACTAAAGGTTAAAAAAAGAATTTGTAAAAGATTCAGACTTTAAACCAATTCTAACACTGAATCTGAGAGAGAATGTTCTGAGTACTGCTGAGGCATTTGGAGATCTACATGTAAAGCATATGATGCTACCGACATCAGGAATATGCTCGGTCAAAACTTGAAATGATATTGTCATGAAAAGATTAATGATTTAGATATGAAAAAGCAGTAAGCCATAGCTTTAGAGCATGAACAGCGGATAATTGTCATTTGTGGCTTATCATTCATATGAAACAAACATACCCTGTACCTTGGTGGTTTGATGTATTACTTACAGTACATCAGAGTTGGTAGAGAAGTATCTCAGAAAATGTATGATATTGTTCCCTTGTTTGAAAAAGCATTTATGAGAACTGAGAAACAAAGATAGGTAAAAATTAATTTTCAGTCAATACAATGCTGAGGCTTACCTGCCATTGTTTGTTAATATTAATATATTACTTCAGTGGGGTGTCCTGGCAGACAAATGGAGCCATCTGATCAATCATGGTATTCTCGAGGAATCTCTCCTGCCATCCATCTGGCCTGACACACCTGATGACCACAGATCTTTTCTGCTGGCTTTGATGGCCAAGTTTGACCTGTTGTGTAAAAGGCTACCTCCAGCTGGACAGGTAGTAATAACACTTATGATGTTTGGCTTTTATCACAAGTTTCATAAACTGCAAAAAAGTAATAGTGCATAAGAGGCACCACCCAAGAGTTGTGATGCGAGTGCTGTAATTTACTATTTTGTTAAAACACCAACATTCTCAGTAATGCACACATACTGGGTACAGTAGTGTAAAGACGTGAAGCAACAAAGTAAAATTGATAAATGACTGTAAGTACAACAGTTTGCCTTCTAGAATTTGTCAAGATGATTCTTCATCATTGTTCTCTCTCTGCAATTGAATGCAGTGACCATGCATTTTACTGCTAAACTCATGAACCAGTCCTATCTTTTTTGTGTGCTCCCCTTTCGCCACTCTATATCAGCTCGTGTAGGGAGAATGCAAGCACTGGCTGCCAAATGAAAAATTTTAGTCATTACTGCATTGCAGTCAAAACCTATTCAGACAGTAAAATACAGAACAACCTTAAGTTTGGCTGAAGTAGCTTTCTTTCTACTCTTCTTCTCGGTCTGTTTTTATCTCTGTTCTGTAAAATGGATTCTAACATTGATTTAATACAGTGCAACGTATCAATACAGATGTTGATATCTTTCTCCTGACGGGTAAATGAATCATAAAATCAGTGTATGTTATCAAGAGGAATACCTGTTTTCTCTTTAGCTGATATTTTATTGAGAATGATTGCTTGTTCAAACATTAGAATGACAGGTGCTTTCTCATGTTTCTCTATGTTTTATTATGAAAAAAAAAAAAAGTCAATGTTAAGCTTTTGGCAGCCTGACTATTCAGGCCTCAGGAAGAGGTCATGGCTTTGATGGTAGAGAATCTTCCTGAAATCAGCATTGAGTGTGATTAAGGAATAAAAAATAAATAAATATTGCTCTCTTGAACCCCTAGCAATTTTCAGACAATATGAGGATACGTCAGATGGAAGTCTACAGACTGTTTGATGCAAACAAATAGCCACATGATGTCCAAATAAGCCTCACATATTTTTAGTAGTGTTAAGAAGCTTTTTATTTCTTCTTTCAATGCAAATTAAATGTAAATAGATATATATTTAAGGTCAAAGGTAATGCAGTCACACACCATCCTTACTTAGGTTTCAGTTATACCAATCTGTAGGAGAGATTTGAACTAAGAACTGATTAACTCGCTATCATGTCTTCCTTGTGGCAGAGCCACAGATACCCGAGCCAGAGCTGGTACATCCCAATGAGGTTTGGCCCTGTGAAGGACAAGAAGAAAGTTTATGCACAGACAAACCTAGATGCTCTCTTCTATATTGACTTCAACAGCTTCCTTCCTGGTATAGAATATTTATTCCTTCAGCACTGGGGTGTTTGCTGTGGTTCTGTAACAGTAATTTGGTGTTTGCATATGTTTGTTTTAGAGAGAGTAAGAGTGAGAGAGAGAGGAGGGAGGGGATTATTGTCATAAGAAAGGGCGTTTTTTTCCTCAAATGCTTTCTTTTGTTGTTATTCTGAACTGAAAACATATAGTTATAATGTAAAGAATCTTAATAAACAGTTGCCCAACAAAGGTATTATACAAAAATAGAAGAACGTTAGTGGCTGGAGACACTGAAAAAAACCTTATGGCAGATTTCCAAGAATAGTCATGTGAAATGTGCAAAACATCATTTTCATTTATCTTCCGCTGCTTTCAATATTATGCTTTACATCCTTTTTGGCAAATCTCAGCGAGAGACCCAGGCAGCATGGTGGGTCATATGTTGGTTTTATTCATTAGTTCAGGTGCACCAGTTCCAGGCCTGATGGCATTTTATGATATGATTTAAAATTTTTAGAAACAATTTTTTTGGCAGTACTAAAAAATAAAGTGGTTTCCTATAGCCCTCTTTTCCCTGAAAAAAAAAATCTCATTTGATTTCTTTCAATTGAAGTTACTTATGTGTATTTGTTTTAATATTAATCCTCCCTTTCTCTCTCTTTCTCTCTCTCTCTCTCTCTCTCTCTCTCTCTCTCTCTCTCTTTGATCTTCCATTGCCTTATTAATCTTACACACCACTCTCATGCCTCCTCCATCACCATACTATATATAAAATACTTGCCCACAAACTGGCCTTGCCATCATCTTTGTTTCTCTTCTGTGTGTTTCCTCGTGTGTAGAGGGTTTGTTTCACCGCCTGCAGGCTCGAGCTATTGTGTGGTCACAGGAGAGAGGTGGACGCGACTTGAGCCTGAGCCAAGGTTTGGCCAGGCTGTTTGTTGATGGAGATCATGATGTGGCTATAGAGATGTGTACCGCACATCTCCATCGCATCAAGGTAGGCCAGTCTCAGGGAATGATTTACATGCTGTTATATAATTGAGTTACAATGTATATATCAAATTATATCATTGTATTTAAGGTAGGTCAGTACTGGGGAATGACATGGGAAGATATTTGTCTACTGTGTGTGCATCACAGCTCCATCGTATGAAGGTAGGTCAGTACTGGGGAATGACATGGGAAGATATTTGTCTACTGTGTGTGCATTACAGCTCCATGGTATGAAGGTAGGTCAGTACTGGGGAATGACAAGGGAATATATTTGTCTACTGTCTGTGCATCACAGCTCCATCATATGAAGATAGGTCAGTACTGGGGAATGATGTGGGAAAATAGTTTGTTTTGTTCACACATTATTTTCCTAGCTTTTTCTGTGTGTGTGCTGTTACTTGAAGGTGTTTGAGCTTTCTGAATGCAGATTTAGAGAATAAGTAAGTTTAAATTGGATTTTAAGCTTCATTCTTATTCACATTGGCCTTTATTGTGACTTTTTTTTGTAGCTTTTGCTTTCATATATAATGATATGTCTGACATCCACACTCTGTACTTTTCTTCACTGCAGTTTATTTTCCTTTTTCTGTTTTATTTTCTTTCTGTTTTTGTTGGTTTTCCTCTCTGTTTCTCTTTCTATCTGTCTCTCTGTATCTCTTTCTTTCTTTCTTTCTCTCTTTCACTCCCTCTCTCTATCTTGCTATCTCTTTCTTCTTTTTTTGCTTTATCCTATCTCTCTTTCCCCCCTTTCTCTGACTTCATTTCCACTTGTTTCCATTTCACCCTTTTTGCAGCCTCAGTCTGGTACTATCTTTCGCTCTGACTCTCCAACACTTCTTTTTTGTCTCTTCTTATATTCTCCCCTTTCCCCTCACTCTCTTTATCTTCCTCACTATCTCTCTCTCTTTGCCTCCCCTTTGTTCCAGATCCTGGTGATGCATGTGAAAGACAAAGAAGCCACCTCCTCCAAGAGAAGCACAGCGCCGACCCCAGAGGCAGTTGCTAAGGTTAGGCCAGTCAGGGAAGACAATGTGGAGTCTTAGATCCTAATTGAGAATGTGCAGTACCACCTGATGATGCTAACAATGGAAGACTAGGAACAGTAGTCTAATCCCACTAGGAGATCTGTCTATACATACACAATTTTCTTAAACTTACTCTCATCTTACCAACAATACTGGGTTGATGACCAGTAAGACTTGTCTACAGTCTAAGTATTGAATTCAACTCATAGTTCAACAACTTGAGCCACAGCTTTTACACAAGAGCAAAATGCTATTGATTGGAAGACAAGTTTATTCAATACAGTCAAAAAAATAACTAAAAGTGTTTTTTGTCGTAGGAAATTATTCCACTGAATAATGTTACAAGCCATAAAATCAAAGATGTCAAGATAAATACTTAGTTCACCAGTATATTAAAGGTGTGAGACAAGTGAAATGCTGGGAATTAACATGTAGACCTAAAAGACGGATTTCACCAATGTTGAAGTTACACCCAGCAATGCTCCATGTCCTCTCGGGCTCTGAAATGGACTCCAGAACAAGCTTGGTTAAAGTGGTAACACATTACTAATGTCATTCTGAAAGTCTCCTCAGGATTAACAAGTTTTGCAGTTCATTTTTTTACCAATTTCGTAAATTTACAAGATGGATTCAAATGAAGAGGTTAAATGGAGAGAAAACTATTGCTTCAACTTGAAAGTTCTAACTCAAATCTAACATGCAGTATTCATGCACATCTAGTACTATATCAGTATTAATCTGTCCACAGGTGTGGAGTATATTTTATAGAGAATGTATAGGAAATAGTGGCTACTAGTCAGCTGAGGAAAACTATTTGATATGGAATTTTGAAAAAACATCTCTTTACAACATACACTGTTTTAAGTTGCTGCATCACTGACCACTGGCAGAATACATAGCCAAAAAAAAAAAAACAACCCAAAAAAAGAACAAAACAACAAAATAGTGAAATCCATGAGATGCAAAACACAAGTAAGTCATTTTGTCTGACTCACCGCACAATCACAACATGATTGTTTGCACCAAACATGCATTGGAACAATCCTGTCAGACATTTCACTGGCAGTGCACATTCATAGATTACACTTTAAGAGGACAGAGAGATTAAAGCCAACAAACATGCAAATTTGGAGTTTTTGTAAATAAATCTTTTACTAAGATCTACTCAAATAAGAGGTGGCATTAAAACCTTTATCAATACGTTTTAGTATACACTTAGATTTATAGCATTTTGAGTTTATGAGTTATACTTGTACATATATATATTGGTATCAGTCTGCACATAAAGTTAACCCACATAACTCTCATAAAAGATTTCATTCTTGGCACACTCTCTTTTCACATGTCTCAGGTACGGAACTTTCTAGAGACGAGTCTGAGTGAGCTGCGGAGCCTGTGGATGAAGCGTCTGGCCTACAAGTTCTGCTTCCCGTGTCCTTGCAGGAAAGTGTGTGACCTGCACCAAGTGGAAGCCTGCCCTGACCAGGACTGTATGCACTTCCTAGACCTGGACGAATGCCTCACCTCTCAGGTGAAGACAAGCTCATTAGGAGCATTGTGATTACTGTAGTGGTTAGTGCTAGAGTGTTGCATGAGTATCAACCTGTGCAGTATAGCAGATGTGCAAGAGCATTTGGAAGTGGATCAAAATCAATAGTTCAAGAAAAGAAAATGACACTCACTTATAATTTGAACGTAGGTCAAGGACCTGCTGAGAACTTTCAATGCAAACTTTTGTCCATAGAATTACTTTTTAAATGTATTCTGAAATGCAATACTGCTTTTTCAGGTACCTTGTCTGGTGATCATGTTCCACCACTCAAACCTATTTTCAGTTAACTTAATAAATGCAATATAGCTAATAAAAATCAGCATAGTTTTATAATATTTTTAATCAGGATGAAAAATATACAGGAATATATGAAATTTACCAAAATGATGTACAAGTCCAGTAAAAAAAAAGGAAACATGTCTTGCAATCAGGATTAGTCTAAAACATGGACAATTGTCAATCTGTGATCACTTTCTCTGCTTATAAAAAGTACTGTGAAATCCATTATTGTGGCCTAAATCTAGCAGAGTGTTCAGACCCTGAGAAAATTTTCTTGCAACCTTACTCTACACTTCATTGGTAATTCACACAAGTCATTTCTGTGGTTGACAAATTTAAAACAAAGTTGTCCTTAATGAAACTCAAACAGTCATTTCTACATATTTGGAAATTAGATATATTTTAAAAAAGCTATCCTATCTTTCCATACATCAAGGACGAAAAATGATGCATTGGCTTTTTAGAAAAGTTTTTTTTTTTCCTTTGTGCACACTTAAACTCGCAAAGAGCTTCAATTTTGGGATAACAAAATTGCACAGTTTAGGCCTTTATGTGTCATAGCCTGGTGTATTTAGATATACACAGCTCAGTGTGAGTTATGGTTGACCCACACTGGAAGAGACACGACTTGTAATGGCTAACTTGAAGGACTGATGTGGCAGTTACTGTGCTCTACCCACTGACAAATAAGCCTGATAATTTGTGTAACAACACTGGCCTCATGGTTGATAAGGCAAAAGTCATTATGCGTGGTCACGTAATGGCACCCCCCTTTCCCTTGCTTGACAGAGGGGGCTGTAAAATACAAAGGATAGCTCTGACATTCCGAGAAGATGAAAGTCGCAGCTGACTTGGTATGTTCTCATACCAAAGAAACTAGAGTGTTTCCAAACATGTATTGTTGGACACATGAACTGCTGCCTCCTGTGTGGGCTCATGCTTTGGGTAACATGTGGGGTATCAGCAGTTTAGTATGTTAGTTTAGACTTTTATAAGATGTACAATTGATTAGGGTGTATCTGTGAGAGGGATGAGATAAATAGCAGTTTGGTGAAGAAATTTGAAAACTAATTATTTGATGAACTGCTGCATTATCTGCTTTCTCTCATTGTTTCAAATTGTATCTTCTCCCTTTCTCAGATTGTGTGTTGTGAGCACAGGCGAGTCCAAACAGAGTCTTTCAAGAAATGGTTCCCCTCTTCTCATTCCAATGGTAAGTTTTGACTGCTAAACCTGTTTGCTTCAGTCTGTGGTGCATGAGAAACCTATAGCAAAAAACATCAGCCTTCAATTAGCACGGTGGCATCTCGTGAGCCACTGGCTTTGACGGGCTCCTTTCGTGAGTCCTTTGATGGGCTTCAGATTTTTCATGCAAATGATGCAACCACACTTCCTTTGATTGTTTAGATCTCGACCTCCCAACAGAATGTGTGATCCTGCTTTGATGGTGTGGATCTTGATCCCTCTGCGAATGATGTGGCCACATTTCTTGAGAGAGAGAGAGAGAGAGAGACAGCCGGCAGAGAAGAAAAGAAAAATAGATACTTGTATACTAAAGTTTGAGCTAAAATTGTCATTTAAAATTACACCTAAAAATTATTTAGTCTTCGAACCTGACTCCAAACCAACCCGGTTACCTTTTTTTCTTTTTTTAAACTGTGGACCTTCTCAGCAATGAAACCAATTTACATGTTTTTGTTTTATTGTGATCAGAACTAAAAGAGCCAGTGATCGGCCCTGTGCACATTGAGCAAAGCTTTGGCAACATTGAGCGCCATATGCCAAATCTGCCAAGCTGGCTGAAGGGTGCGGCCAAACTGTTGAATGGAGCACCAGACAATCAAGATTGGATGGCTTTAGCCAGAACCATGGGTGAGTTAAAAAAGTCTTGTTAAGTGAAAATCTTCAGAAAATTGAGACTTTTCTTTTTTGACTACCAATAAAAGTGCTAATCTCTCAAGAGATTGTAATATCCCATTCTTTAAAAAAATCTTTTAGCTGCAAATGAAGTCATGAGGAGCAGATTGATTGATGATCTTTGTATGGATCGATAGAAGTGGATTCCTCGCATTTGACCATCACTTTCATTCCACAACATAACTTCACTGATATCACCTTTCGCCTTAATTAGTTAGAGCTAGAGAACTGTGTTATCTCTGCTGTTGTCATGCATGATTTATAATATCTCTTCATTTGTGTTCATGTAAGGGTTGAGCCACCTCAGCAATGGACTTAATCATCAGAACATCTGGAGGTAGGGCCATAAAGGAGAGCAGAGTTACTCTTTCTCACATTTATTGTAACACGTCAGCTTTTTATTATTTAAAGAAAAGTTCTAAACAGTCAGCTCTATTGCCAGAATGCTTGTAAAAATTTTGATATCTTACTCTCCACACAGGTTACAAACAGAACCGCATCGAAACTTTGAATGAGGATTTGAACCCTTCCCTTGCACTGCTGACTGATTGGATTGTGTCATCCGGCAACACTACAATGTCTGTGGATGTCCTGCTTCACTATCTCAAACATCTCGGCTGCAACGATGTTGCAGACATTATACTCCAAGCCAAAGGTGACTCTCCACCCACTCTATATTTTGCCTGTGTATGTGTGTGTTTTGATTAAGGTTGGCTCATTCCTGATTTTCTGTGAAGTTTCAAGCTTGTATAGATTTAGAAACAAGTAGATACTGTGTGATTGTTGGGCATATTGGCATCAATTCTTAAACCGTCCAAAGAGTATGAAAGTAAAAAAAAAAATTGAGCCCTCATAAAACTCTTACAATCAGATAAAGATGGGAACGCAGTGAATAGTTGTGGTTATAGTAACATCATTAATGACAATTAATACCAGTAGTAATAATAATAAACATGCTAGCGATAATGGTGCCCTAAAGAAGAAGGGGATGAAGATAGGGAAGAGGAGAAGGAACATAAACAATAATGAAAGCAAAGAGCAATAATAACACAATACTGACCTTTAACCCTGGCTCAGAGCATGAACTGGAGAGACCACAGGTGTTCCTGAGTTACCAGTGGGACGCACAGGACCAGGTGGCTGCACTGAGAGATCACCTGGAGAGAGCTGGCTACTCCTGCTGGATGGACATTGGCCAGATGGGAGGAGGGGACCAACTGTCCACTAAGATTGATCAAGGTCTCAGAGGATGTAAGGTGGGTGGTCTCTTACCTTCACTGATCGGATTATTAGGGAAGCAGTGTAAAGTTGTCTAAAGTGGACAGAGTGCAATACACTAAAAAAGGATTGCTTTTTTTTTTATTCCTAGCTATAAATATGAAAACTGTTGGTTTTACCACCTCTGGTTTCCAACAAAGATTCTTCCAGTTCTGATTGGCTTAGTAGTAAATACCAGAATTGTGGATCTTGAGGTCCCAGGTTTGATTCCCATTTGTGTCATTATGTGAGGAGCTCAGGTTCTCATCCTTCAGCCCTTTCTTTTGGCTCATTGGCAGAGTGAATCAAAGTTTAATCAGAACAATGCAATCACAAAGTATTTCCACTCTTTGAGAGTATAAGCTGAACCCAGCCATCATCTAAGATTGAAGACTAACTGAATGCCTACATCATCTCCATTCTTTGTTTTGTCACCCAATTTTTTTTTCTAGTTTTGAGAAAGTTAGGTCCAACATGAAACATCCAGGCAGAAAAATCCATTAAACTATCTCAGTCAATCCTTCATGATTTATAGAACCTTTCAAAGTATGCCTCTATATGTGCATCCTTATTTTTTGTACATGTCAGTACATCCTAAAATTTATAATGGTTTCTACAGTTGGAAATCTGATTCACAGCTTTTAAGTTCCTTGTTTAGAAAATACACTAAATCTTTTTGGAAAAGAGAGAAAAAAAACCAAACAACTTTTTTTTTCAAGTTTTGAGTTTTGATTCTTTTGGCTTTATGTTTGTTTCTGTTGTATTAAAAAAAAAATTTAAAGCTTCTGCCAGTGTGACATAATTGTACTCGTAATGAATTTGTTTTAGGCAATAGAGGTTTCATGATCATTTATTGTTGGGCTGCAGTTTTAATCTGGAACTCTTTTGCTCTCATTGCTTGTTGTGGCCAGCTGGTTGTGGCATGCATCACCCCCAAGTACACTGCCTCACACCTGTGTAACCGAGAGCTGTGGCTGGCAGACATGCTGCACAAACCGATTCTTCCTGTTGTCATGGAGACAGTCGGGTGGCCACCCCCAGGCGGGATGGCAGTCATTCTCTCTCAGCTTGTACACATTGACATGAAAGGTAAGAAGTGAATCAAGAATTTAGGATGGAAATCTTATTGGAAGTAGCAGGGTTTGCATTCAGTCCCTTTTGTTCATATATAATAAGAGAAATGCAGATTTACATCTTAAAGTAAAATGGGTCCCATGCTTGGTCCATACAATTGGGAAATGTATGAGTAGGTCTTGATTGTTCTTGGTTAGGCTTAGGCATTCTGAGTAGCTTGCCATTGCTTTTCTTGCTGCCTTTACTTTTGCTGGATCTTAAGAAACCTAGCTACCACCATTTAGCGCTGGGAAGACACAGAGTGGCAATTAAAAATTGACTCAGCTCAGACTGAGATTCAAACCTCAGACCTCTAACTTGGTAGCCAGCTGTCCTACTAACAAATCATCTCTACTCCCTTTTGCATCTTACGTAGCTAAAAGTAATTTGGATAGGGAATTATAAACTTAATCTACACTAGTTATAGGTTTCTAGATTTAAAGTCTAGATCTAGAGTCCACCTGTAGGTCTTGCCCAACAATGTTTTAGTAATGTTGGGTTTCTTGTGAAAGGTGTGATGTCTGCGAAATGCCTAGAATGGACCAGCAGAGAAGCTGACCTTCTTATCTTAAGGGCCCCTTGAAAGTCATGTGCAAAACAATATCCAGCACCCACAGCTAAACTCAAGTCTTGTTATTCTCTGCAGAGTTTCATGTGATAAATCGTAAAAAGGTTGGGAAGCTGCATTCCATTGTTGCAAATACTTGTAGTAGCTTGCATAGGCTCTCTAGCTTCAAGTGACTAATGAATACTCAAAGTAGCTTGCATAAATTCTCCAGCTTAAACTGAGTAATGAATACTTAACTAGTTTGCATTGGCGCTCAAGTTTAAACTGATTAAATTACTGCTTTAGAGACTCGCTATATTACCTAAAGGACAATAAATAAACTTGTTATACTACCCAAAGGACTGCAAATATACACATTTTCCTACCTGAAGTGTCTAGATGGACTACAAATACTTACTTAAGAACTCTCTATAGACAAATTTTTTGGCCTAAAGGACTGTAAATAGATTAGCCTTATTTTAACTTTGGGAATACTGCCTTGCACACTGAATTTGTTTGAATATTTATTGAACATTATTTGACATTATTGAACCTTTTTTGCCCATTATAGGCCCAGTTTTTTAAATTAATTGAGTATCTGTTTCCAGGGGTCGGAGGTCATGGAGGGACGGGAATGCATGCAGACCTGCAGGATAAATATGCTGAGATTGTGCAGCGAGTCTCGCTTTATGCCCAACCTGACCTTGTGCCTTGTGTAGATGCTACATTTCTGCCCCCAGCCCCAACTCCCCTGGCATCCTCCCACATACCGAGCACTGGTAGTGGGGGCGGTGATGCTCACAGATTCTCGGACAGGTTCTCGGGCTACAGAACCAGCATGAGCTCACTGAGTGAGGTAGAGTTTGAGGGCCGGTCAAGCCAACACCGTGGTCACTATCAGCACAGGGGTCAGCGGGAGTCCTCTCTGGACGTGATGCTTTCCAGATACGAGGATGTATCTGTGGGGGAAGATGGGGAGAGCAGAGGAGCAAGAGGAGTAGCACGCGGAGGACCAGGAGGAGGACCAGGGAGGCGTCACTCCTCGTCTAGCGTTTTCAACAACTCCGTGCCTCAGGCTCATGTTAAACAATGTGCCATCTGTCACATACTTTAAAACTGTATGTTTCTACAACTATTGTTATTCTTCTTGTTGATGTCACTAATTTCGTATAAGTACTGCTACTTCGACTTCTATTGTTACTAGAATTTTTACTTTTACTATTATTATTGTTATTGTTACAGCATTGTTGTTACTGTGGTTGCCATCTTTTATGGTTGCTTTTACTGTTGATGGTGGTGTTCATCTCTTGACAAAAATATCTTTATTCCATACACACACAAATAAAAAACCAGAAGGACTTTTTTTTTTCTTTGAATTCTCTCCAGTCATTTAATTGATTTCAACAATTTTCATATATTTTGTTTATTTATTTTAATGCTTACACTGTTGTCTAACCTTATCCTGATAGTTGTGAAATATGTCAAGCAAAGATATGTTCTGGTTTCAGACTCTCAATCCTGTGGGTTCCCCCATTTCCATTGTGCTGTCTGTGAATTGGTCAGGCTTTGGCGTCTGATCCTGTGGAATTTTTCCCTGGCTCTTAATTCTGTTGGTGCCAACCTCCCCCCATTTTCACTGTGCTGTCTGTAAATTGGTCAGGCTTTGCCGTCGGATCTTTCAAGTACCTAAGTTGGAACCATTAAATCCAGAATTGCTTTCATTTTGCTTGCATCATGTAAACATTTCATAGGCTTGTTTGATTTGTTTTACACACTTGATTTTTTGTTGTCTTCAGTACAAAATATGTTAAATTTGTTGCTAAAATAAGAAAAAAATGCCTAGTCAAGACTACATTATAGATGTTCATTATATTTAATTATAAAGACACTTGCAAATTTTTTTTGCCCAAGTGTCATTAAGGTAGACAACCACTGTCTTAAATTTATAGGCTGCTTGCTTCCGTCCTCTATATTTAGCAACATGCTAAGAAATGTCTGCAAGGCTTACAAAGGTAAAACATCAGTGGTGACCTTGAGTAAAAAACAATTCAAATTATGTACCACAACATAACTGACCTTTATGAGCTTACAACTCCAAAGAACTACACAAACTTACATATACAGGACAAAAATGAATGGCTTTTATTTTGTTCAGCATATTTTTTTCCTACTTAACAGAATGAAAATTGAATGTGGATCTCAACTGCAGCTAAGGAAATCTGAAGCAGTTCCTATTGCAGTTATATCTTATTGATCCACCCAGGGATAAATGATACACAAGAGGCGTAAAGACTTGAGAGGCTGAGAAAAGGCATTAGTGTGATCTTTATGTACATCGATGATACATAATGTAAAATATGGTACATTTTTGTAAACTTCATTTGTTTGTAAGATTGTCGTTTGATTATATTAATTGTCCTTTCATTGGTTTAGATAATGCAAAGACTCATAATTAGTTGGTTTTTTTTTGTCAACTGCCTCTGAAATATGTCAGGCACCATGAAAATTTTAATTTTTAGCACATAATGATACATGCTTATTGTCTCTGGGCTAACACAATTGCAGTATATATTTATTTATTTATTTTAAGATATCAAGAAAAATGTAAAATTTTTTCTCTCTTTAAAATATCAATTTCTATTGGAATGATCCGTGTTTTTCAGAAAAGTTCTGTGACATGAAGATTTCCTGGTAGTTCTCAGGCTCAGTGATGTAGGCATTCTGAACTGGCTATTTGACATGAGTCTAAGTTATGCCTTCATGTCAGTCTAGTGCTGATATAACACAACAACTTGTATTGCTGAACAGCCTGATGGTTTTAAATTTGAGAAATGTTAAGTGGCAATGTAGCAACACGCAATCAAATAAATAAGCTATGAGACCTGTATCTTGATCTAGAGGCTGGTATGAAATGATTGGAAACCCTGTGAGGTAGTATGTACATATATATTGCCCCTTAGTCCAGATTGCACCACTGCCTATCTAAGTTTTTCCTCTAATGGCCACTGAGTAAAACAATGAGAGCTCAAACCATTGCATGTGCACTTCTGGTGAAATTCACTTTTTTTAGGGAAAAATTATAATTGATTCTTTGTTCATTTTCATTCTCATCACTACATCTATATAAAGTGCCTGTGTTTGATGAAGAATTCCTTCAATTACTTATTTATCTTTCTGTGGTTAGGAACTTTTCCCTTATTTCACATTGTATGTCATGCAATGAATTAAAGTGATTTACAGAGTGCTGCTTGCAAATCTTTGTCATGTTGAATAAAAAAAAAAATAAAGTGAGTCCCATGCTTGGTCCAAGTGTTGGGAAACCAGGAGGAGAGCCCGATTGTTCTTGGCATTCAGCATTCTGAGGTAGTTGGCCATTGCTTTCCCCGCCACCCTTACTTTTGCTGGGGCTTAACAGGCCTAGCTATCTATTTAGTGCTGGCTGCACACAGGGGAGCAATGACAAGTATCTTAGCATGTACTGAGATTAAACCTTGTTATCTCTCACAGGGTAGCCAACTGCCGCACCAGATAAACCACTGCCCCTCCTCACTTTTAATAGTCTTTGAAAAAAAAGGGGTGGGGATGTGTGTCTAGGTAGGAAGGAGGAGGGCAGCTGTGTTGACAAAGAAAGGAGGCTCAAAGCCAGACTTTTTACTGGCACAGTGTAGTGATGATGCTCTGACATGGCTGATTGCTGTTGAATCATGTTAGGAAATGCTTCTAATGATGAAGCCATACTGTGTCAGCCTATGATAGCAAACCTACTGTCCAACGATGTCAGTTTTTGACCTTCCATCAGACTGTCTACACTCTCTGTGATCTGTAAGAGATTCAGAATTGAGGCTTGAGGCAATGAGAGGGGACGAACATCTAGAGAACCTCACCATGAGTCTCACTAGTTCTATTGATCTGTAGAACTTGGTTGTTAGTTTTTTCATGAAGGCTTTGTAGTTCTATCCTTTGAAACAGTACCAGGAAAATGTAAAACCTAATGAAATATTTTTTGAATATTTAAATCAAACTGGCTTGCTATTCTGTTGTACTAATATGTTTGTTGATTGTTTAATTTTGTTAAGTAGTTGATGCAAGCAGGGAACTGAAAGTATTTTGGGTATGGTATTGTCATTTTGAAGTTAAACCTTTACTAGCAAATTTTGTATTTGAGCTCTGTAAGGTTTTTTCAGCATGTGTTGTGACATTTACTAAAGCCTTACTGTTTCTACCATCATTGGCAGTATGGCATGCAGATATCAATGTAGATATTGTAAACATGTTAACTCACTTTTTGTCATTTATTTGTATTTATTTATTATTTCTGTTCTGCTCATATCTTAAAAGTCATAATAAAACCAGAC
>BLXT01002061.1:298902-314096 GCA_019648995.1 Plakobranchus ocellatus | reverse complement strand
AGCTGATTCAACTTACTGCCACATCTTGACTTACAATAGTCTAAGTAGCGGGAAAATGAGATTTATTCCTTTACCCTCCAATTCCCGTGATATATAAGACAATATTTGAGTTTTTAGTGCCTTTGGTTCATTGAAAACATTGAAAAAAAAAAACTAGGAAGGAGATCAGTAGATGCACTACTATCATCTTGTGTTGCTAGCACTCTCAGAACATTGGGATTGCTTAGATCGATGATCTCAGAAATATCAGTATTCATACTGAGTGTGTCTGAAGCTGACTAAAATAGTAGGTTACAAAGATGCTGTGTATTATATGAGCAGCAGCAGTGTCGATGTTACTGGTATAATGAGTCGAGTAACTTATACAGCTAGCATCTAGAAATCTAACGGTACTCTCAGGCTAGGCCTGCTAAATCGGTGCCAAGTGTGGCCTACAAGCAGTCTATTTACCAAAGTAACTTATGAGATAAGATAGCAAAGACAAAAAGCAGACGCGGTGTAAGCTGGACATCAAAAACAAACTCCTTTCACCAAATTGCATCACCAAAAATTTTATCATCGAGTCAAGCATCTTGAATTATACCACTCCCAACCCCACCTTTCAATTTCTCCGATTCATCCTATCCTCCCTTTGTCTTGTACACACTGGCATCATTCAATACAACCTCATCATCCCTTCTCCCCTTTACCATCAACATTCAGTTAGCTTAGGCCTAACTTATCAAGTTGCATCACCAAAAAATTTATCATTGAATTGAGCATATTGAATTATACCAGTCCCAACCCCACCTCTCTCTCTCTCCGATTCATCCCATTCTCCCTTTGTCTTGTACACGCAGACATCCTTCAATACAACCTCGTCATCCCTTCTCTCCTTTGTCTTCAACATTCGGTTAGCTAAGGCCTAACTTCTTTCATCAAGTTGCATCACGAAAAATTTTATCATTGAATCAAGCATCATGAATTATACCACTCCCAACCCCACTTCTCTCTATCTCCAATTCATCCCATCCTCCCTTTGTCTTGTACACACTGGCATCATTCAATACAACCATGTCATCCCTTCTCCCCTTTGCCTTCAACATTCAGTTAGCCTAGGCCTAGCTTCTTCCTTCAGTGATTACAACCCAAAAAACTCCATTGAATATGGAAATAAGCATCAGTCATTACGCCACTCTCATCCCTTCCCTCTTCTGTCAATCAAGCCATAAAAACAGGCCTAATCCACAGGTCCAGGCACTAAACAAGACAGTATCGCGACCGCACGCAGTGCCTCTCACTTCTTGCACTGTAACTTGGCTTTGCGCGGGCCTATGTGCTTCAAATAAACTGCAATTTGATAGGTAGTTATTATTGGATCTAACCAATTAGATAGCATGACTCTTAGACACGCCAGAGTTGAGAAATTTTCCATTAAATAGAGCGATAGCCTGTGTTGTTTTGAAACGACCATCGACGTGTGCGTCATACCGGCACGCGTGGTTGTATTGTAACAACCATCGGTCAGCGTGTAATACCAGCGCAAGTGGTTGTATTGTGACAACATGCGCATAAGAGAGGTTAAGGATGATTATTTGTAATGTATTCAAAAGTGGCTGTAGGTGTTTTATTTTTAAAAAAACTATGAAGGATGATTATTTGTAATGAATTTAAAAGTGGTTGGAGATTTTTCAATAAAGCCATGAAAAATTATGATTTGTAATGTATTTAAAAATGAATGGAGATGTTTTGAAAAAAAAGCCATGAAGGATGGTTATTTGTATACATGTATTTAAAAAAAAAAACAAAACATTTTTTAGGTGTTTTCAAATATTTCGCTCTATATCTGGTTAGGTTATTTGTCGCTACTGACTCATTTTGTATGGACAGAACACATAAGAACTTTTTTCTTTGTTTCTTTTGTGCATTGTTTCTTTTATAGATATAGAAGTAATGGTTATGATTGATGCTTTTAATTTTTTTCTCTGTCTGATGAAGAGAGTTTGATATTAAATAAAAGGTGAGGTTATGCTTAAAAATAAAGCTTTTTACAAGTGCTTTTTTCTGAACCATAGATGTCAAGTTTTACTTGCAAATAATGTTCAAATTAAAGACAACATTGTTTTCTATCTCAAATTTGAAGATGGCAATCAACATTGGTTCATTATTTGACCAGATGATTTTCCCTGTTTCAGATCCTTACTGGAATCACCAGACAATAGGAGCATTGAATGTAACATGTGGCTCAAGGAAAAGTATAATGATTTATTGCGCATTCCAGGTAATCAATTTTTTCCCATACACTTAGAAATATAGCTTTCTACAACATATAAACATAATTATTTTGGGGGGGGAAAAATTAAGTCCATGTCAACCCTATATGTGATGAAGGTATGAGCTTGTGACAAAAGCTTGTCATTATTGATGTTCTATCATTTAAATGTGCAAAAAAAATCTAAGAACTGAATGCATTCTTCTTCGTCAATGAAAGAAGAATGGATGAAGATAGTCATGTTACAATATTTTAGAAATGTATTGAATAAAACGATTTCACTGTGTCGATCAATTGATCAACATAAAAATGTCCAAAAGGCCAGTAATCTTTTTAAATTTCTTTTATTCAAAAACTATAAATAGTTACAGAGATGAAACCATCTATGTGTTGCTTTGGTGACATCTAGATGTATTAAACAGACCAGGAGCTGTTTACTTGAGAGATTTTTTGAAAGAAAATGATGGTGTGTGAAGATCCTCCAAGGCATGAACTATGCAGTCTATTGCCTGTGGCATATTTGAGAGCTACACACTACTTTTGAGCATGATTTTTTTCACATGGACTATATTTCAAAGCAAACTGTAACAATGGCTTTTTGTTATCGTTAAAAAGACAACTTGGATAAATTACTTCTAAAAGATCCCCATTACCGTTTCATGTCAAACCATCACATGTGAATATTTCCAGATATTGAGGATAATTACTTTTTTTTTGCTCAATTTGTTGGTTTCAATCCATACCTGTATTATTTACTGCTACAGAATTACATAAACTATCCACGCAATCGCCCCAGTGATTCTTTAAAGGTGAATAAAATGTAAGCCATGTGCATCCTTGACCATTACTCATCTAGGTTAAAATCGCCATGTTTAGACTGGATTTTACAGGGAGGTCAGAATAATAATAGGTTTCATTAGTCAGCATCAGCGTTAAGTCAGCAGAAATCTAGATAATTTATTATGAATTGACATGAATGCAGTTCCATGTCTTTTGTCAAGGTGTGGCTTAGGAAAACACAATAATGTTTGACAATGCATTGTATGTTAATTTTTTTTTGTCACAATGCACTACCAATGGGTCAGGCTAGTTGCTAGATCTAAGAAAAAGTTTAGGATCTGCGAGTAAGCTAAATCAAGATTTTGTACCTCTTGTTGGGATATGAAAAAACAAGTTGTCTTTACTCATATCCAACTTGATTATAATATTCAAGCCATGCTTATTACTATATAGCTTACATCTCAATGATCCCCTGCACTAGTAGTTTTAGTCATGCCTTTGGTTTTAGTGTTTACAATGTTAGCATTTTCTGTTGAGTGTGATGGCTAAGAGGAAAGCATGCCAAGAGGGAGTTTTAGCAAAAAGTAATTGATCTCTAGGCAGGCACAACGCTTGGTCTTTTGTTATCTCCATTAGCCTTTGAGCCTCTTTAGATGTTTGGAAAGCGCTTTCTCCCTGTGCCAGACATGCACAGTCAAGGTCAAATTTACATGTTTAATTTATATTTACATCAACAACTCTGTATTAACAACATTTCTAAATGATTCTATGATTTCAGAACCCAATGTGGACGTCCCTAAAAAACCTGCCAACATTCTACAAGAGGTGATTGAGTCTCTGAATCCTAGGGCGGACACAGAAATATCTCTTGTACCTGAGCTTTTCACAGAATGCCCTCCAGTTTCAATTCCTTTATTAAACATTGATGACTCTGTGATGATTTATGAGTTACCTTCAACAAAACCACCTGAGGAATTTAAGAAAATGGAGCATTTTGAGAGAGGTAAGGAGTGTGTTGGTATTCTTGTTCTCCATATCAGACTCATTGTACAAAAGAGCAAAAGTGCTATGTTCAAATTGAAAACAAAACAAATTTAGTTCTACATATAATGTCATTTATTTATAAAAAAAATAATGTGAGCCTTGAAATATATCCAAATAAAGATCCTCTGACAAAAGATCTGAATCTAAATCCCAAAATAAAAAATATGATCTTTTGAAGATGACAATGTCATGAGTTCAATGACCATGTTTGTTGTAATGGGATCCTGAGATTATTATGAGCCAGCGACAAGCAAAGGAATTTCCTCTGATAGTCCAAGCACACAACAATCAAAGATGAGAACGTGGATCATTGATTTAGAAAAAAAATCAATGTCTAGAAATGGTTTCGGAATTAGGGCAAATCCTGTTTCACAAGAACAGGAAGCGGACACTGTGAAAGGCTCTGAAGGTTGGTTATGGAGAGTCAAGCAGGCAGAGGAATAAGACCAAAATATTTTATGAGCAAAGAACAAACAAATGTTACTATTTCTGGCGGATGAGATATCTCAACAAACAAAAAGACTGCTTTTTTAAAAGCATTAAAAAGAAACAGAAAATTAGACTTACAAAGAAACATGCGAAACAATGAAGCCCATGATGTTTGTATGAAATAATTCATGACACACGGGATTATATGACACAATAGTTTTAACAGTTCTCAATAAGGTGGTTTGTTTGAGACAAACACAAAATGAAATGATCAGAAAGCTCATACTAAAATAGCAAGTGACGAGAAAGAAGTTTGAAGGCCCATCAACAGCTCTAGCAGAGCTGAAGATCATAATGAAGAAAAGACTTTAAAAAGGAGTATCTTCAGAGCTCTCTCACATTGCAAAGATGCACAACTTATATACAGAGAAAAGCCAGAGGAATGCCAGCAACCAGCCAGTCAAAGCACATATTAACATATCTTCAGTGATCAATTCAATATCAAGCAAACAGCAAAAGAATTTAAAGTCAATTGTATTTTGAAAGAGAAAAATCACAAATTTATCAACAAAGTAGTGAAAGAATAGCTGAAAGAGGATGAAACTTTGACATAAAAAGTGCTCTCTACATTATCAGGTTTCAAGTCATCTCTGTATTAAAAATGGAAGCTAAAAACATTAATTTGACCATTTGGACAATGATATTGCTATCTCAGGTCTGAGGCAAGCACTGCATGGTTTGAATAAAATAATATCCTGCATGGGCATATGTAGGGTGTGGGATGATTGTGGTGGACAAAACTGCAACAGAAACTTTTTCCCAATGTGTTGATCTTGTGGATTGTCATTCACAATTTTCATCTGCCAAAAACATAGCATTCCTTCTTCAGTGGGCAAAGCTAAAATTAAGAAGGTTTCATCCATTCTTTTATCAAATGAAAAAGCCAAAGCATCCCACTGTGCACACCAAGCCAGTAGGCACTTGAAAAGAACAAAAAAGAAAATCATGAGCAAAAAAGATTTTAAATTTAAACAGACACGAATGTTGGTATTTGGTTGCATAACTCAAGTTACAGTAATGTTATTTCTACAGAATACAAAACTGTATTACTGTAACTCAACATACAGCAAATATTTTTTCAAGAATTTGACAAATTATTGTTGGCAAATGTGTTTTGCTTATTTAAATGTCATAATTCCTGTAGAAAAAAACCCCACACTAATGGCTAAAGAGTCTGATATTTAATGGTCATACACAAAATTGGAAGCTATTTCAAACAAAATTAAAGAAAATATATATAGTTCTTTGCTTCTGCAAAAAAAAAAGCTCTTTTAAAGTTAAAAATAGTAATCAATCTAGGCAGAGATAAATAACTTTCTATTAAACAAGTGAGTCCCAGAAGTCACTTGTAAATTATGAATTTTTTTTTTTTTTTGTTTTGTTTGGGGGGGAGGGGGCTTCAGGTGCCTTTATGCAATTTCTTTTAGTTGCTTACTAACATGATTTTATAGATAATTCAACTTGGTCTCTTTCCTTTAATGAGTAACAATCTTATTCTCTATCTCCCACATGCTACACTCCTCTACAATGATAGAGTGTAGTAGCCCTGCTGTAGAGAAATCGGACTGCCCACCTCAATTTGAGTCCTTACGCAGAGACACACAAAATGGTAAATTCTCAATGCTAATATATCATTCAAAGTTCTCAATCTTGCTTTATAATGAAGAATTATGAGAGAACATGATTTAAAAAAAAAAAAAAAAATCCTTACACAGGGTGAGGCAACCAGAGTAAATCGGTCACAAGTCTTTGTGGCTACTTTTGCTCAGGACCCTTGTAAATGATTTGATTGACTCTGAAATGTAATAAAAGACTTACACAATCTTTTGATAACATTTGGATAGAGACATACTGTAGGCGGGAGACCAGGTCTTGGCTTCCCACCTTCACATAAGAGCAGCATTCACCAGCCTGGAAAAGAGCAACGCTAACCATGCTGCACGGCTACTTTCAACTATTTGGGAATTCTTACTGAAGGAAACAGACGTAAGTTGTTCTCCTTGTAAAGGTGAGAGTATGCTCGATATTCCTAACATGCAGCTTGTAACTGATTTACTCAGGTTGCCTCACTCATGTACCTGTGCCTGAGATCATACTAGCAGTGATCAGAGTTTATCTTCATTGTATAAGGTAACTCCTTGTGAAGCTTTTCTCCATTAAGATGCAAGATTATTGATCGGTTATAATTTTTCTCTTGCTACAAGAAAATAACAATGAACATACAAGATAGCACATCGTTTTATTCTTTTTTTTTAGGTTTGATAATTTTAGATTGTAAATAAATAATAACTGAGGACAAAGAGAAAAGCCTTTTTTAACTCTTTAACCAGTCAGAAACGCTCAGAGCGTTTCTCAAACCAACCGCTTATCCAGTCAAAAACGCTCTCACCGTACATGACCACTTTTTACCACTTTTTGCACTCACACAATAACACAGCATTACGAGAAAAAGTTATATAATTTTGCTTTCACAGTTTACTATGTTCTTTTCCCTTTCATTTGGTGTATTGGACAATAAGCTGAAACAAAAATTGAGTGATTTATGGGCATTTTAAAAATACACCCTTCTTGACAAGGGAGAAAAACCCAAAAAAAATGAGTTAAAAAATAATTGGTTAAAGAGTTAAGCATGAATTGATAAAGTATGTCTGTTTATTCTGTTACTTTCTTTCCTCAGACACTGTTAATTTGGGCATACAAGAATTGATGAAAAGAAATTTCTGGACTCAGCCTGTGGATGAATTCAATAACCCTCTGGAATTTTTTTTAGCTTTGAGAAAAGAAGCAAAACTAAAAGGTGGTACTCTGACTCTCAATAGTCCTCTTTTTGTCTCTCTTCTGCTTGTGTTCAGGTTTAGTGTTAGCCGAAACCGATGGAGAAAAAGGCATGAATAAGACTTGGAATGTAGAACTGAGCCAATTCAATCTATAGTCTGAAAGCTGATATATGCAAAAAGAAATTAATAATTTTGATCAGATACAGAAATCTTGGTGATTGTAATATCATACAACGAAAGAAACATTTATAATACTTGATATTCCAAATAAGAGATTTTTGACAGTTTAGTACATTCTGGTAATTTTGTTGATTATTTTTTTTGGTATAGAATAGACTGTCTAATTTAAAAAACCTAAAACTTCTGGGAGTAGCCATATTAAAAAGTTTGTGATTTGTGGCTTTTGACTCTCTTTCTAATGGTGTTATGGTGTTAACACAGTTTGGACATATTGTTTTGTTACAAATGAAAAATTTTATGGTCTTCAAGCAAAGAGTGAAAAGTGCTTTTTTTCTCTTTTGACGGTCAACAATTTTTTAAAAAAAAAACTATAGTTATAGAGATATACACAAAGATCTTTATGTTGAAAGTGCTCTTTGCTAAGGGACCAAAAATTCAAAGTCTGACAGATTTGTGATATTTTACTTCATGCTTCATGGTTTTTTTTTTTGTTCTTTTTTATCGTAGAAAAGGCCTTGACATCACCAGCTGACGACAATGATTGTAAATCTGCCATTGGATCAGAGGAAAGAAGAAATGTACAACCAAACAAAAAGTTGAAACATAATGTGGGAGAAGGATTTGAAATCAGAATTGTGCCTGCACCTTTCATTGGTAAGATGCTTTAAGGTTCTATAAATTTTTTATTGGCTTAAGTGTAAAAATTATTATTTTTCACATGGGGAATAGAACTTTTCTGTGAAGTTGAGAGAAATCAGCATAAGGTAAATCTTTAGCAAAAACAGTTGAGACTATTTCAATAATGAGATGGATGTGAAAAGAGTTTTAAGCATTTCAAATGTTACCATTGCTTGGCAAATGGAAGCTGATCTGCAATTGTGAGACACACTGTGGTCCTATCCATAAGAATATATGGGACTGTGGAGAGTCAGTGTTACATTTTTACAACAAAATTTGTATTGCTCAAAGCAATTCATAAAGCCACTACACAATACATTTGCAGTGCCCCATAATTGACCTAAATGTGTATTTTTGGACGGTAAGTTTGCTTAAGTAACAAAGATAATTTAGCATGGTAAACTTTGGAGGTGAAAGATTTGATTTTATGCAGACGGTTGGAGTACTGAGATATAAAGCAAATACTTCAACATGGTTGAAGATATTAACAATTTTTGTTTTTGAAAACTTCTAAAATAAAAAAAAAAAGATCAAACTTCTAAAATCATCCTTTTCTTTTTCACATTACAGGCCTCGTTGAATATTTTAATTTACATTTCTGTGAAGCAAAAGCAGACAAATGATTCTTTTTGTATGGACAAGTAGCATATATAAGACAGTTGCAAAGCTTGTAGATTGCCTTTGGATTTAGGATATAAACTCCAGTAATGGTACATTCTTCTTTTTAGTATTCACAAAAAATATCTGATCTTGATAAGAATTTTAAGTCTTGTGTCTGGGTTTCTTTTTCTTCACTGCTTTCAGGCGTGTATATGTACTAAGATAAAACAGGCTAAGAATGGGTATCACAAATATATATTTTCAGAATTTTCAGCATGTGTACCATTCCCAAAAGTGGGTTCATTTAATTGCCTCGGTAAGAATTTTTATAATGTTAAGCTTTTTTATACCTCTATAGGCCCAATGGAGAACATTCTGCAATGTGTGGTTGACTGCTCTGCCCCCTACATGGCTTACATGAAGCTAGCACAACATATCTCACCTGAGGAGACATTCATGAACATCAGTGTAGATTCTACACAATTCTTGTTTAAAGAGTGTGAAAAAAGTACTCAAGATCAACAATCATCAGGTATAGCTGTTTTTTCCCTCCCAAATTTTGACTCACATAAAGTGCTGGATGGTTCTTATATTGTTTTCTAGGATGTCTCATTTATTTTTGTCATCCATAATTTTGGGAACACAAAATTCCCTCCTTTATATGCTTTTCATTGGCCAGTCCAAATGAGTCTGAAGTCACATTTGAGCATTTTTATTCATAGATGTAGCTAGAATCTTCATTTTATAATCAAAGAAATGGTGAAAACTAAATAACGATATCATACTTCAGAGGCAAGATATTGGGTCTTATGACTTAGAAAAAAAAAATACAAAGAAAAGTTGAGAAAAAACCTTTTACTACTAAGACTTTATAATCAAGTGTCAAATGTGACTCTTACTCATAAAACATAGTTTCAGGCTGTTTAGATTTTACTATTCTCAGTTGAACTGGAAATATTAATTGGCTGCCAATGTACATGGGTTGCCTTCAACAATCTGATATTTACAAAATCTTTTATGAATTACATCTACAGTCATGGAGGGTGCTGCTGTGCTTGGTGGTTCCATGCTTGGGTTGGCTGACACCAAAATTATTCTTTTGTTTCTTTTGTTGTTTCTTTCTTTCTCTTCCTACCTTAGCACACTCCTCATCACATCCACATCCTCTCTAACTGTCTCTGTACACTCTTTCCCATCGAGTTTCCATATCCCTTAATTGTTGTATCCATTTCTTCTTCCTCACTCACACAACCTTCCCTTTCTTATAAGGCAGGATAGAAACTAAGGGAAGGATCTACTTCCCTCATGGCTATGCTTGACCATAATCTCTATGTTCGATCCCCATAGTCCCTCATCTCTCCCTTACTTATTTAGTCAATTAATTTATTTGCTTTTTATTTACTCAAATATCATGATTAGATATGTATTTTTGAAATTTCATTTTATTGATTTATCCATATCTTTTTTCTGGCGTTATTATTAATTTATTTGCTTAATTTTTTTAAATTTAGCCCCCCCTTAATTTTTCTTCACTCTCTTTTATGCATCCCCCACTTTAGGATCACTCATAGAAACCTTTCCCACTCTAGGTAAGAATTAATCAGAGAACTAGCCCTTACCTGTGAGACATAACATAGAATACAGCCTCATTTCTCTTCCTCCTGCCTTTCCTAACTACTGAAATAAGGGGGACTGTTTACAAAGCAAACTGTGCCAGTTTCTGTTACTTTGCAGTAAAAAAGATAGTAATTTTTAAAAAAAATTCTTCACTTCTTAAGACTATCAAGAAAATGATATTATTTAATCTCTAAATGATAGGATTATATTTTTAAGCTTTACAGTAAAATGTTCTTTTAATCTCAGATAATGCAAGTTTGCAAAGCGCCCTGTGTCTGAACACACTAAGAACCGCTGCTGACTATCTGGTGAATGTTGATTTGGAGGTTTGCTGTGTTTATCTGGTGTCCCAGGCAGATCAGTGGAAGAAGTACCTTAAAGGTCAGTGTAGTAATAGGCTTCTCAAAGGCCTATTCCAAACTCTGAATTTTATCTTAACATTTTAATTTTTATTGGCTTTGCCATGTGAAAAGATCAAAGTAATGGTGTGCAGCTGGATGAGAAGCCAGATGTACAATAGCTCTGACCCCCCTTATTTTGTGCCCCAGTAACTAATGTCCTGTAGATCTGCAAATGTGTTATCAGTATATTTTGCAAAAGGCATACAATTTGCTTTTCTTTTCATAAACCAAATCCTTCTCTGCAGACAGTCTTGATGTTGTCCTTGAGAAAATGTGCCAGATGCAGGCTGAAGTTTTGAAGAACAACATATTGCATCCTAAACTGGAAGCTCTGTGGTTGGAAGTGAACAGATTTTGTTCCAGGTTCTCTGGTCGTAAGGTATGAAGGAATGATTCACATCATTTTAAAAAAGGAATAGTAATCGTGGATTTCCATACTGTCCGAATTGTAATATGGACCATATGAAACCACTAATTTTACAGGAAAAGCGAAAAACTGAAACCTCTAGCCAGATGACTTGATGCTTGATCAAGGTCAAAATGAGCCTAAAATGGCTATCTCCCTTTATAACCTTTACAGGAAATTGTGACTTCTTTTTTAGCAAACCAACAAACTTCATTAATTTGCATTGTCAAAGCAGAATAGGTCTTTTGAATCTAACAGGGTTAAGACATGCCATTTTCTTCAAAAGATTTTTTTTTTTTACTTTTATTGCCAACTGTTTTTGAAATTCATGCCCTAAGGTATAGGATGATGTTATCTTTTCATTGAATATATCTTGGAGGTGGCAGTTTGTGCCCAAAACCATGGATATATGCCTTGAGACAAATCCACATGAGTTGGGTCTTGCATATAATGCTCTGAGGAAAAAGATTACGCTGGCTACTTTTAACAAAGCATGATGAAAAGAAAAAAAGGACCAAAAAAAATTTATCACAATCTGTATGAATTAGTAATTTTTGCCTGATATCGGAAAGAGAGAAATAAGGAAAAACAAGAGATTGCCTGCTTCACATCATGCTTTTTTCGTCAGCTCTTAATTGTGATTCCGCGAGGGTTTCCCACCTTACTGCAAACTGTGAAATCCATGTTGTGTAAAATTCCTCAACTGACTGTGACAGTCTTGCCAGATTTTGGATCCGAACCTGGGCAAAGGTAAGTCAGTAGTCTTTTTTTTTTCCATCCTTCAGAGTGACAAATATGTTGTTTTAATTAAGCATATATTCAGCCATTATTAGTCTGCGCAGTGTAGAGAACAATGCATGCCAAAAAGGTGGAGCTACAGATCAGTTGCTGGTTTATATTCTCAATTGCCTGATATCAGATAATATGAAATGATTTTTTTCTATATTATTTCTTATTGTAAGAGATAATTTCTTCCTCAGCTCACAAAATGAGTCAGGCTGTAAAAAATCAGTTACGGAAAAAAAAGGTGTACTAGCTGTTTTATTTAAAAAGAAAAAGAGAGAGAAGAGACAGTGAAAACTCCTGACAGCAGTTTGGGTAAATTGGTCTCAGGTGGCTAAACTTGGAAGTAGATAACTATACTTACCCTATTCCTGTGGTGGACAGTTTGGGTAAGCTTGTCTCAGGTAGCTGAACTTGGAAATAGATAACTATACTTATCCTGTTCCTGTGATGGATAGTTTGGGTAAGCTGGTCTCAGGTGTAAGATATGAAGCTCAACTCAGACAAAGCAGGTTGAATCTGGCATATGGTTTTTGAGTTTATATGTTCTTAACTTTCATTCTTTCACAGCCTTTTAATTTTAAAAGACTGACATCACCAAGATTTCAACAGTTCATATTGAATAAAAAAAAAACATCTTAAAGGTCATATGATTCCCTTTTTGTATTGTCCTCTAAATTTTGTCGCACTCTCCGTATTCAACTTGGATTTCTGTTTTTCCAAGTGGTGAGTCACGTTATTGTGATAAGGTTTGCAAAGTAAATAGAACTGTAGCAGGCCAACTCATGATAATAGACAAGTCTTTTGACTCAGCAACTTTCTTCCAAATTCGGCAGTGATTTGTTCTGCTTTAAAATTTTTGTTTTATTTTTATTTTGTTTTTCCTTTCAAATATATAATTTGCTCAGACAAGTTTTTTTTTTTATCATAGTGTCTTAGTCCAATAAACAAAGCTTGTGATATTGATTATTTGAAGTATTTTGTGTGTCATTTCAAGCAGCAGCTGTAACATGGCGTGCATCATCCAGTATGTAGAGTCAATGCCAGCAGCATGTCTATCTCAGTTTTCAATGGTGATTCAGTATGATGATACGATTGGAGACTTCTTCAAAACTGCCTGTAAAAAGCAAGAGCACTCTTACATTGGTCTGGTCACTGAAGTGACAGTTACTCCAACAAATAATGGTACTCTGCTTTATGTAATTAGTGCAGCTTGGGGTTTATTCACAAATTAAGATAAATACATTGTGTGAAAAAGCTTTAGGGATGCAGAATAAATTGGATTTCTCACCATCTGTAGGATAGAGTTAAAGTAGGATTGTTGAGCATTTATATTCCAGGACCCATTTTATAGAAACAATCTCAACTTCTAAAAGCTAATTATCAATAAAGTGTGAGTTTATAAGTTGAATTGAGCAAAGCTTATAGTTCTGAAGACCTTTATTTACAATTCTTTAACACAATTAGGCTAGTGAATCCCTTTTCTTTTGTGTTATTTTGCAAAAGCATTAGAAAATATGCTCTCTTGTTATTGATATGTTTATTTGTCACTTGGGGGGGGGGGGAGAGGGGGTGTTGAGATAGTTCTATCAGACTTTGGCAGCAACTTTTAGGCATATGGCAAGAAAGATAGCTCCCCTGGATCTGCTAACTGAATTGATACACCCTTTTTATGCATTTAACTTCATGTGCTTTATTTGTTTCTTCTCCATTTAAATTAGAGTCTGTTTTTATCTTGGATAAAATAATTGTTTGTTTGTTTGTTAATCTTTTCACAATGCACAAGTTATTAATATTTCCCTCCTTTTGGACTTCTGAATGTTTTTCTATTATCTTGGGGAAATTCTGTTACTTTTTTTGTTAATCTTTACACTTTGAACAAGTTTTTTTTGATGCAGTAGTGTAGTAGATATCAGTCTCTTGAGATGATTGTTTCATATTGTTTATAACTTCATATTTTTTGTTACATTTTCTAGTTATAATTTTCAATCAGTGTGAATAGGTGATATGCTGCTGAATCAAAAAAAAAAAACAACAACAACAAACTTAATGGATTGATTCCTTTTGTGGACCTTTACACTAGCAAACTGTGAAACAAAGGCCAACATTAAAACACTTAAATTTTCCTTAATGGCTTATAAGAGGGAAAAAAAAATTAAATTTTAAATGTATTTCTTACTTTACATAACTTTTTTTTTAGCTACATAACTTTTGAACAGCTTAATCTTATGCAATAAATAATGCTACTACATTAGGTACTTAGGATAAAATAATTGAAAGACATAGATTTGATAGAGGCTTGCCAAAAGTGAATTGTTTGTAACATTTTCAGATCCTGCAAAGTTGGACAAATACCAAGTGCCATTCCCTTTGATCTGTACGGCTGAAGTTTCACAAAACAAACAATTGCTGTATCTGCTGGAAGCAAGGTAACTCTGATCAATTTTTGTTGGATGTCCTCTCCACATATGGCTCTCCAAATATCATATGACAAGGGTCAGTGGTCACATTTTAAATCAGTATCATAATCTTAAACTCATACTTTCACCATTTGACTGTTATGGGGTTTAATTAATCCCGGTAAGAACAAACCCATTCGATCATTTTTAACTTTCTTGTCCAGGCCTTTGGAGTTCTTAAGCACTGGAATAATCATGTGGTCATTGGATAAAAGTAATAACCCTTATAAAAAAAAAAATGAAAACCTAGGTCTGGAAACTTTAGTTTTTTTTTTTCCTGATTTTTTTTTTTTTATACTCAGTAGCCTAATTGTTGAGCTTATTTTTGAAAGCCATGTTGAACCTTATTAAAGGTATTGGAGCAACTTTTTTCTCCCAAGAAATGAGTTATAAAGAATTGTTTTGTTTATGCTCATATAATTTATGAAAATAAATCTGTCATTAATGGACTTGAGAAAAAAAAGTCAAAATTATACCCATTTTTTTTTAAAGTTTAAGAAACGCATATATATAATTTATATAAATATATTTATATAGCAATACTTTTTAATGCTTGTAATCAAATAATATGATTTTAGATTTATCCCCATTAACTTATTTACAATATTAATGAGAGAAGGTGAGCTTAATTTTTTTTAAATGTTTAATTGAAATTAAAATTTATAGGAAATCTGAAACAAAATCAAAAAGTGAAATTTCATTAAAATTACTTTCTTAATTAGAAAAAAA
>BLXT01002061.1:278349-295753 GCA_019648995.1 Plakobranchus ocellatus | reverse complement strand
GGTGACCCCCCAAATTCGCTGAAAATCCCCCATTTTTCACATCTTGATCCCCCAAAACTGGTGAACAAGGTAGGCAGGTCTGGGTAAGGGGCGGCGTTTTGCCCTACCTCATTGTTTTTATAATTCTCTATATGTTTTTATGACTTAGAACTAGAAGAATAAGTGTGTGTTATAGGATTGGGGGATGCATTGTGTGTGTTTTTACTGTCCAAATGAGAGCAAGGTTACTGACCCGTTCTTGATAGAAGGTAGGTCTAGAACACTGCCCTTTCCCGTTAGTGATACACATTCATATATTCACATCATGTCAATGACTGGTGACGCCAAGGCCAATAATACTAGCAAAGGTTATAAGTCTACATGTAATACTGATATAAGCAAAAGGATATTTTATTATTTGAAAACTTAAGAGATGTTTTACGATTCTCTTGGTACAGTTTGTTCAATAATGCAAGTCTGTGACTCAGACTTGAGAGCAGGCAAGCAAATGTGCAATGTTGTCAATCAAAAGAAAAAATGGAAGTGCCATATTCTATCAAGCTTAAGAGAGTGAGGTGTATAATTTGCCTAGCTTTCATAGACCTCGATGCCTTAACTTGTGCAGGCTGAACACTGGGAGTCTCAATAGAGGATCAAGTTCATTGGAATGTTTCCAACTCTCATGATAATTTTGTATGTGCAGGTACTCTCTTGGCAAGGCGGTTGTAGCGAATCTGCACAAGCTGAGGGCATCCCTTTCAAATTTAACCAAGTCATCAGACTATTTTGCTGCTCACTATAAGGTAGTTCTGACCAATTTTTTTTTCTTCTCTTTGTTCTTTTTTTGTTTTTCTATATTGCAAAAGAAAATTAATCTAAAATGTATGTTGAGACATTAAAAAAAAATTGGTTCAAAACGTGATATCAAAAGATTTGCTTTCCTTTTTTTGATTCGATGCAAGCAATTTCCTCTCAATGATAAAATACAAACAGTGTCCAAAATCAGCTAAGATATTGAATAAACTTTACCTGGCTTACAATAGTGGACCTAAAGTTTCAACATTTTCAGTCTGTATAATTATGATGTGGAACAGATCCTCATCAGACAAACAGAGGCAGATGTTGCAGCCTGTATCCGCAGCCTGTCAGACACACTGATTAGATCTCAGAGGGAGAGTGACACTGGGAGATCATGGATAGAAGCAGATATGTCCAAGGTGATTTATGCTTGTATAAACATACATGTAAGGTCACATAGAATTGCATTGCTCTATGTAGACATAAAAATGTGGAAATATTGTTGAAGTTGATGTGATTTTTATATCCTCTGTTTAATTTGACATTCACTCACAATGAACTGGTGGAAAGTTTGCATGTGATCATTGTGCTGAAATGAAGCCTTGACAATTTTTTTTCATTGAATAATGTTAATGTTGCTAAAAAATTTAGATATTTGCCTTTTAAAAATATTTCTGCCAAAGAAAATTGCAGAGTGGGCAAAAACCAGAAATTGAGAGAATTGTGAAAATGCTCATCTTAGAAGCTTTGTTTTACTGCAAAGCTTTTCATGCACATATAAAATAACAACTGAACTTTCAATATGTTTTTCCATAGACATGAAGTTAAATTTAAAGTTGCTGCTATTTTGAGTTTTAAACATGAATTATTAGATTGCTGTCAAAAGTGCTGCTGTATCCAAATCTGATTATTAGCATTGCCAAATATATACAGTGCATACCACGGCATCGTGCAACAACATTATAGGTGGGAATTTAGTTTGTGAGGAGGACGATAACCCCCTCCATGCTTAGGAGATGTAATAAATTCATCCCGGCATAGCGCCGCTCCCAGGTGCTGTGATTAATCACCTGCCGATATTAGATCTGACAGCCGTCGGGCCTCTTATCGCATGATGCGCTCTGAGCATAGGAATTGTCCTAAAATTGGCTAAAATTTCCAGCCTTTAACCTGCCTAAAAACAAAACCCAAGGTCTAAAGCACAATTGAGTTTAATATCATTCAAAAGATCATTTTCTCCAACACAAGACGCACTAAAAATTTTACTGCTGTCTCTAAATCAGGCGATTCTTTTGCTTTTTTCCCGCTTATATGTTACTTGAGAAACGAATGTGATTATTTTGTGATTTTTTACAGTAGGTATTGAAATGATTAATTTACTCAAAACTGTGCTGATTAATTTTATACATTTTTGTATCAGTCATTAGTACATGGTTTTATGTGTGCAAAGGGCTTTGAAAAATTTTATATGAATTTTTTTTTGCGAAGGAGACACTGAACACGGAAGGCCTACATTTCTATCTAGACAGTTTCAGATTGTTTTCACATATTTCTTGAAAAAAAAAAAGCTTTCTGAGAACAAAATTCTAAACAAAAACTGCATCACACAGAAGTTTACCTCGGCCTTAGTTTTATGGGCAATCACAGTCACAAGTATTTCAAAACAGATGTCCACAAACAACTTATAAGACACCTTATGCTTCAAACACTTAGATACACTTACAATCAAGTCATATTAGACATTGCATTTACATATAAAACTAGACTAGACTCCATAATTCTAGCATTTTTAAGATTCGCAATCCAATATCTCATACAGATCCAATCCACACCAACAAAGTGACAAACATGCACAAAGCATAGAACAGTACATGACAGTATATTGCAAAAACTTTCCACAAAAGGTACTCCCAAAACATCACATTTTAGAGCATCACTGCATAACATTCATACAGAAATATAATTTTGGTGTAGGTGTACTAGGGGAACAGGGTGGGGAACTTTTACATTCAGCTATCAGAAAAATACAGAAAAGAATGCACGCAATGAAAAATGAAGCAATTCAATTGCAGAAAACAATGAAATCTCACCTGCTACAGACTTCTCAACATCCTAAAACACTTATTCCAGAAAAGAGAAAAAAGAAAACACACAAAAAAAATGAATAGCAGAAAATAACTGTGTGTCTGAGAGGAAGAGAGAGAGAGAGAGAGAGAGAGAGAGAGAGAGAGAGAGAGAGAGAGAGAGTGAGCGAGAGAATTATTCTTATAAACCTAGTCTACTGTTCACAATCTCGGTGATCATTAAGATTTATGGTTCAACTCAAATTGTAAATACAATCTAGTGAATATCACATAAAACGTGTAAAACAAAACTTATTTATTGTTCTAAATAGTCTTTGAAATTTATCGATGTGTGGCGTATCACAGGCAATGTATAATCTACTTACAATGTGTAAAATTAATACATGTAGGCCAAGAGCTGAGAAAGTGCAAAGGAGAAACTAAGAAAGAGAGACTGAATCATAGAATGAGTGAATGAACACATTTAACTGTTCATTGCCATCGCTTGCAAAAATGAAAAGAATGTTCAAGAGTTAAGACTAAGTGAGCTGACTGTTTTTAAAAGAATTTGTGGAGGTCATTGGCACCCTTCGATTGGATATACAAATTTACCTCAGTGCAGACCTATGAATCTTACTTTAACCTGGATTTACTGTCAAACGAAGACACCACACCTCAAGAGATTAATGTCTTCATGAGTTAGAGACACATCTCTTAAATTTCCCCATTTTTTGAAAACATCCAAGTGTACATTTTCACTTTATTCAAGTTTTTGTGTAATGATTCAGAATTAATGTCAACATGACCTATTAAATTTATTCAACCTAAAATTAGGTCTTGCACCATCTATAAAGTTATTTGGCCTAAAAATCATTGCATTTTGTTGATAAATATATTTTCTGTCTTTAAGTCTTAAATTTCACCTTATACTGTGCATAAATTAGTAAAAACGACGCATTAATTGCAAGCTATTGAAATAAGTTTAATATTTCTCTGGGCCTAGCATTGAGCCTGGCGGTGTATGGGGTCACAGGGTCACTGGGCCAGAGCAGTTGGCACAGCTTGAAACTAAGTGAGTGTCGGCAGACAGCCGTGATACCTGATATATCTACGTAAAAAAAAATCCAGACAAGGTGTGTCAATATAAGAGAAGTTGATATCAATGAAACCTTTTTGAAAGAAGTTTTGGTTGTTGATAGAGGTGAAGTTTTTTGAAGAATGTTTTTTTGCACATAATGGAAGCAACTATGTATTTCACAAGTTCCCTTCACTTTCAAAAATCTATAAAATCAGCCCTTCTTCCTTTTCATTCAATCATTTTTCAAGTGATTTTTTGGCCCTTAAAAGGACCGGTTGGGTTTAATTTAATTTTTGTTCACCCTAAATTGTTAGTCCATCCCATTCACTTTCTACAACCTTTTGATTAGAAATGGTCGATGGAACCATCTTTTTCACTGCATAAAGCTGGACTTCAGAAGGCTGATGGATGCTTGCTCCACGTAGCTTACACACACAGTGACAATCATCCATACATGTACGTGTGCGGAATCCTTCTTCCCGCTTCTCATCTCTCTAAGGGGGCCTGGGCCTAGTCCATAAGCCTACTGCCTGAGCCTAGCCTACATCACTGCATCATTTTCAGTTTCAGTCTCCCAAGATATTCTAGGCCTTGTTCATAAGTCTGCATACCTTCAGTTTCAGTTTCTGTGTACACACTGACCGGTTGTGTTGCTGAGCCTATAAGTACAGTCAATGTATAAACTAACTCAGGTATAGGCCTGTTTGTCTACAGACAAAACGTCTGTGGTCAATACAGTGAGTGGCAAACAAAGGGATAGGCGGGCCTCTCACTTTTGCCATAGATTTAAGGCTAGATTTTGGCTGGCGGCATGGTTGTGAGGGGATCAAATCAACTGGAACCGGATTTACTACACATTTTGGTCACTGACATGTTGATATAAGAGAGAATGAAGTAAGAGAGGGTGTCAATATAGAGCATGTCAATAGAAAGGAAAAGTCGAAAGAAGCGATGCAGATAGAAGTGCTGTGCACTTGAATGAAAATTTTTCTATCATTAGCTTTGAGGAAAGAATCAAAAGCCTGTAATGATTGAAGTGCAGCCTATGAAGAATAATGTTTTCTAACAAACTCTATTTATTATATTGCAGCAAGAGGAAGCTTTACTTCAGATTCCATGCCTCAACCCTCTCAGGTGATAATATGGTTTAAATTTTTTCTTCTCTCACTAACCACTTCTGCTTAAATTATAGGCCTATGTAAGAATGGTTGTAAACAAAAATACAAAACATCTTTTATAGTTTAGAGTTTGTAAGATTATTAATTGTTTTGCCCTCAAATATTTTTCAATTAAAAGTTTTGTTGTATGTTTCCATCCTGAAAAGTATCATGGTACTTCCAGAAAGAAGCTAGAGGGGCCCAAAAGTAGGATGAAAAGCTTGTACTAAAAGTAAAAAAGGAGATTATTTACAAAGATTTAATAAATAAAAAAGCAAGATATGTCCAAATAAAGAAATCCCAGGAGCAGCAAAACCACCTACTGTAACTGGGGCTAAGATAGAGACATGTAAAGATGTGGGACAATCGAATTTTGTGAGAGGAAAACATGAAAACTCTCTCTGCACATCATGCTATTATCAATCAGTCTGTGCATTCTCTTCCCATAACCTATAAAAAGGAAAGTCTCTCTGCACATAAAATACTTGTCTTGCACTTGGATTATTTGTTCAACATTTTTGTTTTACGATGTGCCTTTCAAATGTATGAACATGAAAGTGGTTATTTATATTATTTCAATTATAAAAGAATGTTGCTATATAATATATTACGAAGACAAGTTGGCAAAAACTGCTCTGTTGTGCTAACCGCTACTTCTCTTCTTCCTTTTTACTGTTCACAAATTATTTGTTAATAAATATTCTGGCAATATAAGTAGACCTATCTAGAGGAGACATCATTTTTTTTTTTTCCCGAAGTGTGGAAAGCTTACAGAAGAGGATTTCATTTGAAAAAATCTTATCTTCTAGAGTACAAGATATCAATTTTAAAGGTTAGGGAAAGCATGGGAATATAGGAATATCTTGTTGTTGACAAAATAAAGAAAAGAAGTGGGACTTAAAAAAGTATTATGTAGAATATAGACGCAACCAATCTTCACATAAGTGAAGTGTCTCGTATGTTCATAAGACAGTGAGAGAAAGAGAGAATGGTGTAAGAATGAAGGAAAGAAATAGAGTTTGAGTTTTTTGAGTTTTTTGTATATAGCCAGTCCTCAACAAGGTGATCTCAAGCTTTCAGGCCCTCCACCAGGCCAGGGCGCCGGTAGCGGGGCTCGAACACGCGACAGAAAGAAATAGAGAGAGAGGAGGGGACGTGTGAGAAAATTTATACAGAAAGGAATTGATAGGGGCAGATGGAGAGAGAGAGAGTAAAAAAGCTATTTTATAGGATAGAAATAGAAAGAAAAGTAAAAGCATAAGGAAGGTTGCAGAAAGATGGAGAAAGATAAAGATGGAGGAGAGAAAGAACATTTTTTTTTTTTTTAACCACTCTCTCCCTCATTGGGTAAATAAATTGTGATGATTAAGGGTTGCCAACTAGATAATATATATAATACTAAGTGGTACTCACAAAGTAAAATAATCCTGAATGAACATCAAAACATTTTGCATTAATGGCTTAATCAGTGTAAAATAATAGACTCTTTACTTTATATTTAAATTTATTTGCCATTGCATCCTTTGGATCCTAGATTTTATATTGTGCATGTATGCTATGCTTCCTGAGTGGTGATTTTGCCTATTTATCATTATACTGACTATAAGAATCAAAGCTCAAAGCTAATGTCATATTTGTTATTATTGATTGTTTGATGTATTATGTCAGCTGCATCCTATGTTGTAGGCCTGCTGTAAGAGTATTCAATGTAAAAACAATGAGTTGTCTCCGTTTGATGTACAAGGATTTGGTTTAAATCACACTGTGAAGGAATGCAAATCTTGTATCATACTCAAATTTTTTTTTATTTTGAGATCCACTATGAAAGGACCCAGCTCAAAACGGAGCATGATTATGTAGAAAATCTTTTTAGAACGGAACCAATTCTTTCAGCTAGCTTTCTCTTTGATGTCACAAAGCCTGATGTATAAGTAACTAGAGGAAGCAAATTTTATACACAATGCTGAAAGGCAGGCAGGTGCTTATTGCAAAGTTTGAGTGCTTCAAGGTAGTCAGCCTTACTAGATATTTCAGATAAAAATCTTACCTTTGTATGCAAGAGGCCAGAAAAAGCTGTTCCAAAAAAATTATCGAAGTAATGAAAAGTGTTAACTTTGAGAATTTCACTGACAGTGTCTGTGAGATTGAGTGGCTTGTATTGAATGTCTAAGAAATAAAAGATGCAAAACGGTGTTGACAAAGGAAAACTTCTCTGGAGCAGGAATCAAGTGGCTGAAGCAAAACTATTGTCATAACAAAAGAATCCTAATATCAAAACTATTGAAGAAGCCCAGAGATGTTTATATCTTTAGTGATTGTTGTCATGTTGTATATGGACTCTTCTTTTTGACTGGTTTCTCCTTATTAATTATTCATGAATCCTCATTATCCACTTTTGTATCCTTTGCAACCTGCATTCTAAATTGTTTTAGTGCTTCCTCATGTGCCTTCTGCTGTTTAACTATATGTAATAATATTTCTAACAATATTTTATGTGTACATTTATTAACTACGGGTATTTAATATGTCTTGCTTGAAATGCTACCAGCCAATCAATATTTTGAAAAACCTCATAGAATGTACATTTCACCTTCAATCAAATATTAATCTAATTTTTCTCCCTGCTCTTATTAACAGTGCACAGATTTTGCTAGGTCAAATGAAAAGTGTGGACATACTGGACATGCCTTTTGAAGATCTAAGAAAAGCTGCACCTGAACTGCCTGAGTCTATAGTGAAGGTTAGAAGTCCAATTAGTCTTTTGCTATCACTATATTAATCATGCTACATGTTAATACATAATTATATTACATCTCTCTCTCTCTCTCTCTCTCTCTCTCTCTCTCTCTCTCTCTCTCTATATATATATATATATATATATATACATATATATTATATATGTATATATGTATCGTCCTCTCAGTATTATCTTGTTCTATCTCATAAAAACTAAGATTTGAGAAATGAGGGTTAAAAGTTTGGAGGTCTATATTTTCATTTTAGATGCAGGGTGCTTTTACAAATTGATAGTCCATTAAAGAGGCATACCATTAAAGAGATTTATCTTGTTTTGATTTACTTCCAAGAAATGAATCATCATTAAAAGAGCAATGTAATTTTGGAAATAGAACATTTTACAATGCAATTATCTGAAACTAAAAATTGTAAAATGTTCCAAGTCAAGCTAGACACCTTGCAAGTGGAATTTTATCGCATACATGAATGCAAAAAATTTTTTTAAAGTATGAATATATTTTCAATGCACTATATTTTTCGCACACAGACATAATTCTTCTCAACCTTTTAGAAAAATTAATTTTCAGGCTAAAAATATGAACAGCATTCCATTAAAAAAAAATAAAAAAAAATAAGGTTCCTGCTAATTAAATAATTTTAGTCGCATTTTACTCTCTTCATTAAATTGAATAACTATCCATATCAGTGCCTCCAAAATTGCATAGATAATGTCAATCTTTTTCATTTGACATAATACACTTAACTTAAAATTCAGTGCCACAGTGATATATTTAATTATGAATATCATGATTAAAGAGGACATTCTAGTTAAAGGAGAATATAAAAAAACTTGATAACTGAAAAGGGCCGCATGCCCCCACCTCCTCATGGTGCGGTCTGGGTGGTGCGAACGGGGGCTAGTCTAACATGTAGTTGCGCCTGGGTGCTAGGGCCGAAACCCAACAATCACCAAGGCCCAACTCGGAGTACTAGACATCCCTATAATCCAAATGCGGGTGAGTGTAGGTGATGGTGGACATAGAGGAACAGAAGATAGAAGAGGGCTACCCAGAAATGTCCAGAAAGAAACAAATGGTGAGGGATATCTAGCCCGCACTCTGCACCAAATGCGCCAACGTTTGGTGTCCACGGGGTTGGGGCTTAGAAAATCTGTCTGTGGTGGGCGGCACAGACATGAGGCAAAGTGGGTCATGTGATGCCACTCAGTCAGTCGCCACTCGGTGACTGACAAGTCCAGGTACGTGTGCTAGGGCTCGGATCCCAGCCCGCTACAGGGATCTTAAAAGGCAAGCGGTATCTCTCGGGGCTGGGGGGTGACTCGCTGGATCATCCCCCTGAGTGAAAATAAGCCCTACTCTCCCAAAAATCATGGCTAATACAACAAAAACAAATACGAAGAGCTGCACAAAACAAAAAACTGTGCCAGACTTTCATGGCTATTGACCTCGGAACGGTAAACAGACAGAGAAGGCTGACCCAAAAGGAGGACCTCTGAAACCTCCTAGGTCTAACTCTGGATCTCTTTGAGTGATGCAGTTGAATGTACAGGGGTGAATCACACTGCGCCACACAGAATTGCGGACCATTCTCATTAAAAGAGGCGTCCATATAGTGCTGGTGCAAGAGACACTCCTCGAGAAAAACAGAAAGTACTCCCTTTTGGGATATATTTGTTATCGTTGTCAATGTCATCTTTAGTGGAAAGCTTGCCGCGGCATAGCAGCCTTCATTAGGAAAGACCTCAGGGCGACAGTCCAACAGACCCCCTCTTTGTCGGATGTGCAGGAAGTAAAGGTTTGGTGGGGAGGCAAGAAATACCAGTTATGGAACTGGTATCAACCACCCAGCGACAAGTCTGTCTCGTTTGACTTGGGAAATGGAACACACCGGTTCACGCATACGCTCATGGCGGGTGATGCGAATGCACACCACTTGGCCTTCAGATTCGAAAACAGTGATGTAGTGGGGGAATGGGTGGTTGATTTAATGATAGGTTCGAACTTGACCTCTTTGGTTACAGAGAGGTCCAAACCCACCTACCTGCACTCAAGAGGGGGTCTGTTTTGCCGGACATTGCATTGATTTCAGCGGATCTCGCAGAGTCCACTACAAGCGAGGTACTGGACGACGTCGGCTCCGTCTCTCATTACCATCTACTGTTGTGCACCGGCACAAGGCCGGGACAACAAGCCCAGATGGAATTTCCATAAAGCAAACTGGCGAGTGTACAGTGACACACTCGATAATGCTCTGAGCAATGTGCTACCCGATAAAATGCCCATCAGCGAACTGAATGAAGCATGTACCTGAGCGGTGATCCATGCCGCGAGACGCGGAATACCACGAGGCGTGGTCCACAAATATTTGCCCATTTGGTTGACCGAGTTCGCCGATGCTTTTAACAAGCACTTCTCAAAGGTCAACACAGTCCCCCGGGATCCAGTTGTGGACCCAAGAATGCGTAGGCTAAAGAAAGCACTGGAGCGGAGAATGATAGTGAGCAATCGAACATTCAAGATAGAATTCACGGCGATCGAACTTGATACCACGCTACAGAAGGGCAAGCCAGGAAAGGCGCCAGGTCTGGACGGGGTAACACAAGAAATGTTATCCCACTTAGGACCAAGGGCAAAAGACACCCTGCTCAACTTGTTCAACCGTACGTGGAAAAGCGAAGAACTGCCACGCGCCTGGCGCACTGCAGTTCTGGTACCAATCCTGAAGAAGGGCAAGTGTGCAACGGCGACCGAAAGTTACCTTCCTATCTCGTTCATATCAGTGATCAGCAAGACCATGGAGCATATGGTAAACGCTCGGCTGTATCACTACCTTGAGCAGTGCGCTTGCCTCGATGAGTCCCAATCAGGATTTCAAAAACACAGAACAACGGTGGACCAGTTAGTCGGATTCACCCAGAGTGTCATAAACGCATTGCAAGCAAAAACCCACACTGTAGCTGTCTTTGTCGATCTGGAGAAAGCCTACGACCTCGTGTGGCGTACCAGATTAACAGTGAGACTTCAGGAGCATGGTATTACTGGCCGTATGTACAGTTGTTCAAGGCATTCCTTATAAAACGCTTTATCCATACCCGAATCAAGGGGACCCTGTCCCGTACTCGTCCTCTAGAGGACGGGCTCCCAGTGCCCTCAGCTATACCCTGTTCCTGATATTCATGAATAACATCGGCAACGCAGTCCGCACACCAAACAGGCTATCCTACGCAGACGACATAGTCCTATGGCAGCAAGACACAGATGTTGACAGAAGCCATCAACAGAGACCTTGCTTCGCTCAAGCGCTTTTGCGAGTGCTGGGAGATGCGGATTAACACAGGTAAAACTGTGTACACCACCTTCTCACTCAGCAACGCGGTGCTGAAGAAGGCTCTGGATATTCGAATCGGGAACGACTCCCTCCAGAGGAATGACCTCCCGAGGTACCTTGGCGTGTCGCTTGACCCACGGCTGTGTCTAAGGCGCCACATTGAGGAAGTGGCCAACAGCGTGCGAGAAAGAACAAGAATTCTACAGAAGCTGGCAGGAACTAACTGGGGCCCCACGCCACAGTCTCTGAGAACGATTTACGTCAGCTTCATCCGACTGGTGCTCAAATATGCCAATCGGGTGCTGAATTTAGCCAGTCGAACATCTCTGGAAAAGCTTGATAGGGTTCAGAACGCAGCACTCTGCCTCGTATTGGGTCCTCTAAAGAGCACCCCAATCGCTATCCTGGAGCTCGCAGCCGGATGCGAGCTGCTTGGACTCAGGAGGGGTGAGCAGACCGTCTTAGCCCAAGAGAGGTACCTTCGAACCTGCGAAGGAGCACCATTGAAAACAATGGTGGAAGATTTTGCCACGCAACGCCGGAGAATCAAAAAGGCGTCAGTACTCAGCGTGGCTCAAAACCTCTCAAAGAAATACAGTGTGCCCACCAAACGGGCGCTGCTACCTGTACCATCATGGGCCCCCGAGACGGCACCCACCCCCCCTGAAACTATCTTGTACATCGGACCGATGGGAAGAAAGATGAAACGTTCCCCCTCGCTATGAGAGCCTTGTCACTAGAAACTTGCGAGATACGGAAGAGAATATGCTATGCCATAGCATACACGGATGGGTCCTCAACCGGGGGCGCGGGGAATGGCGGCTACGGGATTAACTTCCTGTGGCCCGACGGTAGCACAACTCGGAAATGCGGACCAGTAGGAGACTGGACGTGCAGCTATGAATATGAGCTGATGGCCGTCACGGAATGTCTACAAGTCGTCATCGAGAAGCAGCGGGAAGGAGCCGCGCTACCCGGCGTGGTCATCTTTACCGACTGCAGGGCTCTGGTGCAAGCCCTCTGAGGATCAGGAAGTGAGGATGTAGGAAAAGCAGTGCTGTTAACAGACTACCTGCTGAAAATGGAGGGAGTGCGGACTATGGTCCAGTGAATCCCGTCCCACGTAGGGGTCATCGGCAACAAGATTGCCGACGGACTCGCAAACAAGGGAAGGTCAATGCCACAACCACAGAAACCACTAACTCTGTCGGACGCCAGGTCGGTTTTGCAACGGGGTACCGCCAGGCTCTGGAATACGACGCAGTTATCTGATGATGAATGATTCCCCCATTTTTATGAAGTATACAAGGCAGCTGATTACCCACAAAGTCTGCCAAGGAGTGATGCAGTGCAAATATTTCGTGCAAGAGCGAAACACACGCTCCTCCTGGCAGACCGAGAGCGACACAATTGGTCCGTGGCTATTGCCTATTGTCTTTGCGGGGAGCAGGAAGAGACAGTTCAGCATGTTCTGTCCGAATGCCCTAGCAGATGGCCTGATAAGCCCGTGTACGAAGTCCTCTGGTGCGGTGACCAAGTGGTCATGAGTACAGCAGTAAATTATGCGGGTGTTCCTCCAAAGAGCCATGCGGTAAAAGCGGAGACCAGGCTCCGGCGTTTTATGTCAGAAAAAAAAAGGTTGGCTTCCACCAGCCCGAGAAGCACAGCAACGTCCAAACTGCGCGGTTGCTTTCTTTTAAAATATATGGGAATTAGCTGAAGGATAGCTGAAAAATTATTAATTTTTTATATGGTTACATTTTCAATCTGTGTTTGCGTGGTAATTATTAGTATCTATGGATTAAAACACTTCACCTTGCTATGTTTGTAAGAAAGAAATCTCATTATTAAGTTATTATTGATTACAAAAAAGAATGAAATAAATAAAAAGATATTTACCTGCAAAGCAAAGCTAATTAAGTTCAATATGATCACATTCTCTGTGGTCAAGACTTTCATAACTAATAGAAACCAAAACGGGAAGGCACAGACAATCCTTGAATGGATCAAATAAAGACCTAAATTAATATTTAAATAGATGCACAGGAAATATACAAAATTCCAATTAAGAATCAATGAATAATAATGATTTGTTTTATTTACGCACATGACAAAGCGATAACAGTTATTTTTAGACACAGAGGAAAACATAGAGTATTCTGTCTACCCCTGGCATATAGAGCTTCATTTTTTTGTGAATCCTTTTTCTTCTCAACAGAGATTAATGAACAAATTTTTTTTTACCCTTTGTGGTTTAATTGCGAGGATCTGAAAATAATTATTGCTATTACTTTTGTCCTTTTTCAGTGACCTCTGAGCAAGAAGGGGGACCTGAGTATAAAAATTTGTAAGAAATAGAACACAGTTGTTGGGCATTGTAAGTTACTTGTTTCACCTGAGTAAAAGGCACCCTGTCAAAGCACTAAAAATATGCAGCCGGCTGAATATTCAAAAAGTCTTTATCTTGTAATTCAATGTTGTCAGCATACCAAGAATTCCTAAAGGACTACAGAATTCTGTTTTTTTTTTCATCACTGCATCTATGCTGCTGTGAACTGCATGGACTCTCTGAATACAGACATTACCAGTCTCAGAAAATTTCTGAGTGATTGTTCAGGAAATCTAAAAGAGCCGTGCTCATTAAGTGCTTCCTATTTTCAGATATATGTGAATCCGACGACAGAATCATAGTCTTGATATCTAGATGGGATAAAATAATAGCTTCTCAAACTTTTCCTAGGGCACTGCCAATATCATTACCTGTTTTGCCAGATTGGCCCTTGTTCCACACACACTTCAATATATTGATCTATCAATTGACAATTATACAGTCATGTTATAAACTGATAGTTTTCTCAGATAAAAAAAATAAAATTTCTGCATTTGGCACAGTCATTACATTTTGCATATCGATGCATAGAACTGGACATTTAGTATCACTATCTAGGTTTCTTTCTAGCTCTTATGAAATAGAAATTAAAAGGCAAAATTCTTCTATCCAAAAAAAAAAAATAGTTTTCTCCTCTTTCCAATGATGTCCTTGACATGATATAAATAGACAACTTTTAAAATAATGAGGTCCAATATACAATAGATTTTCAAAGAAACAAACTGAAAGAATAAAAAAAAGAAAAGAACAGCCATAAAATGTAGAAGCAAATATAGAGCTGAAATTGGCAGATGAAGAATGCAGAGCATGGAGGTGTAGTGAGGGCTGAATGTGAATAATCACTGGGAATCCCTGTTTGCCTCACATTCTTCTAAATTTCAGTAAGGTTATGGACCATTGATAAATGGCTACTAAAGATGTTTCAGAGTTTAGCGAGCATCTCAGAAACAGATTATAATTTCAGATGTATTTTTTCTTCCAGTATTTGAAGCACATCACCTCAGATTGGCACCACTCAGCACAGACTGGTTCACGCAGCTCGCAAGCGTCAGCCACCATCAATCTCACCTCAGGAATGTCCTGTACATCATCCAGTCATTCTGCTCTTTCCCCTTCTGTAGGACATGGTATGCTAGACAGAAACTCCTTGCAAGTCCTGTCAGATTTATGTGGGGAGAAACCTTTAGAAGAAATTAAACCTTTCCACTACAATATATCTCCTGTGTCATCAACACACTCTGGGCAGTCTTCACATTTAAAAAAGGCGGAGGAGCCAAAATCAGTGTCGCCCATTGAAATTGGGAAGTTGGTTTCATCACGTCCACATTCAGTTGCTGAAGACTCTACAAAATCCACAAACTTGAGTCAGAATGATCACAATAAAGATATTCAGTTTACCCATTCACATTTGTCACAGCACTCCTATCTTCCAAACTTTCTAATGCATTCGGAGAAAAGGCAAGATCCTGCTGCAGACGCTGCCTGTATCATTGCCGACTGTAGAGAGAATAGTTCTAAATTGAGGACATCCCTGGGAGAAAGAGTAGAAGAAAGCCAGATTGATAGACAAATTAGTTCTGCCAGTGAGTTACAAATTGACCGCCACAGCTCACTACACAAAAGTGCAAAACCAGCCGAGTATAGAGAAATACAAAAAGCCTCTTGTGTTCAGCCTCAGAATAATCCCATAAGTCAATGTGTAATACCTGAATCAGAGCACATACATTGGAGGCAATTTCAATCTTTACCCGATTCTGCCGGTTTACCACATCCAAAGCTCTACTCAAACATATTTTGTGGACAAAACAGGGACTTCAGTAAGCAGGGTGCTTGTTGCACTGTGGATGCATTATGTGAGCCTGAGCTTAGTGATGACTTGAGGAGAGATTGTCACCTGCCCAGAAATCTACATCACAGTGTTTTTCACTTGGAGGATGGGGATCTTCAAGATCAGGCGCGGGACCAGTGGATGCCACAAAATCAATGTTTCCTAAATGACTGTGGACATGTCATTAATTCTGGCAAAGACAGTGAAGAACCTGTAAACAATGTTTTGCAATCCGAACCACATGGATTCTCCTTAATGAGTAATTGTGATGAAGATCAGAATGCCGATGCTGTCTTTAATAATGATGAAGAGTTTAGAGTGTCAGGCCTTTTGATTAGTCCCACCCACCCACACTTCCAAAAGCCCTCGAGCAGCAGTTTCTGCATTAAAGAGGAAGAAGCTAATGTGGAAGACTCATCTTGGTCCAAAGGCGCAACTTCTCAGTTTCTGTTTGGGGGAATGAATGAAAGAGGTTCAACAGATTTCTCCTTCAGGGAAAGCTCACATAGTTCTTATGGCATTTTTTCATCAACCGTCAGTAGACAGACACCCTCAAAAATGACTCCCTCCCCTGAGACAATAAACTTGAACATTCCAAGCAACGCATGTCCTACTTCTACCTCAACAAGGTCTGAGAAAGGCTATGTCAAATCCCTGTTTGACCTTCTAGGCCAGAAACAAGATGGGGACATGTTTGATTCTGGAATCTCTCCTCTGCCTTTCTCTGTGTCCAAAGCTTTGAAGAAGCACATGAACCAGGCAGAGGAGCAGAGCACATTCAGGGCTCCAAGTATGTTTCGAATTGCTCAGGTTGGCCATGCCTCTAGAGGCAACAGAATCAGTAGGCAGGCTAAGTTCACCTTCAACCACATTGAGATGTCCTCGCAGCAGGAACCTACAGATTGTACAGCAGACAGAATGAAAGTCTATCACTCCAAAGACTATAGGCTCAGAGAAGAACCAACCTGTTATTTTCCACCGCTTCTTCACGAGTCAAAAAACCTAGTGAAAAATCAAAGAAATCAGGCGTCTGTTCAAGCTACCAATACCAATAGCTTGAGAGAAGATGACTCGGTCTCATCTATTGTCCATAGGGGAGAGCACGAACAGTTTTATCCTGCATGTTATGACATGGCTCAGCCAGGCAAGCCAGAGCACTTTGAGAATATCTCATCATCAAGAAATCCCTCTTATCTTGAGACAAACCACAGACGTGACAAAAGTCCTCAGTTACTCAGGTCATTAAAATATAGGCCTGTAGGTACAAGAGGTCTAGAGCAAACTGTGTGTGAACCACTAGATCAGTTGGAAACTGTTTCAGAGGACATTTTATCTAGCAATAATACATATATAAATGGTCAAACTCAAAGTGTTATGTTTTTTGATAATAACCAGTGCCCAGGTGTGTGGAGATCTTCACCTGCACATATCTCAAATCATTCCACAGAGCATCTTGTTAGAGGCTGGAATGAACCTGGGAGCTTGAGTGCTGCCAGCCAGCTTAGCAATAACCACCAAGCCACATATAGCTGTGATGAGTTTGTAATACCATCAGCAAATGTAGCATGTGACACGAGGGAAATTTTGACAAGTTCTGTTCAAAGAGAGAATGGGAGGCCTACATCTAGATTAGGTTTCCCTGCCAATTTAGATTCTAGGCTGCCACTGTCTGGTGATTGTTCTGCTGTTGCTCCATCCATCCAGCAAAGGCAGCACAGTTCCAGATGGAAGAAGTATGTGTCTGCTGATGAGACTGACAAATGTTTGCTGCTGTCCAATTGTCATAACAAAGGTAAAGCCACAACATGTTTTCCCTTGCAAAATGAATTTAAACAGTCAGAAATTTAAATTTCTTAAAAAAAAAAACCACACACACATAAAAAAAGACATATTAATAAAAACAAAAACATTTCCCCTTTATCTTGGCTTCATCAAGTCTCAGTACATGTCCTGAATAGCAACATTAAGTAATTGTACTGAATAGTGATATATGACAATAACAAAGCTTAATGCTAGGGATATGTTCTG
>BLXT01002061.1:188558-201258 GCA_019648995.1 Plakobranchus ocellatus | reverse complement strand
ACAAGACACTTCCAGCACTCTGAGACTAAGCAACAACACGTTCCATCTGGTTATAAAGTTTATTTGACTACGTTCTAAAATATACGATTATAAAGAGCATTCTAGGATTATATATCATATGTATCTGTTGCGTGCTGGGTGGCGTAGACTCTACATCAATAACAAGAACAACTAACCTAACCTATGCCTCTAGTCCTACTCTAAGGTCCCCCTCCCCCCATACCGGGCGAGGAGTAAAAAAGCTACATGGTTAGATTTCGAAAACTTTACTTTAAACAAAAAAACTATAGAAAAACTACCAAACTATTCGAGCCTTGCTCGTGGCTACATGTCTTTACATATATCTATCTTGCTGCTCTCTCAAACAACTACCTCTACCTCTCTACCTCTGCGACTGATCGGGCGTACAGTTGGAGAGCGAATCCTACACTAACTGAATGAGCATCGTACATATAGGCTCAGAGAAATTCAAGGTGGGGTCTAGGGCGGAAACGGCATTGTTTCCCTAAGAAGACATACAAAGACACTAAAATTCGACTGAATAGATCGTGGTGATTTATTTCGACAAGCTGGGTCCGAGAAGGCGCCAGCAACGAGTAAAGTTACCTCTGACTGATTAGACGTACCGCAAAAGCACCCAACGACCTGAGAAAAACAAATGACACTAAAGTCTCTTCCCTGAAACCGGTTTTCAAACAACATCAGATTTCCTCTCTACGGGTGAGAATCCTCTGCCCGAAAATTATGCTTCTAGTTTGGTGGTCTAGCGGTAGATCGTTAATTTGATAAAGAGGAGTAGTTGAAACAGATACACGTGAGACAACCATTGGGGAATGAATAATGACTAACTTGGGAGTGGGACCGAATAATGTTACACACTCCCTTTTAGATACGATTAAATTTCCAATCAATTCAAGGACAGTTCTTCGAGACTAATACGATTCCAGTCCACTCAAGGACTCCTTTAAAACGAACCAGGACTGCCCTTTAAGCGTGATTTAACTTTCAGTCCGTTTCAGACTGCCCCTGATTACCAGCTGTCTATGCTTCAATGACTTGAAGACCTTTCCGTAAAGGCGTTTGGATTGCAACTGAAGCTAAACGCTACCTAGGCGTCTAGCAATCACCAACGGAGTGCTACTCACCGGTGAGCTTTGTGCCTCACTGTCACTTTGCTCGTGTTCCTCCCGGCGATACCCTAACCTAACAAAATTAACATTAAAGTTATGAATAAACAACTCAGGGAATCTTCACGGCAAATGTCTTTTGTTACGTTTTTGTTCTTTCATTTAGCCCTTTGATCCAAGTAGGAAATGATTTAACTCCAGTGATACACGAACTTAATGGTCACGGAGGCCGAGGATCATGACAAAACCATTAAATTAATATATAGCGAATTAAATTCGGAATGCAGCACTAAGAATTAAAAACGTTCTTGATAATTTGTAATGGATTTGACCCTTTTTACAGTTTTTGGAGTGAAAATACTTTTTTGCTTGCAATCTTTTTCTTGTCATTTTTTTTATTTTTAGATTACTTGCAACATTTTTCAGTCCCAATCCTATGTTAGTCACATCCCAATAGTCGTCACACGTCTATCTGTTTCAATAAGCTTCTCGTTATCTAAATAACGATCTACCGCTAGACCACCAAACTAGAAGCTTAATTTTAGGGCAGCGAATTCTCACCCGTAGAGGGGAAATCTTATGTTCGTTAAATACCGGTTTCAGGGAAGATACCAATGATACAGTTTTAATAGCAGAATCTGGCGGACAACTCCAAAGTCCTAAACTGCATTTTTAGTAGGTCTAACAGTAGGATGTAACTTTACTCATTGCTTGTGCCTTTTTCGGACCCAGCTTGTCGAAATAAATCACTACCATCTAATGAGCCGATTTTTTGTGCCTTTCTTTGTGTCCTCCTTGGAAAGCAATACTGTTTCCGCCCTAGACTCCACCTTGACTTTCTCTGAGCCCATATGTGCGATACTACCTCAGTTAGTCTGTGAACTGTGACTCGCTCTCCAGCTTCGCGCCAGTTCAGTAGCAGACGTAGACGTAGTTGATTCAGAGTGCAGCAGAGTAGATGTAAAGACATGTAGCCTAGAGCATAGCTCGAATAGTTGATCAATCAGTTTTATAGTTTATATAGTTTAGGGGGAGCGGTGGCTCATCTGGTAGAGAAGATGGCTACCAACTAAGAGGTTCGAGTTTCGATTCTCAGTCCGGCCCAAATCAGATTATCATTGCTCCTCTGTGTCTAAATGGGTAGCCAGGTCTCTTAAGACCCGGCGAAAGTAAAGGCGGCGAGAAAAGCAATGGCGAACTACCTCATAATGAACAAACAGGACCCTACTCCTGTTACCCCGATGCTTGGACTAAGTGTGGGACCTACTATAGTTTTCTAAAGCCTAATCATGTAGCTTTCTTACTCCTCGCCTAATATGGGGGGGCTTATAGTAGGGCTAAATGCATAGTTAGATTAGTTGTAGTTATTCTTATTTCTAGAATATTAGAGTCTTCTCCACCAAGCAAGCAACAGATATATAAGCTAGATTTTTCTTAATATAGCCTAGATCTAGCATGTAGTCAATAAGATACATAAACAGATCGAATGTGTTGACAAATAGACTTAGAGTGCTGGACCTGTGTTGTCTGTTTGATGTTGTGAAACTGTCAGGATGCCTCAAGATTGAAAACATCACAGAGTAGATTAGCAAATAATAGAACCACTATAGGATCCGACGACAGCCAAGTCACTATAGTCCTGTGGCCTGTGATTATACAACATACTGGGCACACACAAATCTTTAAAGACCCAAACACAAACCATGAAGCCGCTCTGAAATGGAACAGATGTGTAGAAGTAATAGGGACGAAACGCGTCTTGCATAAATACAGGATGCGACCACATTTTTAAAAAATAAAAGATCGGTAATGCAATTTCATCATTGACTTTGGAGATAGTAGGTAAAACCAGACAAAATAATGAAATGTACAAACGCGCAATACTTACTCGAAAAAAATTGAAAAATTCTCTATGTGCTTATCTGATTAGAATCAATTCAGAAATAAACGGGACAAGCATAAAAATTTACTTGATAGAAATTCAAGAAACTGATCAGGCCAACGGGACACATTAATTTATTTCCACAAAAGCATGGGAACTGACATGCATGGTTAAATTTGAACGCCCAAAGCTAACAAAAATAATACATTTCTTTGACTCTTTTACATTGTTTTATATTTAAAGTTGTGATTCAGCAACCGGATTACGTTTATTCAAAAGTTTTATATGTCAAAGTTTGTTTAAATAGATTTTGCATACAATGCAAAAATGACTTGTGCTTTCTTTATTACTTTTCTTTTAACTAAATTAATCATTTATCGGAGAACAATTTGAGAAGAAAAAACGTATAGGACATGCATCATCAACGCAAATTACAAGGTAGAAAAAAGATGCAATGTAAGATTGAGACCAGTCCTCTAGACTATTATCTAAGGTGGGCTATGATGACATATGGTATAAATACCATAGGCACTCTTAATTAATAGGATTGAAATAGTCGCTCTTGATTGATTCTCTCATTAACTTTTCAATCTCTTTGGAGGCCGTCGACAATTAATCTATCACATTTCCCATTTGATGGCATGAAAAATCAGTTGCGTTTCGCCCCAAGTGGGAAGTGAACAAAAAAAAAAAAAACAACAACAACAAAAAAAAATTAGTTCCCATTGTAGTGTCTGGATATTAGAGTAGAAGGCTTGTAAAGGGCACAATCGGATTGCAGTATCTAGCCAAAAGCCACTATGTAACTGTCTTCTCTTTTGTTCCATACATTTTCTCTATTGTGTGGCTTTGTGATCTAACGGTAAACAGTTCAGCCTGAAACCATAAGATGCAGGATCAAATGTTGCTGGCGCAAAGTTGGGTTGTTCAGAAAGGCTCATTTCTATCATTACCTTATCTTACTCGAGTTTCAAATGATAACCGAGTCAGATATACTAATCCTTTCAAAAAAGAAAAGTAACTTTAATTAGCGCCAAACAGGCTGCATTAGATGTCCTAAGTATATATCGTAGCTGTCTTTTGAGATCCAAATGAATTAAGGAAAATGTGTCTTTATGCCCTATCAAAGAAATCGAAGAATAGTTTTTCTTTTCTTTTTACTTATTTCTGTTTGTCATAATTTAATGAGCGGGCAGTTTTGTGTTAATGTTTATCACAACGTGTTGTCTAGAACCTCAGTAAAAAAAGGCAAAGATAATTTAATTCACAGGAGTTATCAAAATCGAATCAGTGATGGACAGTACATTAATTGTCGCTATAAGTCAGCAATCTGGCCAAGGATTAGCAAAAAGGGCCCGTGTGGGGACATAAGAAAGTATGTACTCCACTGTTTTGACCACGGGTCTTAAAAGGCGAGTAAGGCAGGTTGTCGCCTATGAGCTAAATCTACTCTGTACATAGGCGACATCACATTTACTCCACCTTACTTCGTCTTATATCCCCACTTCCTTTTTTCCTGCTCTATCGTCCCGTCTTCTTCTCCTTTTGCTGTCCTCTACTTCTTTCCCTCCCCATGCGGAGTCTGGGATAGAATTGACCCACCGTATTGTGCGTGTCGTAAGAGGCGACTAAATCAGGTTGTCGCCCATGAACTGCGTCTCGTCGGTAATTGGGCGACATCACTTTCTCTCCACCTTGCTTTGTCTTCTTTCCCCACTTCCTTTCCTGTGCTATCGTACGGTCTGCTTCTCCTCCTACTATCTCCTACTTCTATTCAATATCGCCCTCCGGCAGCCCTCCTCATCAAAGGCAGAACCCGCTTCTCAAAAATTGTTCTGAGCACTGGCCTAAATGCTGCACAATAAGCATGGAAACGACTCTAACCATTTGCCCTATGTATCTGCCTTGCAATACCCCAGTTTCGAAACTCTCTCTGGCTGAACTCTTTGAGCAGCTTCGAAGACTTTTCTCGTGCTGGGAGCTTTCAACGCGCATTCACCTGAGCGGGGGAACTCCCGTCGGGATAGGCAGGGAGAATGCTCGAGGAGTTCATGGCCAAAAATGACTTGATCATTCTAAATTCTGGAAAGAAAACTTCTGCTCACTCGGCATATATTTCAACCTGAGCGATTGATTTGGCAGTGGCTCCACCCTACATTGCGTGGGCTGCCCACAATGATCTGTTCGGCTGCAACCACTTCCCAATATTTTTAATCTTGTCGACAAATTTATGTAAAATATACAAAAATTTAATTTTTAAAAAAGCCAACTGCAACTGTTTCGGAGACCTATGCAGATTGTCACTGGGAACTCTGTAGCAGACATCGAGCAGTTTACAAAGCTGCTCGATGCGGCCAGGGCGTCCATGAACTTAGCCTTGGGATGAAATTTAAAACTGAAGTGCCCTGGTGTATCGAGGAATGTAGGCAGGCTCTTCAGGAAAGGTAAAACGCTCAGAGAAAGTATTTCAAGGGCCTTTCATTTGAAAAAGTAATACATTAAAAAAAGCAAAACAATCAAAAAACCAAGGCTAAGTTCATAATTCAAAAAGCCAAGAAAGAATTTTGGAAGTCACATGTATCGTCTTTAAATTCATTCCCATATTTCCTGTAAATCTGTATGTGGAAGATTAAGAAAATTAAAGGTAAAAATTTTGTCCCTTCTTACCATCTAAAAAAAGACGGCTAGGTCATGTTAGACCCTAAAGATCATGCTGATTATCTGGATGAAACCTCCAAAAAGTCCTCTTCAGAAGGTTATTCTAAGAAACTCCAGGAGGCTAAACAGAAACTTGAAAGGCAAGGTTTGAATTTTTTGTCCAAAAACGGGGAACCATATTATTACAAATCTTTGCTCCTGACGGAATTAAAAGGTTCACTTAATAAATCTAATGAGTCGGCAGCAGATCCTGATGGTATGTACTATCAACTCCTGAGGCACCTCTTGCCTACATATTCTCCTTAAACTTTTCAATAACATTTGAACCACCGTGGACATTCCCCCATGTTGGAGGGAGGCTTCGGTGGTTCCGATCGCAAAATCCGGTAAGGATCCTTCTGATCCTTCCAACTAAAGACCTATAGCACTCACGAGCTGCTTGTGTAAGACCCTCGAGCGGATGGTGAATGACCGACTGGTCCATGTGCTTGAGTCCAGAAACCAGCTGTTAAAGGTACAGTGCGGTTTCAGGAAGGATCATAGCACATAAGACCACTTGGATCAGACTGGAAACTTTTATCAAAAAGGCTTTCGCCAGAAAAAGCAAGTTCTGGCGGTTTTTTTCCACCTCCAAAAAGCTTATGACACAAGATTGAAATATGGAAACCTATAAGACTTTTTCAACCTCGATTTTAGAGGCAGGTTGCCAATTTTCATTTCAAATTCCCTAAAAGACAGTTATTTTAAAGTTAAAGCGGAAAACACGTTTTCTTCTTCTTACCACCAGAAAAACGGTGTTCCCCAAGGCAGTATTATGTCACCTATGCTGTTTAACATAAAAATAAATAATATCAATAAGTCTGTTTCTAAAATTGTAAATGCATCTTTATTTATCAACGATTTTGCCATTTACGCTGAGGGTAAACACCTGCAGCATCTTGAGTGTACCATTCAACTATGTATAAATAATGTTCAAAAATGGGTCTCTGAGAATCTTAAATTTTCCGGTTTCGAAGACCACCTGTATCCATTTCTATAGACAAAGAATTTACACTGAGCTCACTTTTCATCTGGACGGCCAGCCGATCCCGATAAAGGGTGAGGCTAAATTTTTAGTGGTCGTTTTTTTTACCAGAAGATAAGTTTTATTAGCCACATAAAATATTTCAAAAAGAAATGTATGAAAGCTCTGAATTTATTACGCGTTGTGGGCCATACGGACTGGGGTAGGATAGAGCCACTTTTCTAAAGCTTTACCACACCCTAGTCCAGTCCAAGTTGAATTGCGCCAGTGTCATATTTGGTTCTGCAAAAAGACACGTTTTGAGGCCCTGGACTCTATACATCATCAGGGCCTTCGTATTGCCCTCGGGGCCTCCAGAACGTCGTCTTTTAAAAGCTCGTACGCCGAGGCTTGGGAGCCCTCTCTCGAGCATCGGCGTACCAAGTAGCCTTTAACTTTTTCCTAACATTAATATCTTAACCAAATAATCTGAGCCACGATGCTACATTTTATGCTCCACTTTCTGAATTTTTTGCTTAATTTAAGTCAGAACCACACCTTATTTCCAATACTTTTGAACATATTAAGAATGCTAAAATCAATCTACATTCTATCGATAACCAATACATCCTATGCCCTCCACCTTGGGAGGAGCACCAGGTTAACTTTGACAGTTCACTAACTAAACAACAGAAGGAAGATACTAGCGAGGTGGCGTACCAGAAAGAATTTTTTTGAAGAAAAGAAAAATTTTCTACCATAATGCCGTTTATACTGACGGCTCCAAACTAGAGGAAAAGTTTGCAGCCGCAGCCTTGTTTTTTCGAAACGCCCAGACCACTCGAAGGCAACTCGGCTGAGAGACGTGTCCTCTGTTTTTAGTGCTGAGGGTATAGCCCTAGCGCTCACGAAAATAAAAAAAAAATCATCAAATTCTTTTTATTTACAGTGACAGCATGACAGCGCTACAAACTATTCAAAGCAAAAATTTCAAATTTAAAGATAGAGGCGCCTGTGCAATTTAATCTGAAAATTTCCACCCCATGTTCACATCTCTTTTGTCTGGATTCCTGCTCACGTTGGCATACGGGGGAACGAGAATGTGGACAAACGTGCAAAGGCGGCTCTAAACAGAGCATCATCTTCAGAAAAATTCATTTGTTGGTCCGATCCGATACCTAAAGTAAATGCTTACATTCACACCGTTTGGCAAGAAAATTGGGATGCTGAGGGGGCAAACAATCTCCACGAAGTACTCCCCAACTTGGGAGAAGACCTCAGCAAAAGATGTGAAGGAGCAGGTAGAAAACAGGAGACGTAATGTGTAGGCTTCGGGTGGGCCACACATGGCTCAACTAGAGCTACCTTTTAAGAACTGAGGAACCTTTTTGCTATGCCTGCAACAGCCTTTACACTGTCCGGCATATTGTAATTGAATGCCCAGATTTTCAAGCCACCAGGAGGAAATACTTCAGTGTAACTGACTTGTACAGACTTTTCCGAGAGATCAGTCCCTCTTGCATAGTGGGTTACTTAAAGGAACTCGGTGTATACGGAAATATTTGAGGCCTTGTACAGATTCCTTTTAAAGTTTTTCTCCATATACTCTGTTAGACTTTTAACGGATTTTTTATCTTTGTTTTAATTTGCTTGAGCATCAAATAGAAATCTATGAGAGAAAGTGAATGAGCAGACACCTGAAATCACCGCTTAATGGTGGACTGGATATACCAATAATCAATCAACCAACCCTACGGGCCAACAAATACACGGGCACCAAGTCTTTATAACGCATATTGAAAACAAGTCTTCCGTGGCAAATACATACTGCATTTTATGGGGCATCTTTCTATTTCAATATCAGCCACCCGTTTGAGGCATATATCTGTTATGGGATAAATAAGTGTATATATATATATATATATATATATAATACCCCCATAATTATATACATGCACCACAATACATTCTCAGGGCGTGCCCTACAAAATGCTCTGTTACTATATATATGTATTTATATATATATTTATTTATACATATATATCATTGCATATACGTAATAATTTTTTTTCTGTTGCTCAATTTTATAAGGAAAAGCAGCATAAAACAATCTCTAGTTTTCTAAATGTGCATTGCTGGTCTTCTTTTGCTTTAAATCTTTCTAAAGCCCGAAAGTATTTCTAAGTACAGTAATGAAAACCGCAATTGATCTCTCGGTCATTTTGACATCATCACAGTTTCTGTCCTTTTTCTTTCGCTTGACCTCAAAACAGATGTGTCCGAGTACACAGTCGGACCTGACCTGTCGTGGCTATCAGACAATGACCACACAACCTGCAATAACAGAGACAATGTCCAGTTCATCACTGTTGCGCTAGACACACCCCATCCTCTTACCTGGGTCAGAGTTGTGGTCAGTAATACAGGTGAGCTTTGTGATTACTGGTTGTAGTTTTAAAAAAAGATCACTATCAGTATTACCACAGTATAAGTTATGCTACGCGATGAAGACAGTGATGCTAAAGTTGCCAATGGTTTTGTTTGTATTTACATTATTATATGATAACAAGATCCTTATACTTATGTCTTTTTTCCCATCCTAGAAAATTGATGAACCAAAAGATTAGAAAAAATAATATGAAGACCCCAGTGTAAGGCACAAAAAAGAAAAGTGGAAAAATCAAGAAGAGAAAGTTTACAAATCTCCAACTTTTTTATTCGAAGACCTAAATCTTTAAATTTTTGGTAGAGAGGGCCTTTATCTATTTTGTTTTTATCTATGAAAGGTTTGCAATTGATTGGTGTTAAAATTAATTAAATTAATTCAATTTAATTGACTAGAGGGCATGATTTGGACTTAACTGGTTTTATCATTTAAAAATTCACAGCATGAAATCTGACAAAATACTTTGTGCATATGCATCTCATAAAAAAAATTAACGTTTATCTAGATTTTGGACCAGTCTAGATTTTTAAAGATGGAAGTACATAAAATTTTAAAGCACTTTATGCCAAATGCACAACATTCAGATTGCGATAAAACATGAGGATATAAAGTGCTGGATATTACTATTACAGAATCTTTTTTAAAAAATTCTTATGTCATAAATAAACACCAGTAATCATAATTGGTGAAGACTGTGCCTGACCAATCAATCGGACAAAAAATCCACCCTCATTCTTGTGTGATATTAATTAAAAACCTTCACACACCTAAAAAGAAAAAAAAAACTACACACAGCGATAGTCACAACAACTCTATCCCTCTGTAATGTACACTATTTGCACAAAAATTTGGATTTTCAACATGGTCATGGCTTCTTTTGACTGGTTTAAGATCCATTAGTGTGGCGAAATATGCGTCCTGGGCATCCTTGATGGTACCGGTTGAATGCTGTGACAAGTATTTGCCTCTCTTCAATACATGTAATTCAAAACATTTGAACCTACTGCAAGCACAATCTTGACCAACTGTGTGACTATTCAATCTTTGTAATTTTTCTTTTTGATGTTTTGAACTGCTAAGTTTTCTTTTCTTTGGCTTGTCAGTAACTACGGGACAATCAATTTCTCTATCCGCCATTTTGTTTCTTCGTGTTGGTTTCTGAATGCCCTGATAGGTCTGTTTTGTGATGACGTTATCTAGTCATGTGATTCATGTGTGGACTTATCTTATTCTTCCATTTCATCGAGTGGACTTATCTGGTTCTTTCATATTATATCAATTTTAAAAATGTGAATTGTGGTGGATTTAACTGTTATGATTGATACTGGCGACGAAACTATTATGTACACAGAATGTGGCGAAGAGGATAACTTGATTTTTTGCGAAAATGTGACTTGTATGGTTTTTCCACAGGAGTCTTTATATATTACTAATAATTTTTATGCTTTTCTACTTTGTTTCCATACTACAACACAAAAAGCACGATAATTATAAAGCTTTGTCGAAATTCAGCTAGACGAAGATTGTGATGTCATTTTATTGTTTGATATCCTACTTTGATTATAAAAATATGAGCCACGCTCAAGCTAATGTCTTTGGGTTTGATCGTGTATTGATTAGACTTTTCTGTTACAAATTTAGATGAATACATGCACTTCTGGTAAAGTGTCTTTTTTAGCCACAAATATCTCATTCGACATGCTGCACTAAAATGCATACCAGGACAGATATGAGAGAGATTTCTTTCAGAATTAGGCTACTTCCATTTTAAATGATGATGATAATGATAATGAAAGATTATACTTTGTAACGTTTTTAAATTTGCTTAGTGTAAAAGCATTCATGTATGATTTAAAACAATTCATATTCTGCTGTCTAGCTTTTTTTTTGTTGGTGTTATGAATTGTGAAGCTATTTCACCAAGGTATCCTGTAATTATGGTTTGGTTCGTTCTGTTATCTACCTCTACACTACTCGGTGTTCTGTATAGGGTCTCTTGATTCTGGAGAAAATTGCTAGCTTCAAAATCTGCACTGTATTGGGCTGATGATTATGAATTTACGCCAAAGACTTTTTGAAAATTGGATTAAGATTATCGAATGAATTTTAATTAAAAATATGCTACTTTCTAGGTTTAGAAGTCTTCAAGATACCCGCTCAAACAGATCATAATTCAAGAATTTCTCCCCAAAGTCCATGTCATTGAACTTGTTTTATTCTATAGATACATTAAAGTTAATAACGAAAGCTTCGAATGTGTAGTAACCATGTCTTGGTCACATCCAGAAGTCTCTACCCAAACCGTGTATTTGATTGTCATTAGTGCACGCAAACACTCACGGAAAATAGTACATAATAAAACTTTCTCTTGGAGGTCACAAGCTTTTTGAATTTGGAAAATCAGCGAAATAGGATAACTTGAAAAAATTATGAGCAAAAACATTGGTTTTCTTCTATTTCAATTAACCTCCTCTGTGATTGTAAATCAAAACTATAAAATCTCTTTCAAGATAAAGCCACACTACAAACATTCTCTGATGCAAGAAATTAATTAAATTTCCCCAGCCTACCTTGACCAGTTCGAGCTAAGCTATCAGATCAAAGACACCGGTGAATTCACCCCGTGCGCTGACCCTCGCAGTGCCAGGGTAGATGATACCACTCTGGACATCTCTTGCGCTACATCAGATGTTGTCACTCAAGTGACCCTCTCTGGCTTCATTGTAAGAAAGCTGTGTTCTCTCTACATTAGTGGAGGTAAGGATGGTTCATAATGGTTCACATTTTAATCCAGTTACAATAATGTCGAACATGCTTAGTTGGTTTTTTTGGGGGGTATTTGGAATTCCTCATTACCGTGAATGCAAACCACGGGGTATAAACCAAGAGATAATATACGCTTACCCTACACGAGGAGACAAAAGCCCCTATTTCCATTGTTACAGCCTGTGTAGCCTAGTAACCATAGAAGTGTGCGTCAGATTGTAAACATTCACACGCTGCTAGCCACTCAGTGTCTGTGCATGTGGAGTGTGCTGCTAGTATAATTATGGTTCCAGTTGATTTGCACGCGATGCTTGATTACTGTGTAAACATTTAAAGTAGGCGGCCAGTCTAATAATACAAATGATTGCTTTATTTTACATAATTTATGGTGTGAAATGGATTATACTAATGTTGAGCATGAAATGCACTTGGAAACCTATATCATAGGCCATTTTTATATAATTTATGTTCAAAAGCCACCCATTTCAAGACAGCTCTAAACAAGCTTGGCAGTATTTGACTCTTCATTGATTCTTTTGGCTCCTATAAACTGTTCATTCATTCTTGATGCCTCAGTTATCATGGCAAAAAGTCCAGAGTTGACACACGAGCACAATTATGCCTTTGTCTATAAGCAAAGGAAGAATCAAGGTTGCTGGGTAATGTATTACCAAAATAATGATATAAAGAAGCCAAAATGTCCCTAGCACTTCCGACTTATTCTATCAAATCTTAACCACAGCCCGCAATTGAAGGAGAAGGGGAGAGAGATGGGCAAAGGAAAGAGAGAGGAAGAGAGAGAGTGAGAGAGAGAGGGA
>BLXT01002061.1:157207-169444 GCA_019648995.1 Plakobranchus ocellatus | reverse complement strand
AAAAAAAAAAAAAAAACATTTTCTTTCCAGTCTCAAACACTGAGGTTTTTCAAGATAGTTCAAGATTTTTACGTTCAAATCTGACATCTTAATCTTCTCACTCATTGACACTTTTGTGAAGATGCAGTTTTAAAGTTTGATATTAAAATGTAAAAATTTGCTTTCTCACACACACATGTATTTCTGAATGATTTAATGAAATTCTGATTTTGTCATTGAAATATTGTTTTGGCATTCACTGACTGTCTTACATATATATTTCTGCATGTTATTTTGATGTTATAACAATAATATTTTTTTATGTAGTTTCAGATTTTGATTAAAAATACGACATTTTCTTTTACAACATGCCAATATACTCCTGAATAATATATAGTTTCAATTTTTCGGGTCTTTATCTTTTTGTTATTTTTGAAAAAAAAGATCTACAAGGTAAATACAAACGAAACTTTATATAAGACTATGAGACTTTTGCCAATACCTAAAAACGTAATGTAGACAATTGAAATAATATGCTTTGTGATGCTGAGTGGCGAAATTTCAAGTCAAATCCAAATTGAAAATTTTGTAATAAAACATGTTTGAATTTATATGTATTCATCTCATTTACTTATTTTTCATGTGTAATAGATGTTTTATGTTGTAAATAACTTTTCCTGGTTTTTAATAATAAGGGAAAAGAATGATTCAAAACCTAGTGGCGCAAACAAGCGACAAAATTATCAAGTAGCCACCATGAACTTGTGAAAAAGCTAAGTTTATTTGTGTTTTTCTTGGCAAAAGAACTTGAATTTGCATACTGATTAAAAATCTTTCATGATGATAATAATGATAATAGTTATAATAATTGATTGAGAGAAACTTTTTTACTTTAGTTTTAGGTCACTGTATCTTTCACAATATGTTTTATGTATTGAATTTAAATTGTGCCATGTTTTTTCACTTATTATAATTATCTTTCATAATAACACTGTACGTGCGTATTTATCCTATAATCACCTTAGCGAGTAATATCAATAAACAATAAACATTTGAAACTGTTTTACAAATTACATTAAGCTTATCATTTGTCTAATAGCATGTCTTTGTCCCATACTAGATTGTTCACATAACCTCGTTATTAACATGAACAGAATGTTCACTATAAGCTTGTTATTAACCCTGTTGCAAATTAATTTGTACCGTTCAGTTATTGATCTAGCTGAACTCTGCCAATAATTTGTAAATAGACTTAAGAACATAAATTGTCAGAAATTGATATGAAACAATTTTAAATCATTTCCAGTGATTTTAAATGCAAGGATTTGACATCTTCTTTTATCACACACTGACGTACTTCAAAATAAACAGATTTAAGTTTTTGACGTTCTTATATGATACCTTGACTTCTCACACATTGACGTGTTTCTGAATATGCAGTTCAAGTTTTATGTTTAAATATGACATCTTGTCTTCACTAACATTGACATTTTCTTGAAACTACAGTTTAAAATTTTACGTTAAAATATAACATCTTGTATACTCGCGCTTATTTCTCAATATGCACTTTAAGATTAAAAAAAAAAATTATTTCAAGTCACACACACATGTATTTCAAGAAATATAGTTCCTGATTTTTGCGATAAAATCTGACATCTTAATCTTCTCACACATTGACACCTTTGTGAATATGCAGTTTTAAATTTTGATATTAATGTAACGATTTGCTTCCTCACACACAGCTGTAGTTCTGAATAATTTAATGACGTTCTGATTTTGACATTTAAATATGACATTTTGTTTTCGCATTCACTGACGTATTCAGACCTACCTACAACCCCACATCTCACGGAAAAATCCCGCATTTTTGCCCCTGTCCAGCAATCCCGCATGTTTGGTTAAAAATCCCGCAAAAGAAAAAAAAACACTGAAAAAACCATTTTCACTAGACTTTTTCTCATAAAAACCTAAGTAAATGAACACATTCAAAAATTTTATCACTTCCGGTATTATTTTCTTACTGCTAGAGAACTGTTACAAAAGTGTCACACTGTTCATCCATTGTAAACAAGACACCAAACAGAAAGCCCAATCTTTTTGAATACTAGATAGAAACATTATCATCAACAAATAGATGCACTAATAACACACCCAATTTAAAAACAGCCAAAAATTAAGGGCCTGCTATAGACCTGTTTGAGAAATGTGGTTGAAATTTACGGAAATAAGCTTTTATTTGATGTAGACCTATCTGACAAAAAATCTAATCTTGAGTCTGGATTAATTGTGGGATTGGTATCACAGTCTAGAACTCTACACTCTTATTTTCTGTTTCAAAGGAAAAAAATGGAGGTTTTAGGATCCTTCACATTTCAAACTTTATCTTATTTTTGATAGGTAGATCTATATATCTAGATCTAAACTTTTTTCCTACTCTAACAGTCACTTTTAATTTCCAGAGAAAGATATCAGCTTTTTATTATTATTATTATTATTATTATTATCATTATAATTTTTTTTTCAGTTTTTAAATGTGATTTTTGTATGGGAAGAGCATCAATTATTTTACTTGATATGCAATGTTAACCAATAGAATGCACTCAAAAAGGGAGGCAAGAGACGACTTATTTGTCGCACCTTTTTTTTTTCCTTTGTCTTTTTTTTTTTTTTTTGGGTCATAATGACCCCCCAAATTCTCTGAAAATCCCCCATTTTTCACATCTTGATTCCCCAAAACTGGTGAAAGGTAGGCAGGTCTGCGTATTATTTATGGCGCAGTTTCAGATTTTGATATGAAATATCTCTCTCTTACATTGATAAATTTCTGCATGTTATTTTGATGTTATAATTATAATATTTTGTTATGTAGTTTCAGATTTTGAATAAAAATATGACATTTCTTTTACAACACGCTGATGTACTCCTGAATAAAATATAGTTTCAATTTCCGGGTCTTTATCTTTTTGTTATTTGAAAAAAAGATCTACAAGATAAAAACAAACGAAACTTAATATAAGACTATGATATCTCCGCATAAATTTTCTCGTGAAAGCTTAGGGGACATAAAACAACCTAGAAAAAGAATATAAGACTATGAGACTTTTGCCAATTGAAATCTTGTGAAATCGTCTATGTGACGATTTGTGACGAGATTTCAAGTCAAATCCAAATTGATAATTTTTGAGTAAAACATTTTTGAAATTATATGTATTCATTTCATTTACTTATTTTTCATGTGTAATAGATATTTTATGTTATAAATAACTTTTCCTGGTTTTTAATAGGAAGGGAAAAGGATGATACAAAACGCAGTGGTGCAAACTAGCGACAAAATTATCAAGTAGCCACCATGAATTTGTGAAAAAGCTTGAGACAAACTTTTATACTTTAGTTTTAAGTCACTGTATCTTTCAAAATATGTTTGATGTATTGAACAAAATTATCCAGTAGCACCATGAATTTGTGAACAAGCTAAGTTTATTTGTATTTTTCTTGGCAAAAGAATTTGAATTTGCATACTGATTAAAATCGTTCATGATGATAATAATAATAGTAATAATAATTGATTGAGACCAAACTTTTATCCTCTAGTTTTAAGTCACTGTATCTTTCACAATATCTTTCTTGTATTGTGCCACGTTTTCTCACTTATTATAATTATCTTTTATTACTATACTGTACGTGCTTATTTTTTCTATAATCAGCATATCCAGTAATATCAATAAACAGTAAACATTTGAAACTTTTTACAGTAAGCTTATCATTTGTCTAATTAGCCAGCTTTTGCCCCTGACTAGATTGTTCAAATAACCTTGTTATTGACATGAACAGAATGTTCACAATAAGCTTGTTAATGAACCCGTTGTGAATTGCTTTGTACTGTTCAAGTATTCATCTAGCTGAACTCTTCCAATAAGTTTGTAAATAGACTTAAGAACATAAATTGTTCCAAGTCATGTCGCATATTGAACGGGACGTTTATACATTAAAATGAAGAGCGATTTTGAGGGCAGCATAGTAATTTTCTTAAAAACTATACATCTAGAAATTTACCCACATTGGCGGACTTCCCTTCAGCAAATTCTTTTGAACAATCATATACGCACCCTTTTATTCCTAAAGCCCACAGCCTCTAGAAACACTCATTGTGCAATATACAGGCAAACACGATCAATCTTGCACAAACAACTCAAGCCAAAAAAGACGAGAGGAACCGTCTTATGTAAAAACAGCTGAAAATATTGACCAATCAAATACAATATACCGTTTAGGTATTTATTCTCGATCAAAATTACACTTGATTTAACTTCTTTTAAAAAAAGTGATTTTTGTTTTATTTAAGGTCGATCCATAACAGTTTGGTGAAAAGGTAAGTTTAAAAAGTAATTTAAAAAAATGCAACAGGTTGGAAAGTAAGGTTATAAATTAACTCATTTTTTAACCTAAAGGGCAGGACCTAAAGGTGTATATCTTGTTATCAGACAGTCTTGGAGACTTCGCACAAGCTGTTTAAGTGAAGCATTGTCTCAGCGATGCCATAACATAATGTATTTGCTTGGGAGTCTGTGTTGCTAGACAATGTGATCTCATTTATCGTTGTCTTGTTTATAATAATGGCGACAACAAAGCTTTCTTTTGCAAAATATATGGTGAGCTAAGATAGTAAATTTAAATTTTGTATAACGACACCAACGACATCAATAAATTGCCTGTGAGAGATGAAAAGGAGCAGGCTGTATTGAAATAGGTAGAAAAAATGTGTCCAATTTCAGACAGAGTAATAGTAGCAAAAACTGGTAGCCAAACTGTCAAATCTAGGAATTATTCAAGTAAATGCAACAATATAATACAGTGGAGATGTTCACAGAATAAGCCTAAACAATCTAGGACTTGCCGAAATAAGATAGAAAGTGGTAGATTCCATAACACTATGTAGAATTACGCGAATTTACTCGGGAAGAAATACGCATGAAAAATGCCTTGTTAATGTTATCTTATATGAGGAAAAAACAGTAACAAGTCTGAGAGGTTGATGTCCAATTTCAGAGAGAATAGTTGTAGCCAAAACAATAAATCTAAGCCTTATCCAAATATATGCCCCAATATCGGACGGTGAAGATTTAGAAGTAGAAAAGTTTTATGAGCAAATAGAAAAAGCAAAGGATTATCTACAATCCCAGAACATCATGACAATAATGGGAAAGTTCAATGAAAAGTTGGGCATAAAGGAGAAGAAGATCTTTTTGCGCTCAATGGCATGGGAACTTTAAATCAACGAGTGAGTAACCTAATCTAATGGTACCAAATCAATGATTTTACCATCAGAAAAACATAATTTCAAAATATCATAGAATGTAATAGACAGGAAAGAGAAAAAGAAACAAACAAGAATATGTTCTCATTAAAAAAGGGCCCCGAAACGCCATCAAAACAATCAAATCATTGCCATAAACCAACTGTGATTCAGATCATGTGACAGTCATGTGTAAATTTGAAATAAAACTTACGAAATTAAAAAAAACCCACTAAGTCTATTACTAAACTTCAAATGGGCTAAGTAAAATTGATGGAAAGCTAACCGACAAAATCGTTGTAGCTGTGCATGACAAATATGAGATTCGACACAACATCAACATGAAATTGCAGATGCAATAGTGAAATAAGTAAAATAGGCATGGCCAAAATGTACATTCCAGAAAATGAGACCAATACTGGCAAACATAAATACAGGCATAGAAACCAAATAAAGATAATGAAAACATTATGATTAGTTGTATTATACGGCTGTGGGTGTAAAACACTAAACAGGAAAATAAAGAGAAAACTGAAAGCAATAGAGACAATGTTCTTTATCAGAATAATGATGAGGATATATTCCGAAAAAGTACAATAAATTTGCATGAATAGATATTGAAAGAGAGTAATCTTGAGCGATCTTTAATTTAAACATACTACGGGAGCAACTACAGTTTTTAGGCCATATTTTTTTTGCCAGCATAAGGGTGTAGAACACTCAACAATCACTCAAAAGGTTCAGGACAAACGCAGTTAAAGGTAAAACGAGAATAACTTTATTGAAAATCTTAACTCATTGGCAATAAGTAAGGGTATGACTTTTTACCGATACTCACCGAAACTCTCCGAAACTCACCGAAACCCTCAGAAACTTACCGAAACTCACCAAAACTCACCGAAACTCACCAAGGAACTCTCCAAAACTCACCGAAGCTCACCGAAACTCTCCAAAACTCACCGACATTTACCACCGAAACTCACCAAAACTCACTGGCATTCACCAACGAAGCTCATCAAAACTGGCCAAACTTTTCGAAACTCAGTAAAATCTGATGAATCAGGGCATTGAAACAGGAAAAAAATTAAGGCGATTCTCAACTCTATCAATGACTGCGTGTGTGTACATATATATGTTTGCGTGTGTTTGATGGTGGGAGAAATCCTCGAAGTTTGCTGACGAAAACACATTGAAAGTTCGTTGATGTTGGCAATGAAGGGCATAGTGGTGTTGCTGATGAAAATCAAGCTCATGTCAATACATATGATGGTGATGATGGACTCTTTGATGATCCCCAGACAAACGGTGATACGAATGATGAAGGTAGTCATGATGGACTCCTTGACGATCCCAAGACAAACATTGATACGAATGGTGAAGGTAGTCACGATCTCCAAACAAAAAGTGACACGAATGGTGAAGGTAGTCATGATAGACTCCTTGACGATCTCCAAACAAAAAGTGACACGAATGATGAAGGTAGTCATGATAAACTCCTTGACGATCCCCAAACAAACGGTGACGCAAATGATGAAAATAGTCATGATAAACTCCTTGACGACCCCCAAACAAACGCTGACACAAATGAAGGGGTGCAGGAGGGGTGCAATGATGCGGACGGCCAGCCTCTGCTGAATAATGATTCTAAGAATCTTGAACGATTGATATTGTGTTTGGCTGAAAATGAAAACACATATGTTTACAAAGAGCTGCCAGAAGGAAAGAATTTTTTTTTCATAACTGATAATACTGAAAACGGTGAAAAAAGAAAACGGGGTGACAAATCTGTGTTTTGGGATGACCGTGGGGCATGGACAAATGGAGTCACTAACAAAAGTCTATTTGTTCAAAAAGAAGATTAACCCATGCGAAAAGTAGTCGTTAAAATGGTGTATATCATTATGAAAGACAGCAATCTAAGAAAAAGATATATATGTACAATTGACTACCCAGCCAAATGTTGAAGACGTGCTTGTCCTACACAGATATTATGCAAAACACACCGCTGATGAAACATATCAAAAGCGTGTATCGTAGATAGGCAATGACAGTGACTATAAAGGTGTCTGTCCTAATCTTCAAACCCATGGTCGTTACACAACTGGGAACACCAGTGCATATATATGTAAGGTTAAAACCTAGATGCATGCAGGAAATTAAACATGGTGTTCTGACAAAAACACCTGCTGAAATTTATGACCAGACAACTGACAGAAACACACTGAAAGATGGTGTAAGAAACAAGAAGCAAATTATAAATGTTAAATCAAGGGTCGACAACATTCAGGAGCAGGTTGCGATGTGGTTCATAAAAAAAAAAAAACTTTGCTGATCAGATGGCAAGTGTAGAGAATTTAGAAAACAGTCTAATGTTTGTCAAAGCCGTCATAAGACTGTATGCCAAAGTTCCTTGCATCATACTATACGATTACCAACAAATGCAAGACATTCTACGATTCTGTTTTCCACCTGTGACATGTTGCTCAGCAGTCTTGTCCTTTGACAAGACATTCAATTTGGGTCAAGTCAATGTAACATTGGCTGTTTATAAAAAAAACTTGTTAGTGTAAAGACTTACAACAAACAAACATCCTGTATTTTGCGGACTATGTGTCTGCATGGGGTGTCAGATGTAACAAAAAACCAGGTCACTTTTCAAGGACATATTGTGGTCTTTGTTAGAGAAAAATTTTCAGCTTCCATTTAGGATTCCTCCCCCCCCCCCNNNNCCCCTTTTTTTTTTTAAAGAGTACCGAAACATAGGGAAAAGAAGTTTTTTTTCGTAAAAAAGCATAAAAATTGTAATTGCCATTCTAATGCATGTAATTGATATGGACAAAATCCTTCATTTATTTTAACCAAGTCAAAATTCAAAGGTGGCATACACACACACACACACACACTCACACAAACTCACACGCACACGAGTGAGAACCAGTGCTCATGGTTCGAATCTCATAAATTCATGCCCGATCTCGTACACGCTTTGTTAAGATTCTAGAGCATGCTGGCCACGATTATGTCATTCCAATTTAAAGCTTCATTCTATTTAAGCTCATTCTCTCTCTCTCTCTCTCTCTCTCTCTCTCTCTCTCTCTCTCTCTCTCTAGTCTCTAAGGAAAGGTAGAGTACCTTTAAAAGCTTTAATAGGCCGATGGTTTTGCAGAATTATCTTTCTTACCGAAAGATATATATTATAAATACATACCCCCCCCCCCCACACACACACACACATATTATATATATTTTACAAATGTTAATTTTAAATAAATTCATAAAGGTAAACTCCATGCATACGTCTACATACAAAAACAGCATAAATGAGAAAAAAACCCCACAGAGAGCTCAGTAACACTGATCTGGAATATTTATTATTTTCTAAAGCTTGGCCGTGGCACAGGTTCTCTTGGCAGGGTGGAGCGAGGCTACGTTTCACAAAAATGAATGTTTCTCTTTACAAGCTGTCTGTTCTGTGTTAATTGCTCCTCGCCATTGCGATGCTATTAGCTTTGTGAAATCGCAATCCTGTCATTTTACTGAGCAGTAAGAACTATCCAAAACGCTTAAGTAATGAATTTGACTTCAAAAAATGATCTAAGTATCAATTCAATATTGATAGATTATTCCTCTCTCTCTCTCTCTCTCTCTCTCTCTCTCTCTCACTCTCTCTTATATTACACAAAAATCCAGTGCCGATCAATATTGTATTGTGATCAATAAGAACAATGACAATTTTAGAATGAGAGGAATTAACTTTTCATAACAAATTGAAATATAAGTTGCTCTTTTGAATTTATGTAAGTTAGATATAAAAAGCGTCGTGGATAGCGATTCCGCCCTGAGATCTGCAGGGATTTTTTGTCACGGGTTCAAACCCCGTCACCAGCTCCTGGTCTGACGGAGAGCCTGATAGCCTGAGATCACCTTGTTGTGGAAAGGCTTTATACAAAAATGAAACCCTTATTACATAGCTCTATCTCCCCGTAGTCTACTTTGCGGTTACTATGGGACGAAAAAGTAAGATGTTAAAAATAGGACACGGTTTATGAATCAAGCCAAATAACGTTAATACAAAAATTGTTTTCTCATCATTAAATACACAATCCTGATGATTAATTGTTTTGAAAAACAAAACATATCATAACATTTTCACAACTCATAGAATCCCTTTTCCTCACAAACTCGCTAGTAGATGAATAACAAACCATTTGTTCTCGTTATTTTTTTCTGTTGCATTAATACATGATTTTAAGTTATCAGTGCAAGTAAATTATTTCTTTATAAAACTATCCAATATAATTAAAGATACAGTTATTTCTAATAAAGATCAGACAATAAAAGTCCCAATATAGGTTTCCCCCCAAATATTATACTGCACATGTTACAAAACTGTTGTTCTCCAAATCACACATAACAAGTCGGTAACACAAAGATTGTCCGAGACACCATACAGTGCAAATCACGGCACCGTCAATTCCCCTTATCTCTATATGCTACACGCTATAAGCCACAAGACCATTATTACTAATAACACTTTACAGTACAAATCATCACGTTGTTTCCTCAATATAGTGTAGAAGACAAGTCACGGCACTGTTATTTCCATATACACTATTCTCACAAAATATTGCCTTCCCCGTGGCATTATATAACACAATTCATGCTGGGGATATTTCCCTATAACACGGTTATTTCGTTTCCAAGATAAACATGTCTCGACACAGTTATTTCACTAAGACAATGTAGCACAACAACAACAGTCATTATCAAGACAAGGTTATTTCATCACAGTATTATAGTGTACAAGTAACTATTCAGCTATCGCCATAAAATCACTGTACTGGTCGGGACGGTTATTTCTCCATAACACTATACTGTACGAGTCACAGCATGGTTATATCCGAATAGTCCTTTACAGTACCAGTGATGACACAGATATTTTCCTATAAAAGTATACTGTATAAGTATTAACACAGTCATTTCCTCTAAACCTTAAGCGTAAAAAACATCACAATCTCCACCTCAGATCTGTTCAGAGTTTTCCCCCGCAGCCTTTAGCACATCCGCAGCCAGATTCCTGAGTGCAGCAGACGGTAGAGCAAGAGCTGCTGGACGTGTTGGGTATACCTGGCTCAGAAGAAAAAGCTGAATTAAAAAAAAGATATATAGAAAGTAGAGAGACATGGTATAACTTCAAGGGAAGGGATTCTCAATTAAAACTTACCTTGGTTTGGGTTGATTTAAATACAGGCAAGTTTTTTTCATTTGAGATTGATTTAATAAAAATTTGGTCAGACATTAAAGTTAAAAAATAATATAGGTATTTATAGGTTTGCAAATAAGGTTTGGGACGGGACAAATTGTTTGCAGTGAATTGAGTCCAGATCTAGACCTAGTTCTAGACTCGGAATGGCTGATCTAATTATCTAGCCTTGTGTATTGTTATCCGGCCTGGCCAGGCCTATTTTAGTGTAACAGTGCTAGTTTTGTTTTATCTTCGTTTACCTGTTTAGATATAGGGATTTCTAGCAAGAAGGTTCTCGAATGTGTGAGAACATTGATAACAGGAAGTTGTTTCATCGCATCCTGGTGATATGTTAAGAGTGTCATATTTTATGTATAAAAGGGTGGTATAGATGAGAATATTTGATTGGTCAATATTTTTAGATGACCTCGATTACTAAATACTATGATTTATACCTTATTCTAGAATGATTTGTTTGTGTTTTATCAGCTAATTTGTGTGTTGCTTAGGTAAGGAATTTTGCATTCCTGCGTTGTCCTATATCATAATGGCGACAAATGAGCCGAGATGTATCAATGTCTATTGCTGTACAATATACATCTACATGGGGATGCTAAAATGTATCAACTAATGCTAAACAAATAATTTTTTTTTACCTAAGATTATCATGTTTTTTTTTTGTTATTGCTATGTGATCATTTACCCACACAATGCTCAGATGAATCAGCTATGACCAGAGATGTCACAGATACTTATAAATTTTATACGGTAAATCTCCTTTGTCAGGCCATATCTTGCAAGCTTCGATAGTGCAGCCTACCACGATCTCGTAGTAATCTTTTATACCCATTTTAATTTACTTAAGTAGAATGGTTTATCACTAACCGGCCACTGGTCTGTACGCCAAGCCTGGTTTGGGTACGAACGCGCGCCGACAAGGGCATTGGATGGAACATCGACAACTGGGCACGCAACCTTTTCTCATGGCTTGATCTAGAATGTTGGAAAGGAAACAGAAAATTCCCTTTTAGACACACTGAGGATCAATTGTAAGGGATGGCAAGGCATAGAATTTTCAACCACAGGCTGTTTAGGTATCTCTTTCTGTCATGAAGAGGAATTTGCTGCAATAAAGAGAGTGCTTATGCTAAAATTCTGGTCGATAGATCCGCCATTTTGTTTTCACACCTTACTCACCCTTTCAACCCTTTGTAGTGTCGGAGGACTAGCAAAGGAAATGCTTAATACATGTAGCAGGATTGAATATCATCAAAACAGCCATACCCTTGTCGCCTGTGAAACACTTGTGTTCATACATACAACCACTTGGACATTCCGACAATAAGGCCATAATGAAACGCAGAATGCGAAAAAGAAGTCAAGTACTAAGAGCAACTACCACCTAATATAAAATGTAGTCTCTTATTAGCATTAAACGAAAACAAAATAAAAATAATCAAAAATTATAGCATAAAAATGTCACAGCTCAGCAAGGAAAGGAACGCCCAAAAAAAGCTGTCCTTAACATGCGAATTCTCAGCCGTACTGGAATACAAATACATACATACATACATACATACATACATACATACATACATACATACATACATACATACATACAAACATACCTACATACATATATACATACATACATACATACCTACATACATACATACATACATACATACATACATACATACATACATACATACATACATAC
>BLXT01002061.1:44455-59985 GCA_019648995.1 Plakobranchus ocellatus | reverse complement strand
ACGTCAATTGTGAACGGTCCCAAACATTAATGGCAGACACCGCTTGTAAACGATGGACCATGCACTTCCAGTGAGTAACTCAGCTTTAAATACGCTCTGCATTCACATATTGAAACTCTAGAATTAATAATTTTAAGAAGTGTCTAAATGGCTAACTGAACTACCTTCTCTATCTCTCTCTCTCTCTCTCGCTCTGATCAAATCCTGTTCCCCTCAGATGTAAATTAAGACATTCAGAGCTAAGAGCGGAAATAGGTAGTGGAATGAATACATGCCATCTCATTCGAGAACACACACAGAACAATTGCATGACAAACGCTTACACAAGTTTGTAATCAATGGTAATTTCATTCTCTTTTTGCCCTTCCTCTCCTTGAGCCGAATAGGATGCAGACACCAGCGCTCATGCTTTGCCAGTTATTTATCTGTATATATCACATGAAAATAATTATAATTATTATACACGTTTTTTCCTTCATTCTTGGTAGACATAATTACACACGTCAGAGTTTATAAATACTAATATAATCTGTATCCCTTTGTCACGTTTATCTCCGAACAAAGATTTTTTTTTACAAACAATTCAAGGAAGTTATTAGATCGAAATGACCGGGAAGCAATGATAGTTTTTTCCTTGCACAATTCTATAATCGTTTCAATCATTGATTGCTTTACGTCTGCTTCTTTCAGGGGTTCTCTTTCCATGATTATTGCCCTTCCATGGAACTCAGAGCGAGCTAATTAAAACTCACTTTTTTAAAATTCCTGCCTTTATTTCTTCTTGTATTTTTCTAGCATTCTCAGACGTGCTTAAAGAATTCACGACAGAGATAAAATGATATGCTTTGAATCTTCATAGTGCATGTATAGCTATTTGTATTTGGGTATTTTGGTTTTTAAAAATGATTAAAATAAGTAAGTAAAGGTTTAAATAAGTAAATAAACAAACAAATAAATAATAATAATAATAATAATAATAATAATAATAATAATAATAATAATAATAATAATAATAATAAGAAGAAGAAGAAGAAGAAGAAGAAGAAGAAGAAGAAGAAGAAGAAGAAGAAGAAGAAGAAGAAGAAGAAGAAGAATACGACGATGGCGATAATGTTGATGATGATGATGATGATGATGATGATGATGATGATGACGATGATGATGGTGATGATGACGATGATGATGATGATGACAATGATGATGATGATGATGACGATGATGATGATGACAATGGTAACATTCTATTAGCTATTTTACTTTTTTTTTTTTTTTCAAATGAAAAATGCTTCTAGCGCAAAAACCACAGTTGAAAGCTACTCAGAGGAAAATAAAATCATGACAGACGACGTTTAATCGCATCCTCCGTTTTAATTTTTTAATGATGTGCAGACATTAGAAAGAGTTTACAAAACCAAAACCAAAACCAAAACACTCTAGTTATGGATCTACAGCTGTAAGGGTCTTACACAAAGTTTGGTTAGCCTTTTGAAAATCTCGGAGTGAAAAATATATTTCACTGCATGCATTAACACCAATAACATCTAAATCATTGTTTTGTCAGTATTTCTGCGAAATGCGTCATCCCCTCGCACATTTTACCTGTTCAAAATGATGGCTATCTGAAAATTTCTATTCATAGAGAAAATGTCACAGTCCGTTGCGGATGTTTTAATCTGGCTTTCTAATCTGAATGGGCTTTTTTAATAGTAGTTAATCACGATAAGCTGAAAAAGATCATTTCGACTAAGTTAATACAGTGATAAATAAAACCAAATTAAAAAAAAAAAAAACAAACGCACACACAAACACATGCATACATCGAAGATATATTTCATTATGGGCATAGAAAAAAAAATGGTCATAAAAAGTTTAATCTTTTTTCGCCATCGAGGATGAAATAAAAAGGTGGCAAAGTATTTGGATATTCAGACTATACTGTCAGCAGTTTACCCAGTAAGGATGGAAGATTAGAGGTAGTATGAGACAACCGAGACAGCAACGAGCATGCAAGACACTCGTGTCGTCTTTTCACCAGAATAAGTCGAACAAGCTCTAAACATCCGTCATAGATCAAAATAACCCTCCCTCTCTCTCTCTCTCTCTCTCCCTCCCTCCCTCTCTCTCTCTCTCTCTCTCTCTCTCTCTCTCTCTCTCTTTCTCTCTCTTGCTGGCTGTCTTTCTCTCCCCCTCCACTTACACAACTTTTTGCCTTTCCGTGTTTCTCCCTAACTTCATCAGATGTTCATGGCCATCAGCCCACTCTCTATGTCCTTCTTGGTTTTATTTTTCTATTTCAAACGGACAAAACTGTATAAGTCCAAGGAGAATGAAAAAAAAAAACCCTGCGTAAAATAGAGCAAATGGCAAGGCAGATGAGTAGACTTTGCATCTTAAAAGAACTCTCTTAACTGTGTCTTTAGAAAAATAATATCTAGAGTATATCTATGACACCACGGTATTCTGCCACTTTCACAGCCAAATTTCCACTAGCAGGGCTAGGATACAGCCAAATATTTGTATACTAAACGTCCAGGCTCTATGGTGTTTCTGTGATATCATAGCATTCTGCCACCTTCATATATTCATGAACAGCCTAATCTCCACTAGAAAGGCTAGGATAAGGCCCAATATTTGCCTGTAAATCTCCAATTGCCTATAATTCTCTAGGCTATATAATGTTTTTTTTTTATGATATCACAGTATTCTGCCATTTTCACAACCCAATCTCCGCTGGTAACACTAAGGTAAGGCCCAATATTTGCATACTAAACCTGCAGGCTCTATAGTGTTTTGTTTTCTTTAATCATATCACAGTACTTTGCAACCTTCATAAATTCATGAACAGCTGAATCTCCACTAGCAAGGTTAAGACAGCGCCCAATAATTGCAATCTAATCATGCAGGGTCCTTATCCCCATCCAGTGGAGAATGATGGCCGGAACCAGCTGGGAGCTAACTTAACAGTGTTCAGGCTACTCTTACAGATCAGACCCGACTGAGACGTGATAAGTATAGCCCGTTCTCTGTGTTGGTGATCAGGCCAACCATTGTGTGTGTGTGGGTGTGTGTGTGTGTGTGAGAGGGGGAGGGGGTGATTTTAGGTTTACCCTGATACCAGAGGCATCTTACAACATTTCAACAGGGCACCCACTGCAGTACCTTAATCCCTGGACTACACAAAGAAGTTTTCAAAAAAATAAAATAAATAAAATAAACCTTCGGTAAATCTGCCCCAAATTCTGCAAATACTTTCTGTTACAGACACAAACCCTTCATTGAAGCCTGCCTCCTACAGAAGTTAAAAAAAAAAAAAAAGTTTGGGATCACCTTGTAAAGAAGGGGCTATATGATGCATATCTGGATGCGCTTTTGTAATTCTGTTTTGAATGGGCTATATGACTGAGACGAAAATGGGCTGTATGATTCAGAAATAAAATTTCCAAGCAAAGACTAAATTATTACATGTATTTAGAATAAAGGGCACTTAAACAGAAAAGCAAAAAAAAAATTGTATCTAAACAATACTGATATATATGTATTAATATAATACATATATTACAAACAGACAATTACTACATCACTTCGTGTTAAGTTCAATATACAGACCAATCATTTAAAACTAAAAATATGATGCATTGCACAAAGACTTTATCCTCTAATATACGCCGTCTTTTTTTTTTTTGTTGGCTTGTCTAAAGCTTTCTTTTCTTTTGATTCATCCTATTCTGATAAAAGAAAGATAAACAATTTAAAGAAGGAAGTAACTGATCTTTCATAGAAATTTGCTAAACCTTCAACTCAAGTTATGTCCCCTCAATCAGAGATTGGCGTGTATTATTGTTTGTTTCTCAACCCAGTCGAATGTTTTAAGAATTATGACAAAGTTTGACAATTTCCTTAGACCAGTGCTAGTGAGTCACAACTCATATTCTAAATTAATCTTTTCTTCCTTGGTATTCTGAAATTTGACATGTGGCAAACTAGGTTGTAATTGCTATGTTTATTCAGAAAAGAGATTGAAGTATTTTTAAAATCGTTTGAACTAGTCAAAAAGTTCTTTGTGTGCCTTGTTTTTGAAAAAAAGTGTCATTTTTGACATCTGCCACATTAGGACAATCATAAAACGATGATCTGGACACATTCTCTCAGATTGATGAGGCTTCAAAACAAATCTTAATAATAGCAAGCCAGTAGATGCAAGGCTTGGATTGTTCAGTGCTGGAAAACCGACATAATATTCTCAAATAGATAAATCTACCACACAGCTACTCTATAAAGCTCTCCACAGACAAAACCTACCACCATAATATCATGAATACAATATATAGATAGATTCAAAATCAACCTTGCATAGAAAGGCACTTGAAAAAAGGGGAAAAAATAGTCTTTGAAATCGTCAGAAATAATTATAGCAGTAATTATACATAAATTCATGTTTATATTTTTACAAACGGTAAAACTATAATTATATGGTGTCCCCCCTCTTTTCCCACCCCTTCCTTTTTTTTCCCCAATCCTGATTCTTCTGGTCTTGTTAATATCTTGCAATCAACATACAATGATGTCTAGAGGAGGAAAGTGGAAATATTCTACTGTTAGGAACTAAAATACAAGGGTATTGATGAAAAGTTATCACTTTATGTGTGTGATTAGATTTTTTCAATATTCTTGGCTAAATGGGCAATCTCTGTTGTTTAAGAGATGAAAAAATCACACACTTAAGCTCAACTATCACAGAGAAAAAAGATCATCATTTTTCATTGACTGCAATAAATGCAAGAGGAAACGAGCATGCAATTACGAAGTTTAGATCTACTCATTAGCTGAAAATTATATGCAAATCCTCTTTTGATTTCATACATTTTTTTTCGTGTGGAAAATGAAAATATTAGAAATGCAAATCATAGGTTGCTTTTTTTTATTTTTAAATAAATTCTTTCTTAAAGCAGGATATTTAACAGCTCAACAGACATCGGAAAAGTAATGGTAGAAGCCATGAACTTAAAGAATCCAACATTTGCATGTGATGCTATAGCACAAAAATGTACCGATTATTATGTAAGACTTTAATGGAAATACCTTATTGCAAACAAAATCTTTCATTGATGTAAATTTTTTTATATTTAAAAAATTCTTTTATGGCAAGACCCAAACACACTTCAGTATTTTCAAAATATGTACAAGTCATTATGAGGAATGCCTTTTATAAGGCAACTATATTTTGTGTTAAATTCAAGGCATTTGTTTCAGTGCTATATAAAAAAAATTGTTTGATATTGTCAGAAAGCGAAAGACTAGTATTGGGAATAACAAAGTTTCAATATATGTGTGAAATATCTAGATTGCACTTTCACACTGCAATTCAAAATCATTTCACCATATCTTGGACATTCCTATGAACCTAATCAAAATCCTGGTAGATATTTTACCCTTTCTTTAAAACATTTGCGATATCACAAGAGAAAACAAAGTGAACTTCACAGTCTTTCCAATTGTAATCACTGTCCGTCTCGACATTCCAGCACCATCTCCCTGAATCTGCTGGCACTGCCTGGGCGGATGCGATGCTCTCTCTCAGTCATTTCTTCATGTGACGCAGCTGGAGTGGCTGGTGCAATGGCACTTCCGGAGGACGGAGAGCTTTGAGGTGAGGCAGCAGATGAGGAGGGAGAGGAAAAGCCAATCATTTGTTCAGCAGCTCGGCAAGGAATGTCCGAGTCACCTTTCCCATTATGTGACCCCACAAGGTTTGTCACATCCACCACTCTGAATCGAGGTCGAGGACTCACAGTTCTACGCCTGGTCCGACCTGATCCGCCCACCACAGCGTCTGGTCTGTGAGATTGCGGAGGCACAGGTCGGCGGGTGAGGTCCGAGTCACTTTGGGCGGGTAAAGCATCAGAATAAGGAGGGAGGGAATGGGACGGAAGGACAGCTGTCAGAGGGGATTTAACATCGTCGAGGCATGAGCCAGACTTAGACAAGCCTTGAAGTGGTTTGTTATTGCTGGATGTAGTGGGAGAAAAGTTTTGTTTTTCTGTAGGTCTTAAACCCTCATAGCTTGCAGGAATCTCATCAAAACCTTGAGCAACTTGTTCTAATCTGAACTCACTGCTACTTGAGAAGCCAAACAGCTCATTGTCTAAAGAGAGAGAGGAATCACTTGCACTGGCACTTGGAGCGCTGTTGTGGTGACTACTCTTGTGGCCAGGCTTCGACTGACTGATGACACGCGAGGGAGAGCTCAGTCCCCCCACTTCATGGTTAGCCCTCAGTGGACCTAGGCTGCCCATTGCAGACAGAGTGACCCTGGCTGCTGGAAGTGACTTGGGTGACCTCTCACCTGTTGGGGTCGGTGGTGTTCTGGGAAGAACCCTGAAATAATTTACAAAAATTTAGAGGATGAATGAAATGCCTGTAAGTCTAAACTCACTGAGTTCTTTCTTTCTCTCAATAGAGACAATTTTCACAGCAGATCTGACAGAATCTTACTCAGAAAAGGTCGAGTTTGTCTATATCTCCTAAGAATTGTCAACCTATTGACTGACACCAAGTATCCAAAACATAATAATATAAAATATCTATAAGTAACTAAGATTTGAAGCTTTACCTTCACCAAGACATCATAAATACTACATTAGAAATGAACAATAGAAAGGGCAGACATCACTTGTGTGCTTGTTGTGATTTTAAGGTTAACAAATATTTTATCCGAACCTGATGACCATCAGTTTACCTGTTTGCAGTATTAAACATAGGCTTATTGACAACTGGTGTTGAAGTCATTTTCTCAGTAGCAAACAGTTCTTTCTCCAATAACGATCTCTCCTCCTTCAATTCTGCATTAACAAACACAAACAGGAGGGGAGGGGGGAAAAGAAGGAAAAACATTTAAAATAAACCACATTTTTTTTCTTTTTAACTGCCTTAAATTTGCCAAATAATACTGGAAATAGAGCTGGGGTGTAACCAATCGCAGTAAGCTTGGTCAATTTGGCGAGTGTTATGGTGCCTTAAACACAAAAATAAAGGGCTTGTCTGGTTGACGCCAGCACATAACATTTGATCTGATGAAAATGCACTGGCTGCCTTTTGTTAACCTTCTGCTTGTTAAAAATGGCTTTTTCTGCATGGCAGGAGCCATATTAGATCTTAGGAGATATCTCTTTGATTATATATTTCTGAGGTTTGCTTCAGTTTTGAGGTATGGTAGGTTTAAGTCAGACATATAAAAGATGTGTGAAACAATATCAATATAAAACTGGTTTCACAAGGGATCAATCGCGACAGTTTGCCATACACAAAAAGGGAATGAAAATCATTCAATGTGGCCAGAGGTGAACAGCATTGGTGTTTACTATTTTTAATTATAATCATCACCATAATAATAATAATAATAATGATAATAATAATAATAATAATAATAATAATAATAATAATCATAATAATAATAATCATCGTGGTCGCAGTGGTCGTCTTTGTTATTGTTAACATCATCATCATCATTATCATCATCATCGCCATCTTCGTATTATTATTATTATTATTAATAATAATAGTAACAATCTTGTCTTTAGTTCTACTATGCTATCTCTGATGAGACATGTGAAGCACTGCCATAGATGTCTTTTGTCAATCTGTTGATATATTTGTTAAGTTCTGACAGACTAACCTGTGAGTGTTGGTTCTCTAGAGGTCAGGGCAGGAGTGGGGCAGTCTCTTGAGTCTGCTGCCTCATCCAGGCAGGTCTGCAGGAACTGGACATCTTCCAGAAGCTGCTCAACTTCCTTCTCAAGGTAAGACCTGCAGTAGCGCAGATGTGACAATGAGCACACTAACACAAGAATCATTTCATCCACATTCAGGCAAAAGATAGAGGACATTAACACAAGAATCATTTCATCCACATTCAAGCCAAAGATTGTGTGAGAAAGTCATCGATGCAGACACACCATTAAAGTAAAACTCAATTTTATACATTTTTGAAGAGTAGTTATTTTCTTACAATTATAACAGATACACAGAGACCATTTTCAAAGTTTTCATGATTCAGTTTAATTACGCTCTTTAGGAATTCTTTCATGTTTTTTGTTAGGCCTTAATGCTAGAAGAATGCATGTATAAATTCTCAATATTTTGAGATTTATGGAGATCTGTAACTGCTTAATGTAAAGTGAAAGCTGAAATTGTTTTTTCTGAAAGTTTCTCGTGTGTCTGTACTGTTTCAGGGATGCAGATACATGGTATCCTCTACAGATATTACCTCAAACTAAGACAAACTTCTCCAAAGTCCATAAAGTTGAGCTGCTTATTTACCGCATCCACCTGATCTGTCATGCTGTAAGCGAGATCAAGCCTGGGAAATATGGATGGGAAAACACACACAAAATAAGTCACATCGTAAATGAAAATACTGCATTTCACCAGAAACGTAATAATTTGAAGGTGACTCAACAAAGCTGGAAGAACAGGTTCAATTTATAACAAAATAAAATTGCTTTTGTTTAAACCTTTACAAGAAGATACAATTTCTTGAATGAGTCAAATGTCAAATAAACAATGATGAGAAAATCGCCCCCTTCTTCAAGATCCAAGTTTTTGAGGAGATGAAATGCTTTGCTTTGAATACATCTTGGCAAAGAATCAACATATCTCTGAGGAGAGTTTCCAGTGTTGCACAGCTTGCAGAAAATAATTTCATCGATTAATTCATCTGGAATGATTTCAATTTGCAAACCATTTCAACTGTGCTTAAGCTGTAAATATATATACATAAATATTATATTTATGGCTTCTTTTTAAAGTTTGGCTCCAACATGCAACCGTCAAGATATATTATATGCATACAAAAGAGATATTCAAAAGAAAAAGAATTCATAACAAAAAGAATAAAAGCAGCAAGAGTTACTTCTCCTTAAGTATAATGTAAGCTCATCATCTGCAACTCAAACATCACAAACGATGGATTGTAAAAAACTTGTCCCTTTCTTACCTTTCTGGAGAAAGCACTGCCATAGGCGTCTCTCGTCCATCAGATGAGCGAGATGCTCTACTTCTAGCAGACTCTGGTCCTTAAGTAATCAACAAATGCAACACAAACATAAATATTATTTAACTTTCAAATTGATCCATATCCAGTTAAGAATTCATTTCTTCTTCGAAAATCTTACAAAATTAAACTGTATGAATCTTTTATATAATTAATAAACATATAAAACATCCACTTTATCCAAAGTAATAGTAGAAAAACTAATCTTTAATTTGAAACAATCATTATGTCATTCTGAGCAACAATTTGACAGTGACAAAAATGCAATATTTTGCCTTTCTTGAGACTAATGAATTTAATACAACAACAACAACAACAACAAACCCATTAAATTTATAACATTATTCATGACAAAAAGAATAAAAGCAACAAGATGTATTTCTCCTTAAGTATAATGTAAGCCTATCATCATGAAATCCAAGTAAATATCTCATATATTTTTGTTCCCATTGCTTAAAGGATTTCACAAAATATAATTTTTCCAAAAAAAATATAATGAGATGTATATTCATGAGTTTACAGAGCCCACTTTTAACTTTTCTGACTAAAACAACTTGCAGACTTACTGGCCCTGTCTGCAGCATAGTCCAAAATGTCCGAGTTATGGCCCTTAAGAATATGCTCTGGGTCTCTGAATATCCATGAATGATGACATAAAAAGTGAAATATTACTACTTCAAAAATTTTAATTTCGGGAGGAGAATGGGGAAAAAGGCAAGTAGAGAAGAAGTGGCATTCAAATAAAATGGCCGCACAAAAAGAAAGTGAAAGGCGTGCTGAAATTATGGAGATTGCTTAAGATTTTCATCACCTCTACTTATAAGCAAAGCATATTTTGATCAACTGCATTATTTATATATTGAGACATGTTTGGAAAGAAATGGTTATCAGAATTGGTTACAAATAAAGATATCTGAACCATTTCCTAACTGCAAATGTAATTATAAATGTATTTCTTCTCCTCTTGCTAATGGTGAGGACTTAGATGTGTAAACTTTCATCTTCATATTCTATGATTTTGTTTTGGTGAATGATAGATTCTCATATAATATTTCCAGGCTCTTTTTAAGTGTAGAATTTCAACTTATTGCTATGGTTTATACATTTTGTGAGGATTTTCAGTTTTTGACTTGGTTATGAAAGCAACGAGATAGATGTTATAGAGGAACAAAAAAATAGTACATTCACTTATTTCATTCCTTTTCAGCCTTTTATGGTGAGTCCATCATTTAAAAAAGTTATGACAGGTGAAACATATTTTAAAGATAAAATTGAAAGGAAGCATATTTCATTTTGAAAAAATTATAACTAAAAACAACTCAAACACTTGAGTCAATTTGTAAAAACCTGTTCTTTGATATAATGAATGTAACATTGGTTTGAACATACATTCCTTTTCTCTTGGCCTGATCCTTGACATTGTCGACAAAGAAACAAATCTCCTGCACTAGCCTGTCCCGCAGGTTGGGTGGTTCTGGTAGTGTCGACTGAGCAACCAAGTTGTCATTAGTCTCTTCTCTAATGTCTCTCCATATCTCCAGCAGCATATCAATCTCATCATGGAGCTCCAGACTCTGCTCCACCAGGGAAATACCCAACATGTCCTTGAGCTCATCTTGCTCATGAGGATCCACATGCTGCTCCACTAGCCTCCACAGAGACAGTGGCTGCGTGTACGCTGTACGCATACCTGCCATAGTGCAACTTGCGCTCAAGTGCTTAAATCACATTGGCTCTGGGAAAATAATTCACAATTTTTTTATCAGTTAATATTATGTCTATATTTGACTTAATAAAAGAAAAAAGGTTTTGTTTCAGGAAAACAGCAGTGTCACTCTCAAGTACTGACAAACCTAGCATTAAAGCAATAATTACCTTTAGATACAATTGGACAATTTTACGAGAATGTGTCCAGTTGCAGATCTTTAAATAAAAATCATTCACTAAAAGGGTAGAAATTACTATTTCTTCACAAACTTTCTATGCATGAAAAATGTTTATTTTTAATTTAAAAGTTTGATTTGCATTCAGACCTGCAGACCAACAAATCATGTCATTTTGTGGATGCTTCACATATCTTTTTCTTGCAAAGTCAACTAGTAAAAAAAATAGAACAAAACAAAAAATGTTGGAAAAAAAAATACAGAGAATAAAAACTGATTTAATTCACAAGTATCAACTCAAATATCATCTGTCCATTCTTTCATACCTTTGGACTCATCTCATATTTCTCTATCTGGTTATTTACACATTCATCATTTTGTGCAATTTTACCCTGCATGATTTTAACTTTTAAGAAAGTAAAAAGGTATCAGTTTTGAGATTGTGGCTTTTCCTTTGCTCTATAGGAAGGGGAAAATAGCAGAATTATAAACTTTTCCTAGTAAACAAAAATTGAAAATTCATTTATTATTTACAAAATTTTGTTGAATATCAACATGGCTCATTTGAATTTGAGATAGCAATAAAAAATATTTTTGGGTAATATTTCTTTTCATTTCTTTCTTTTTTTTTTTATTAATTAATAAATATTGTGACTCATTCACAAGCCAGCAAGAAATATATATTTTTTTTTTATTTTGTGTGTGCCATCATACAATTCTGCACCTGACCTAATGCTTGTTTCCATCACTGCCCTTTGCTTGATTTCATCTCCTTGGCCTGTTGGGTTTGGGCCAACAAGATAATTTATCCCTCTTTACATTACAATTAGACCCTGGTTGGGAGAATGAGCAGTAGATATAAGCTATGTTTACTTAATAGCTAGGTCACAAACATCCTCGGCTGTCTGTGTGTGTCTTCTATCAAAAAGCTAAAATCATAACTATGGCTTATTCTTGGTTTTATTTACAATATTACATCAGTAAAAAAATTGGCAAGGCTTAAGATTACACAAAAACAGAAAATACAGATGCTAAACTGCTTTCCAACTTGCAATATGCAATAGAACCAATAAATCATTTGAAAGTTAATATATTTCAATTGCATCATTTGTCTTGTGTTTCAAAAGTCATCACTGAATTGGCGCTGATTCATTTAAACTCTGCTGCCACGACAATCAGAAAGTATTGAGTTTTTAATTTCTTTTGAAAACTTTGAAAGATTTCTCTGTTTACAATAAGTTACTTTGTTAGTTTTAACAACTATTTGGTTAATTCTAAAATTGTTTACAACTGCCTGAAATTGCCTTCTTTTTTGTCATTAACATTATGGAATGCATTTGAGTGCATAAACAGAAATCTTCTTTAACTCAATAACTGCAGGCGGCCGCTCCTAGGGGCTGGAGAAACAATACGAATGACCGAGCGGTTGCTCCCTGCGGCCGCTAACATTATGAAAGAAAAGCAGATCTAAAACTGCAAAATAATTTCTCAAGGAAACTGGAACTCTTTGTTAGTAATATTACGTAAAAGAATCGTTCCCTAGAATGTGATGATCAATGATTTGAAGACAGGGAGGCTCTTGGAAGCGAAACCAAAACTAGATCTACTTCAGCTGACAACACCGCAAAATTTGTTCACCTTTTTTTCAACAATTTAGTATAATTTATTTATTTCTGGATGGAAATGGACAAAAATAAGTATGAACATTGGGAACTGTATGGACTTAACTACAATGCAGAGTATTTGACTGTTGACTGAAAATGGACATTTTTTTCTGATGGTGAATGTAAATGTGTTGTGCTAATTTTGACGTCAATTTTTCTTCACACTGTCTGTCTACATTACAACGTATAAAAACACATCCCACATGAACAGAATGACTATATTTAGGTAGTGTAACCAATGCCCAGTACATTAGTCCAAGAACTATGGCTCTATCTTTATTAGGAGATAAACGGTGACCATTCTTGTATCCAAACATAAGATGCACTTTAAATAGAGGGAAAAAAACTCTGTCCAGATGTGAAAACAAAATCCGGACACAAAGAGTTAAAAAGTCATTATTATAACTTTACTATCTCTAGCACCAGTAGAATCAAAACGTCCTGATTAGCTGCTTTCAAAATATTAGGCAAGTCAAATAAATACCAATGACACAAATCTTTGTGCACATTTTCAGACTACAGAAACTGATGGTGCATGGAGGCTCCTTTTGAGCAGGAAATGTGAAAAATATCTCCCTCATGACTCAATAGAGTGGAGGGCATAGAGTTGAAGAAATTAATATCTCTAATAATCCTTATTTGCCTCACCCAACGTTTAAATAGCTGCTTAATTAAATTACCTCTTTGACTATCTAGTCTACAACTAATCTAAATTTCTTCATAGCAAGGGTTGGAGCAATATGTCTAAATTACTCAATTTTATGCAATACAGTCACGGGCAATGGCAGAGGGGTCGAAGTCGAAAACATTCTTTGAAACAGAACTACTGCATTTTATTGTTAGATAGCTATTGTGTTTTTGTTATCTTTCCTACTTCGTGTGTTACATCGACTCATGTACCGGGTATCTCATTACTGTGACCTATATTGTTGTAAATTGTAAACCTACTCATCTTTCTTCTTCCAAATGTTTCTGCACTTTCTGATAATTTTTATTCCATTATTTTTTATTTTCACATAAAAAAAATTATTCATCATTTTTGGAGAGAGAAAAGGCCAGTAATAAGTTTTAACATAAACAAAAGTATCATTAACAAATCCTTTCCCAAATCTTAAAGAAAAAAACAATCTGTTCTTCAACTGCTTGCTATGATAGATAATTGGTAAAGAGACAATGAGATAGCACATCACCTACACAATGTAGCTGCACAGGCTTCTCGAAACTCTGTGGCAGATGATGCATCTTCAGAGGTCATAAAAGAGTATTTTACATCAGATGTTGATGGTACTGAATAATCTGATTCTGATTTGCCTGAAGACAAGCCTTCGACTTTGATATCTAGATTTACTTCTCAACCTCAAGATCTGGATCTATTTCTCTTCAATAGGACATTCAAGTGTTTTGTATTTGGTGTAAAATTCCAACCAATCAGTCTGCTCTTGATTTGTAGATTAATCACCTGAAAGCATTATCTTGAGTCTCACAAATAATTTTATGATATAGTATGCTGTGAATAAATTTTCATAATGCAGTTTCTCTCAAAACTTGTTTTAGTTCCTCATCTAGATCAAGTCTTGAAACATAGAGTAGAATAACCCTGAAACAAAAAGGTGTTCAAGAAAAAAATTACAAAACTAGCATGTTCACCATGGAAGGTTAGGCCTATTTAAGGCATCAGTTTTATCTCAAATTCTCAAAACTAGACGTTTTAATTTATATCTCAGTGTCAATTTGCCGTTGATGTAAAATCACACCACGATTCTAGTTTGTAATGGTTATTTAACCTTGAATATAGATCTGCATTTCAATCTATGCATGAAACTAAAACTAGATTGAAACTTTTATTATTTATAGGATGATTTCAAGTTTTGGAAAGATTTCCGATCATGCACACATAGCGATGTTCCGAAAATAATGAAGAAATAAAGGCAATTGTATTAAACGTTGACACTTTATAAAATTTAGGCCTACCAACAATTAGAATCTAGATCTAGATCTAGATTCTAGATCTAGGAATCTAGATCTGGACTCTCTAGGCCATTCAACAAAAAATAATTTTGTCCAAAGGCGGAGATATTTCTAAAAACATTTCGAAAAAATATCAGCTTAGGCCTGCCAATTTTTTGTTCAATAATTATCATTTTCTGTAACTTAGTGTCTTACCTCTCAATCCATAAAATTAAAAACTCTACAATCATCTTCTGTCGCAATTTCGAAGTCAGCCATGTTGTTTACAACAACGGTGTCGGGTCATCCAAACAGCCAGGTTATAAATTGTTATCGGTTTGTTTTTCAGTTTACAAAAAATGTTCTATTCAACGTTTTAAAGAGGAAAAAAGCTTAAGAGAATAATAATCAAAGAAAATCGGAAATTAAAAGGAAGGACTGTGTTGACTATGCAGTATGGTGATCAATCTCGTCTGATGATATAAAAAAAAAATTACCAGATACCTGGTCAAATGCTTGGCCGTCAGGAGGATATTTTTATTTAAAGAACATGACGATCTAGAGCACCCTGTCTCTCCGCCTACGTTTCTCGTAAAGCTTAGAGGACGTAAAACAACTTAGAACAGAGCACTCTGTAGACAATAGTAAAAAAAGCTGTGTTCTTTGACTTTGCGTTTCCGATTCTCTAGCGCTTATCGATTATGAGTTATATAGAGCGTCCGTTGAGAGCTCTTTCATTCATTATCCTAACTATACAAACAGGAATAGCAAGGACTAAATCTACCAAAAAAGATTTCTTAAAGAATAAGGCCAGAGGCGAAGGCCAACTCATCGCTAAGCTCCTGCGGAGTCGACGGTGCAAAATGAATACTTTTTGAGAGAAAAAAGAAGTAGATGTGAAAATGAAAAATTTGTCCTCTTCAAAATGCGCTTAAAAAATTAGATGCATTATATGGTGGCACGAAATTATCAAAATGAGGGAAGAAA
>BLXT01002061.1:11496-31545 GCA_019648995.1 Plakobranchus ocellatus | reverse complement strand
CCCCCCCCCCCCCCCCCCTTCCCTTCCACACATATACACAGACAATTCCTTCCTCTCTTTCCTCCCAAGTGATCCCACCCCATGTCTCCCTTACAATAGAATTAAATAATTTAATATGATTTTATGAATCATCCACATTGGCAATCTTTTCTTAAATCCGCTATAGAGGAAAAAAAAAACGTGAATAAAGCTGAAAGATGATCTTAGTGACTTGATCACATTTTTTTAGAAAATCATTTCTCAAACTCACAAGAGCATTCCTTCACTGTGGATTACGCAGACGTTTATCATGAACATGGCAGCCTGTGATTCATGTATCAAAAGCTCATACATTTTATTACGCTGAAGTAAAAATCTCTTTACACGGTAATGGCAACTTTGGTAGCTCTAGAGCTAAACTCACAAATATGTATATATAAATATGCATTATTATACAATCTGTAGAAAAATCTTTATAGAACCATGAATACAATATCACCAAAATAATTTCACACTTTGTGTTACTAAGATTTTTGCATGAAGCCCTTGAGGCTTGTATTGTAGATGATGTGACAAACTGAGGAAAATATGTACCGGTATAGATAATAAAAGCCATTACCAGTATGATGAAAAGAAAAAAAGGGCTAATAATAAAGTCAGACATGAATAAAAAAATTCTCCAACCTCCATAGGGAGGATCAGGTGTGATAATTGCTGCACAAACAGTAAATGCTCTTAGTCATGGTTGCTAAAATATCTCCATCTCTAGATATAAAATTGGTGAGATATTATAACAGTCAAGGACCTAAGACTTCACAAAATATTCTCACTAATGGAGTACTAGGTCACATACTTGAAAGATTCTTAACTTGGCTTACAATCTTTGTTTCAATCATGCACTGGAAGATAAGTACAATTAACGAGGAATAGTCAAAGAGGCTTTTGAACTTAGACTTCTGTCTTAATTAACGTAGTCAGTAACTGTGCATCAAGTAGATTTCACAAATACCCCTACTTTGTACAGTGTTCTGGAGCGTAAATGGGCTGACTGTATTTGAAAAACCTGACATAGACGATATAAAGTTTGCTTTGTCCAAAATCTAACAAACTGAATGATGTTTTGTTTTACTTACTTCCAAAACAGAATTTTTTTTTTTTTATTTTTACTAAATTTGTTGTTTCAGATTTGTTATTGTTATTGTTGCCAATCAGTTTCCAGCAACTGAAGAAAAAAGCATCCAGAGCAATAGAATAAGGTAATAAGAAACAACTTTGACATAAAGACAATCTTAGATTTTGATATGTATCACAAATTTCATTTATCACTTTCTGTAAAACTGTGGAAGACCAGGTCTCAGCTCCCTACCGGTTTCTCCTGCCTGAACATTGGGAATCTCTCCAGCAGAGCTCGCAATATGCTGCCAGGGCAATGCTGGTTCTCCTCTATCAAGTCTTTGATTCTGATCCGAACCTGAAAAAAATGTACATTTTTATTTTCTCATTTAACTTCCAGCTGTGAACTTCAAAACATAATTCTTAATTGTATCAGCTTGTTAGAAATTTTACTCTCCTTTCGTCATGTCCTGTGATGCCGATATCAAGTCTGAAAAATAGCTTCAGAATAAATTGAAAAGCCTGTTTAAATGATGTGGATGGTGTGAAGAAAAAAAGGAAAACTTCTTTATAGAAAGTATGCCATTTGGACTGCACATGCATAAAAACCGTTCAAATTTCTTAGAGCTTCCAGACTGGTGAAAATTTCATGAGATCCAGGCTAAGTTGTTATTTGTATTAAAGACTTAACTTGAGGATTATTTAACAAGTAAAATTATACTAAAATACAATTTCTTTCAAACTGTGGCTACGAATTGTTTCTCTAAATGACTCAGTATTTTTGTGTCAATATCAAGCTACAAACTATGGATTAAGAAATGGCATTTGCAGCTGAATATTTCTAAGTGGTCGCCTATTTGTTGCTCAGAATTCTCAGACCTAACATCAAATATTGAGTGCCCTTTAACGCACAAGGTGTAGCTCTTCAATCTTAGCATAAGTAGAAACAACTCTACTTAAAATGTGAAATAGGGAAAGGGGAGGAGGGTTACTATCAATATCAATGCGAAGGACTCAACAAGATAAAATTAGATGAAAATGAACCATAAAATTCGTTGTTGTTTTTTTATAATATGGTTGCCACGGTTTACGGCTGCCATCTTGAATTATTTTGAGGAATTTATTGTTTTTCAAAAAGAATTGAATCTCACACTTTTCATTCATATCATTTCACATTTGCTGCTTGGATATCGAGAGGTTTTTCAGGATATAATGAAAAATATATTTTCTAGGACTTTTTCAAAAAAGAAAAGCAAAAAAAACCTGGTATTTTAAATCTAAGTTTCGGTATTTCTAAAAACAGAATTCGATATTACAAATTGCTCAAGTCATTATCTTTCACATGTAAGGAGATAAACACCAAATTTAAGGAAAATTTGGCCATAGAAAAAAACCCCAACATTTTCAGGAAAATGCATTTGAAGTTAGAAACAGAAACAAAAAACAAAAAAATGTTCAGAATTGATGATTTTCCTCAAAGCATGCCAGCCCAATATGCTGAGTCTCCCTCCTCAGCAGGATGTGTAGTGAGGGCGTACATAGGGGATTGATTGATATAACAAAGAGGTTGATTGGCAAAACAAACAGGCAGATGGACGTGCTTGTTTTAAAAGCTGCAAGCCTGGAGAAAGGGTCCTTTTTTTTCAGGACATCTTCATGTAGTTGTCCTCAGATCTTGTTCTCTATTTGAAAACGGTGGTTTTTGACAAACAAGACATCTAAACTTATTGACTTCTTGGTGGATTCATGTTGCAAAAAATGGTTGAAATATAGATATTGACATGTCATGACCAGTTCTGTATCGTTAACATTTTATGCACTCCACTAACTTTAAATTGAAATGAATCTAAACTCATTTCAAGAAAGTATAAAAAGCTGTGTGAAAAATTCATGTGTATATCACTCTATCCACAAGTACAAATGATTTGGCATTTGCAATTCGAATATTTTCAATTCATGATAAAGCCAGAAAAAAAAAAATGCATTCAATAAGCTTGGCAATGGTGCAAACTTGATTGATATTATAATTCTGCATGTAATGAAGATATTGGGGTTTTGAAAAAAATTTGTTTAAAGAACAGAAAAGCAAACTTCAAATTCCTTCCTCTCAAAAGCTTTGCATGCGATACCCAATTCATAAAGACTGGTCTTAAAGCTCATTTTCCATATAAATTACAAACATTGTTTTTCTATCACTAAAACTTATCTTCTCCCTTAGTTTTTTCATCTCAAGAAATCTTGAGTGAGACATTTTTGCAATAATATTTAGAGTTGCACAAACTGAATTTGCAATATTCACTGTTTACTACATAAATAATTTTGTGGGAAAAATAGCAAAGTTAAAATAAAAAATTCCTTCTCCATTCCAAATACTCAACATCTGATACTAAAGATTCTTACTATAAAATCACAGCTTATGGTAAAACGCTTTAGGAAAATCAAAGAAAAAATGAGAGCAAAATAGGTTTCGATATTTGTGTTCTCAATTTATGCTGTTAACTGTACATTATGATTTTTTTTTCCGAAAAATTTTCCCTCTGAAATTTATCATTGCAAATTTTTTCGATTCATATTAGAAATTATTTCAAATTAATCTTTTGAAAAGAGTCTCAAATGTCCCTCTCTTTTCCCCTCCTCTACCCTTCAACAAAGGATTCCCCATGTGTACTTACAACAGCAGCCAGTTCCTCTGGTGTGTAGCTTGCATCTGGAATGATGGGCTCGCCAAACACTGTTCTGAACCACAGAGTAGTGTACAAAACAGGAGGAATTATTACCATGGCACATTTCAGAGACAAATAGCAAATTTCAATTACAAACTAAAAAAGAAATCACAGGATACCCTACAAACACTTGCTGAGAAACAGACAGGCAGAGAGTAGTATACATATATATAAGAATAGCAAAATCTGGGAGAGATAATAGTGATGTCCACATGTAAAGTTTGTGTTTGACAAAACCACAAGCACTTAACGATGGTTTATTTTACAATTTGAAAAGATAATCATTGATACGAAAATAATATTGTCTTTCTTTTCTCAGGTCTAATAATTCTTACTTTAATTTTACTGGAAAAAATCCATATATAGGCACTATTGGAAGTCTTGATTTTTCATATATTCCACGGAGCCAATCTGGGAAAAAAAAAGAGATGTATTGTTCATATATATAGGTAAAGATATGTATTAATTATTTCATCCACCATTTTGTACCAATTCTCTCTCTATTTGTCTGTGTTTGTGTGTATCTCTCTCTATGCATGTGTATGTATGTGTTTCTCTTTAATACCATAGGCTACCAAGTAAAAACTTCAATGAAGACATTCCAACCTAAGTTCAAATGAAAAAGGTTTTTATTGCCTTTTTCAATCTTCTCCAAACTTCTCCCCTATCTTATCCCATTTACCTCCACCTCTCTCTACTGGTGTGTGTGTGTGTGTTTCTCGTTTCCTCTTTAATGTAAAGGCTCTGCTTTGATCTAGCCTAGGCCTAAGCATAGTCCACTCAGTACTCAATGTCTCTAGGCCTAAATTGCTGCCCAGTGAGTGCAACTGTCAAAATATACTGCTATGCTTTTTAGGCCTAAGCCTAGCGTCTATGCCTTTTCTAACCGATAGGTCTATAATCAGTTACTATTTTTTTTTAATTTGAAGCTTATAATTTATGTTTGGAAAAAAATTGATTTTATTTTCATAATCATGTGTGTCATTATTTTTTACATTAATTTTTATCAAGGTGCAAAGATGATTTCAAATTTAAATTTGCCTAGACTTTTTACATTCATTACAAACACCATTCTTTTAGGCTGACAATTAATCTAAAATTGTCCTAGTTGACAATGCCCTTACAGAATGAAGATAATGGGAATACCACATTCAATCATTAGGCTTAGCAGATCAGATTACAAGTGGCAAGGAGCCAGATTCTAGGCTCCAGAACCTAGATCTAATACAAGGAAAAAATTAAAAAAGTGAAGAGAACAGGAATGATAAAATCTGTACTATGAAAAAAAATTCAGTTTTGAAATTGTGGCCAAGCAAAAGCTGCTAGCAGGTCTACAGACATCTATACATTAGATGCTAGATTTTACTTCTAATGGAAGGGATAAAGATAAAAGCAGGGGATGCTAGAAGCTAAGAATCCATAATGAGGCAAAAGATTTAAATTTAGATTCTTGTCATTTGAACAATCTCAATTTTGTTGCCAAGTTGACATTTGTTACTTAGTGTATTTTCAAAGCCTTCTATAACAACCTTTTGAAGCAAGGAATTAAATTAAAACTAAAGACAAACGTGGTTTTTTTTTTAATCTGGAAAGACAAGATATGAATAAGTGCTTTTTCTCTACAGAAAGGCATGGAGTGATGTCAAATCAGACTTGAATTGGTGCACTGGACATAATTAGGGATCGTGCATGGATAAAAGTCCATATTAAAAAAAAAAGTATAAGACGTAATTAAAACACTCTGTCTACTACACTGTGAGCTTTGTTAAAGTGAAAACCTGATATTATTGTGATAGATCTGTGCCCAGATTAATCAGAATATCTTTTCTTCAAAACTTGCATAAACATTCGAGATGAAATATATGCTAAGACTGATCATCAAACATCTAGCTTGAAATAAATACAAACTTTACCTCTGGCCCAGCTGGGAGTGCGAAATGCTTCACGAATATTCACTGTAAACATTGGGATGATGGGCTGAAAGAGAGTAACATATCATGCAATCAACCTTTATTGAAAGAAGACAAGAAAAAAGAAGAATTATATTGACAAACTTTGCTGCCAATTGGTGTAATTTGCTGAGTTGAAATAGTAACACTTAATTTGCCTAGATCCTTATGATTTATTCACAAATAAAATGGCCCTCTTATAATCTGCATAAGTCTGTAACATAATGGTTTGCTTCATACATGATAATTTCATTGATGTTTTAACTCTCACATTATGGTGCAGAATTTTTAAAGCAAAACAGATGAAAGTGGCTGGGATATGGAAACAAATTCTTTGCAGATCTTATGGGGATTTAACCTTTTTTTATGCACACAATACTTTTTTTTCAACATCTTCAAATGTATTTTCAAATACTTTGTTTCATTATCTCTTGAGTGAATTTAAACAAATGAATCATACTCAATACCAACGGCAAGCAGTGCATCTCTTTTTCTTTCTTTACTATGACTGTAATCTCAAAGGACAAAATTGTCTACAAGTTTTTCTAAGGCAAAGTAGTGTTCCCTTACAAATAAAAAAAAAAAATTGGATAATGCATTAAATTATCTCTTCCCCTGAAAATTCTAGAAAATAAAAGAAAAAGAAAAACAGAAATTGAAAAAAATCGTGCATCTATGACTTACCACATTGGCCTGCAGGGCAACTTTGCAAAAGCCTGATCTCTGATTCCACATTAAGTTGTAAGTTTCATCACCAAACAGAGCTTCTCGTACACCACCTTAAAAGTCAAGTAAGATGCTACAAAGATAATCGATTGACTATTTAAGAAATACATATTTAATCCAACTACTGAGTTTTAAATGTAGAAAGATAAGCATAGGATCACGATATTGGTTGATATAATGTTATTATAGTAAAAAAAAAACACAAGCATGATTCATAACAATTTAGTGGGCAAACCTGGAGCAATAGAGAGAATCTGTCCACTCTTGAGCACCTCGACACAGCTTGACACAGTACCTGTGGTAACTTTACACACTTCCATAAGTGTTTGCCAGCCTGCAGGAGCCAAGACAAGAAATTAGTTTGACCCGCTCAGCTGTAATGTTCTAGTTCATCATCATTGGCATCAATGTTCATGTCCTATTTTGCCCCATAGTTAACAATTTCAAAAGCATTAAGTATACAGAATTTACATACATGGGATTACAACATTTCAAGGCACATAAAGCCCTTTGCATAGGTGCTTTATAGTGTGCAACTGAATTGGTTAAAATGGTAGGCAAAAGAAAATTTAAAAAATAATGGGCTACAAAAATGAAAGAAAACCTCCTAATGATTTTCAAAATGAATGATTTAGCAAGACATCACAAGGCTAGATTGTTCCTATCTTGAAAGGTCACACAAAATGAGTCATAAGTTTTGCATAACATGTTATCTGGACTTTTGTCTGAAAGGCTGTAGATGCTGCTATTGAGACTTTTTAGAAGTTATTTTCAGATCTGTTGCTTCCCTGAATTGTGTAAGTTGAAGATCCTCCCTAACTCACAGTGAAACCATCTGATACAACAAATGACCTGAGCCTATAAATACCTCAAAACTAAATAACATCACTTATAAATGTATTCTAGTATGTGTGCTCAGCTTTGAAAACTGGCCCACAGAAACAATATAGAAACCTCGAGAGTAAATAGGCAAAATGTGCATCGCTACAATTAGTACAAGAACAAAAAATAATAATACACGCATCAGTTTTAGCTAAAAAATTTACCTGGAATATGGAAAAGGAATTTGTCACCAACGAGATGAACCTGGCGATCTTTTTCCAATATAAGAGAGGAAACAACATAGTACATGTCTACAGGAAGTGTGCCATGATAATAGATGATTAGAGCTGGGCCGGAGGAAGGAATGTTTTCTATGCCTTCAATTTCATAGCCTGCAAGGGAGAATCAGAATGTGAAGAGGCGGAAAAGCAAGCAGTAAGAAACATATATATAATTAACTATTGCTTACAACTAGGCCTATATGTGACGTGTTCTGTCAAAACACGGCATAAGATAATCCCAGGGTGTTTTGAGATATTTATACCATTGTATAGTTCAGGTCTTAAGCTTTAATTTGACACCAAGTTTATGTCAATTGGATACTTTCTGGCTGAGCTATGGGCATTTAAACATGGTTGATACGCGCAAAGCAAAAAATCGTTTTATTGGGAAAACTGAGTTTAAAATTTTGAATATATATATATATATAAACAATAGGTTCTAATAATCCGGGAGCACCAAAGTTTGGCAGTCACAATGAGCACATAATGCTTGATACTCACACAAAATTTCACATTGTTTCATGCTGTTTGTTTTGTTCATTTTAAAGCACATCATACATTTCCATAACTCACAGCAACAGCACAAAATAAAGAAAAAATGTAATCTCAGAAGATATTGCACAATAATTTATTTATGAATTTAGTTAATTGATATCTATTCAAGAAAATGAAAACCATCATTAATGTAAGTATTTACAAAATGATTTTTCAAAAAAAGAACCATCAAATAGTTTATTTCTCTACCTTCAGGAAATATGCATTTTGTAATCAAAATTCCTTTTCGTGAAACTTAGGAAAACGTTTTTTATTTTTATCAATTTTATCATAACTACCCAGGGTAGAACTTTTCCCAAGTCCTCCTTTTTATAATTATATATTACTTATGATAAGTACAAAAAGCATTCAAAATAGCAAAATACATATTTCAGTGTTTGCTGAATAACGCTAAAAAGCGCCGTTATTATTTTATGAAAAAGGTGAATCAAGCAGACCCTAGATATAGTAATCTTTTGCTTCTGCATCAGGTGTAAAGAATAAAGTAACTCTACTAACAATAAATCTATGTATCATCTACATGCAAATAAAAAAATAAATAAATAAGTCAAAGATATGCTCTCAATGTTTTATGGCTGTTGCACTGATAATAATCATCCAAGATCTTCAAAATTTTTTTTTATATTTATAGCAACAAAACAAAATTTGACTCTCTACAAAACCATTTTTTGTTCTGTCAATGTTTGCTTGAAAGCTTAGAGAAAATCATGAACTATAATTATATTAAATAGTTTCTACATTTTTAAACCACATGGTCAGTTAAATGCAAGTCAGATGTGCTTTTGCACCGGAGAAAAAATTAATACACTGGCTTCTTTCGAGTGTGCTCCCCTCTCTTACTACCCCTGAACCAATTTGGATGCAGCCAAGTGTTCAACCAAATAAATAGAAACGAAGAAGTGTGAGTAATTTGATTCTTAAAAATCTATGTCCACAATTTCTACTTAGCGCCTCTTTAGATCTGGAGCTTTTGATACAAATTCAGAACTAAGCACTTCTTTGGTTGTCTTGAAGATCTGACTTTTTGTCAATTCAGCTTTACCAATCTAGAGAATCTATTTAGTTAATGAAAAAAAATTTAAACCATTCTTAACTTTTGACATCTCAGAAATGGTGAGCCTTCTATTGAAAATTAAATCAGCTGTAAATTGTAAAATAAATCCTGTCTCTCCTGATGCCAGTTTCAGCTTGCAGCCACAAACAAATCCTTCTAATTTTTCCAACTCAGGATCACGCTCTAAAAAATGTCCTTCATCTAATTCTACATTTATCTCTAAATCCACAACTAAATCAATTTCTTCATCACCGCTGCTTTCTTTATCTGATTCTATTTCAACTATTCTACTACTGCTAGATGTTGATGGTTCGTCTTCTGCTAGCCCCGCCCCCCTAACCTCTGCCTCTTGTGTAGATCTACTTAATTAAACTTTTTTTCGAGTTGCCCTTGATCTGACTCTACATCGTCCTCTTCTTCCTCTTCCATTAAATATTCTTCTACTAAATTTAGTAGATGGTCTTCGTGCCCAACATTTGCTACATTTGAGCTTTTCGCAGAGTTCAAAGCATCTCAAGTGATGTTTTGTTTTGATGCCATTTTGAAGCAACGGTAAATCATGTGACCGTTCTCAGTCACTCGTTTGTTTGTATTAAGGGGATTCCCCTCGGTTGCTATCAACGGATGCTATATTTTCAAAGATTTTATCACAAGAGAGCTCAATGGTAATTATTTTAAATGTGGAAAACAATGCTATATTTAGAAAGTTCAATTTTTCCCGATTACAGTGATATCAAACAGAGCCAGTGTGCTTTGTTGATTAATGGCCAAAATCATTACGTGTAAAAATGGTCATGTTTTGCATAATTCTCGTTCAAGAATTATACCTTTGTCAAAGAAATACAGTATTAAGTGTATTTTCAAATGCAAAAATATTGTTTTTTTATAATAAACCTCAAGACTACTGTCTTTAGGATTGGAATATGCAATGAGAAAATTAGCTGAAGAAATCTATAGTGTATTGCCTTGTTGCCGTGAAACGTCACTACTGGCCACACCGGGTTTCCGGGCTCTGGACCAGTAAGACGTGACTGCATTTTTCTGTCTAAACACTAGACCAACGTGTCCACGATTTAGCTCATCTTTTCAAAAACAGCTTTGTAAAAAAATCGGAGTCTATTGCAGTTCAACTTGAGAGACCCTTGGGTAGATTAAGAAACATGAAGTAGAGCGTAGCGTGAGTTTTTTATTGCTTAATTTAATCCGTTTCGACTGTGTTATCGAAAATGGAACTAGTAGGCCCAGCAAGCAACCGCAGATCTAACCTCAAAACTTTAAAATTTGATCATACATTATGGAAAAACTTTAGAGTCAATAAGCAACCATAAAGGACGAATCAATCTGTTCAATAATAATCTGATTTGTATAGCTGTTAATTTTCTATTTAGTCTGAATTTTTTTAATATAGATCTAATAGAAACACCTCAGTAGCCTTGACCGGACAACAGTTAGTAGTGGCTAGCCTCACTTTTCAAGTGCGGAAAAAAACTAAAATTAGTATTGTGCAACAAGGCAATTGACTTTACATAGCAATATCTCAAAATAGGCCACGGTACCTTATGCCCCGGTTTGACAAAACGCGTCACATTTAAGCAAAATAAAATTAATCATAAAAATCAAAGTAGTAATACTCACCATGCCAAATTCTGCCTTGGGCAATCCAAAAAGCCGACAATGTTTTCCTTGCTCCATCCCAAAAGTCATGATCATAGGCTGCCTTTAGTTTCATTCTCTGCTTGTAGATAAATAGCATCAAGGATGAAAGGAAAAGAAAAACTAGAATGAACAGTGGCAGCAGGAATGTGATCAAGATTGGATACAAAACCCATAATACCCATGATATATAGTCAATGTCAAGGCTGCTGATCAAATAGTAGACTGAGGCTAGCGCATCCATCATCAACAAACTAATGTTCAAGAGGATTACACAAATATGGTCTCTCAAAGTTCATCACACTTGGGTAGCTTCTTCTCAGGCTTCCAGACAAGACCAAAATAAGATGTGTAGATTTAGACCTAGCGCCCAACTCATAAAAATGACTTCATCGATCAAGATCCAGATCCAGGGCCTAGAGACTACATGAATATGATCAAATACCATCCATCTCATCAATGAACCTGTATGAAACAAAGCAATCTGCGTCTATCTGACGCTATGAACATTTTAAGGGCTAATCTAGAGACTTTTTTCATTTGCATCTTTTAGTGTATGTTGACATTTTTGTTGTGCCGAATGCCGATCGAAGTAGAACGTTCCCATAAATTTTACTGCATTCGGTAACCTACTTGCTAGTGATACGATTATTTCGTAAACTTATTTTCTAAATATCAGATATCATAACAGTGTATCCAATTACGTGAATAAGATAGCTTTATACACGTGTTTTAATAAGTTTTGCTTTGATCTGACAATCTGAATCTGTTTATTAAACTTAAGTCTTGTAGAAATAAGATTGTAAGAAATGTATAATTATATCTTATAATATAGATAAAAATGACGGTGCAATACAATTATTTATTAGCGACAGCTGACTGCTATACACCGCTTTGTAACTAAGCACTTGTTTTTCTTATCTAACAGTTTGTACACCTTTGGCTTCGATCTAGAATCTAGATGTTTTAACGTTACAGAACTTCTCTTAGAAGGTACAGTAGTTCTAGTTTTCCTGCAGATCTAATCATACTCTTACATGATTGAGAGGTCCTAAGGTTCGTTAAAATAAATGAAAATCTGATTATAAATAAAATGTACAGAAATGACTTCGGAAGGACTTTCTGTTGGTTGCCAAATTTTCCTACCCCAGTCTAGATCTAGATCTAATTCTCCCCCTATTTTATTTTAATTTCGATCCTTTTTATTTAGTTTATTCTTTTTTGACTGTCTGGTTGGTTCTACTTTTATTTTCCTGTAGTATATATTATATGTGCTGTTATTCATAATGAATGTTTGAAAATTTTAAAATTTAAATGATTTAATCAGAAAGAATTTGTGCTTTATAAATCATCTAAATAACGTTTCGTGTGAACGAGTCAGAATTTAATGTGAGAGTTTACAAAAGCTTTGTAAAAAAAAACAAAACAAAGTATGACAGTCACTTACAAGATTATGATTTTATAAAATAGCAATGGATATATATATTTCATTACACTTCAAACACCCCATTTTTCAACAATCTCAAAACTTTGCTCATTTGACTGCTGACTCATCCACTAAATGTAAGCCATTATATTTTTATTGCAAAAACAAAGAAGTTTCATTGCAAAAGTTGGCATAAAAAGGCAAATTTTGTGGACAAATTTGGCAAGTTTCATGATAATATGTTGCAAAATTTGAGGTTTCCAATGGCAAACTTCCATGGGGACATAAATATTAAAGACAAATTTATAAGCAAAAGTGGCTGGGGATTTTGAAAAAAAAAACTTTTTTTTGGAAGACATGTCTTTTTTTATTGGGGGCCATTCCTGACAAATAACACATTTTGTCGGGAAGTGTCATCATATTGATGTTGGTAGGATATATAACCTCCTTAACTCTTTATAATCATAATAATGCTCGCAACCCTTTTCCCCCTTTGGTCACACAACATTTCCACAATCGGTCACGGGCTCAAATGAGACTGTATCCTTATTTAGCTATGCATTACCTACACTTTGATAACTTTTGACATAAGTAAGATACAGAGCTGAAATTGGTATCATTGGAAAGAAAAATAAATGTGCTTTATATGTGTGTAATTTTTGTTATTGTACAATTGTTGTGAATATAGCTACATAACATTGAAATTATATCACATTTTATACTGATCAAGTATTGAATACTGGTTTTTACTTACCCTGCCATGTACAAGACCAAGATCTTCGAAAGCTGTTTTTTTCTATCTTGGAGAATGTAGTAAATCCGAATGCGAATAAAATGACACTCTAACTATATCTTTCAGTTCAATTTTGATATTTTTATGAATTTTTAACACGACATAAAATATAAGCAGACCCCTTGACAACATCGCAACCTAACGAAACTGCGGAAACGTCGATAACGATGTCATCTAGACCTAGATTTTAGATCTAAATATGTCTAAATATAGACTAGATCTAATGATAGCAACGCTTTCACAGCAAAAATAATCTATTTGAATAAAAACAAATTGATATCAGTAGCTAAAACACTGAAATTACGATAATAATATACTGGATCTACAAGGTTTCACATCACACAATGAAGTTCTCTCAATCGTAGATAGGCAAAATAAGACTAGAGTGCTTTCAGCCCCGCGCTTAGACTCAAAAAACACCAAATAAAGTTTCGCTTTTATAAAGGTGGTTTGGATGCGATTATATGCTACAAAACCAAGCAATGCTGTGACCGTTGGTGCGACCAACTGTGTGTTGCGGAAGCAACGCTAGCACCGTTGGTCCGACCATTCGTAACCTATTCAATCAACAGTGGCTCCATTGGTGTGAGCATGAAGAGTTAATTAGTCCTCTCTATCTCTCTCTCTCCCTCCCTCTCTCTCTCTTATAATATTTCATTCTCGCTTTCCCTCTCTCTTTCTCTTGATACTCCTCTCCCTATTTCTTTCTCTCTTCATATTTATTATATGCATATATATGATTATTTTGTTTTCAGCTTCCCATGATGCCCCACTCATCACAACAAGAGAACAAGTAAGTTTCATATGTCGAAAGCCTTCATTATTTAACTCTTGTCCACCACAATGTTCTGCCTCTGGCCTATTCAAATTTCTTTCCTCCTCCCCCCCTAAAAAAAAAAAAAAATCACATTTCTGTTTTTGTTTTTTTCAAGAATTGAACAAATAGCATTTTTTTTTCCAAATATTATTTTAAATAAAAGTAATTTAGCACTAAGACTAGATGTGAAACATGGAAAAGTCCAGTGCAGTTTGCAATGGGGGAACAAAGCAAATTGTATCACATGGCATAGAATTTTGCCTTCTCAGCGCTACTTGAGTTAGGCGAACAATCTCTGGCCAAAGCAGGCACAGCCGCCTTATCAGTCCCTGGAAACAGACTATTTGTAGTCAGCCACATACACCATTATGTCAGGCTATGCATGACCAAACCAACAATTTTTATCAGAATTCAGCTGTGAAAAACAAAATTCAGTTCTGTTTGTACACATTTTTTTTAGATATACATTTGATAGTACAGCTTTTATAGTGATATTCTGTGCAAACTCCAAATTTCAAATTTTGTCAATAAAAATAGTCACTTTTGGCCTCTTTGTGAGTTTTTATTAGTTGTATACTTTTCTTAACTATGATTGTAGAAAAGATAGAACATCAAAATCACCAGTATATTTTACCTTTAGTTATTGCTCTTATGGATACAGTGAGTCTTGAGGCCATGGCAGGTATACAGAATCCAGAATTGATTTCTAAACCACTCAATCAACTAACAGGAGCCGGCAGTAGGAAAAAAAATGACATCTGTTTGCACTCACTCATTTCTTCATGAAGCAGATTGTACCCCTGGAGAAATCAGAAATGAATATTGTTTGATAATGCTTTTAAGACTTCCGTGAAGTAAAATTGACTTACAATTAGAAAAAAGCCAATGTTTGCAATTTTAAAAAATCCCAAGTCAAAGTTTTAAAAATAATCTCCTGAGAAAAGTGGGTTGCATGATTCATCTTATTCAATGTTTACCTCAGCTGCCAATATATCAGACTTTTGAAAGGGATTATCATTAAGTTAACATGATGTTCAGTCAATTTCACAAGTTTGAAAGACATCTGTCATTTAGAGAAGATATTATTGACTGAATTTAATTGCTTCACCATTTTGAAAATTTACACTGAGCCTACTTTAAAGCCAGCTTACTTAGACATATCATATTTAGCATGTTCTAATTTTTCAAGTCTAAATGTATAAAACCATTTATTTTGGACTGGCAACTTTTGTGCAGCTAACTTTGTAAGCACCATCGCAACATAGCAACAAAAATCATGATTGATAATTGAAAAATACATGCTAAACTATTTTAATTGAACAAATATATGGTGGAAACCATATTGTTTTGAAAGCCTAAGGGCTGAATGGTTTAATTTTTTGGTTATGTCATAAGAAGAATTATAAAACTTTTTCTTCAGCTCTGATGTCAAATCACAGAAGCTGAAAACCATAGAGAAAACGATTCGAAGTCAAGTTGAATGTGAAGAAAGAGCTTTCCACATTGTGAATAAACTCATAGAAAGTCATGTTGATGGAGATTATCTGGTGGAATGTGTGAGTAACAAGCCTTAGTCATGGCGATGATATTGTAGAATGTGAGAGCATTAGCCCTGAAAATGTTTGTTATGGGGATGATATGTGTTTAGCCCCACGGATATTTGTCATTTTTTAATGTTTTTTTTTTTTCCCGCATTTATAAGGTAAATGTTTATGGACAAATTAAATAATTTCTAAGAGTTAAGAGAAGAAATAAATGCTGTAAGAGAAACTGATTGCTACATTACTTCTATGTGTGTATCATAATGCTGGTTAATCACCAGATTTTGATACTGCTGTAGTGTTAAGGTACTGGCTTGAATCTGCTGAAAAAGGTCACTGCATATATCAGGGCAAATTAACTAGCCACTGTGCCACCAGTGGTTCCTGTCAGAGAATCTTACTGGCATGCTTAAACACCAGCTTGTCAAGGGATTGAGAAAATCACACAAAATGACTGCATAGGATTCTATAGTGAGCTCTCCCAGTTTACATCACCTGCCCAGGTTTTTTTTTTTTTACTCCTCAGACAAGGAATGAATTTTTTGGGGGACAGAGTCTTGCAAATATTCTTTTTTTTTTAACCACATATCCTTGCCAATTTCTTCTGGCAGAGTATAAAACTTGCTGAAGGATATATATTCTCTGATATTGTTTTACATGTTCATTCCAGATAATACCTATAGAAAAATATTCTGTTGCTTGACATCATGTGAACTTGAAAAGAGAATTATCTTTCCTTGTGCACATATCTTGTTCCTTACAGAGAATTATCTTTACTTGTGCACACATCTTGTTCCTTACAAAGAATCATCTTTACTTATGCATGTATCCCGTTCCTTATAGAGAATCATCCTTACTTTTGCACATATCTTGTTTGTTTGGGTTTTTTTTGGGAAGGGGGAGGGGAGTATTTCCTGTATAAACTTAAAATTTGAGAGCTCCATTTTTTTTGTTTGGCACCTTGATAGTCTGCAGTGTGCATACGCCTTTTCATTTTTATTTTATTTAATTTTTTTTTTTTTTTTAATTGTTGAACCATAGATAATAAATTTGCCTTGAGGTAAAAAACACACTCTGGTGGGTGTCAGGAGTTACTACGTCTTTAGTTAATAGAAGGTTTAAACCCTTTAAATTTATTTTTGAATGACTTCCCAATCGTCAGTGACAGGTTAACACTGTGGAAAAAGTTTAGTGCAAAAATGACAAGGTGAATTATTATTTTAGCTGTCTTTTTAAAAACTTCTTACCCTGCAAAATGCCTTTTTGCATAATGAAGACTAAAGAATAAAATACTCACTGTAATCTTCAATTTTTGTATTTCTAGGGTAAGCTGATCAATGCCACACACTACACTGACATTATTGAAGAGCGTACCATCAGCCGCCTCTGTGGTTATCCGGTGTGCCCAAACTCTCTGGGAGAGGTAAGAATAGAACCAAGGAATGTGGAAATAACACCTGTCTTTTGCTTTAATTGTTTCTGCCCAAACTGTGCAGGATGGGAAAGAATAGATGACAACAATCCGTAGGTAACAACTTTCTTCTCATGCTTTCACTGAAACTCTTATGCGGTGACAAAGTCAGAAAACTGTACACAGATATGCCAAAACTATAATGTATTTGCTATTCCAACACATATGAGAACTCTGCATAGCAAGTTAATGAGAAGTTTCGTCAGTGTTAAGTTTATACTGCTCGTTAATTTGCCACAGTAGAACTAAGCCTGCCTCTCTCTCTCTCTCTCTCTCTCTCTCTCTCTCTCTCTCTCTCTCTCTTTCTCTCTCTCTGTCTCTCTCCCCTCCCTCTCCATGTCTCCCCCTCTCTCTCTCTCTATGCTCTGCTGTGCTGTGCTCTGTTTTGATTGTTCTACTCAAATTCTGGTCGCTATATCTGACTAAAAAGAATAAAGTGGGTCCCAAACTTATCCCAAACGTCAGAGAACCAGGAGCAGGGTCCTTATTGTTTTTGTAATATGGCATTCTGAGGTAGTTTGCCATTGCTTTCCTCTCTGCCATTACTTTTGCCGTGTCTTAAGAGAGCAAGCTCTTCATTTAGTGCCTGGTGGACACAGAGGAGGAATAAAAAATTGTCTAGGCCTGGACTGGGATTCAAACCTCCGACATATCACATGGCAGCCAACAGCTCTACCAATTGAGCCAATTCTCTTACCTGAATGTGAAAGCTGCAAAAACAAGCAGGATTATGTTTGTGTTTGAAGGAACCTACAAACATTAATATTCACATTTTCAGAGAATCTCATAACAGAATGAAAATGACCAATTTATTTCTGTGCATTTGTAGATAGATACAAGGCAAAACAGAGCTACATTTTCTTTATTGGGATTTCACTTGCTTATCCTTTTTTTCTCCTATTTTCTTATGAGTAAGAAATAAATTTCTTAGTGCCTTTTTTTTTTGAAACAGTAGGCCACCTCCATCTTGCTATCAACAAATTAAAAAAAAATTGTGTTTTATTTTTTTATTTATTTATTTTTTCTCCGAAGCAGTGGACCACTTTCAACATCAATAAATTTTTATCAATCTTAAAAAGAAAAACATGAAACCCCATGTGGTTAGGTGTGTCATCATAGCTCAAGCACTGAAAACCAAATCTATGACACTCAAAGACAAAAGCTCCTACAGATTACTCAGAATGTGTTTGGCAGACTTAGACGTGTCTATTGAGTTTTTCAACATGCATCTCTAAATTTTATGAAACAATAATGTACAGAGCATCTTTACATTGCACTAGGCAAGGATTAATCTAACAGCTTTATCATTTTTTTTTTTTTTTGTGCTGTATATACTGCCAATTTTCATTCACGCAGGTTAAAATTTGTAAATCTGTAAAGGTTTTGGTAGTTATACTGTCGTTTTTTACACAGATAAAATCCATAGTTTTTTCAGTGAATTCAATTTTATTTTGAACTGTACACTTTCCTGTTTCCTGGAGAGTCATCCAAATTATTAACCCCTTCACCTGTTCTTTTTTTTTTTCTCTAAAAGTTTTGTTTTTATAATATATTGATGATTAAATCACCAAAGCATCTTATAAAAAATAAAATATTGGAATATTAATACTATTTTATAACTAAAAAAGGCAGCAAGAATTTAAATTCAACAAAGAGAATTTTTTTTTTCTGTGAAAAATCAAAAGTTGTTTTGATTTAATATTAGACTTTTGCCAGTTAAGGCAAAATTAGTCTAGTCTCTTGTCTTTTTGATAAGTCTTGAAATATGTGAGTAAAAGGGACTGTCCAGATAAGTCTGCAGAAATATTCACACATAAAATATTCAAAGATATCAAAATCGAGTTATGACTTAGGACTAGAGTGAATGAGTTGTAAGTTGCATTCGGAATATTTTAAGTCATTGAAACACCCTGAAATGTCCTATTATAAGGTTTGTGTCGGTGAAAAGCTGGCAGAGTTATCTTAATTCCTAGCTTAGATATGGGATTATGTTCATTTTAGAAAAAAAAAATGTTTCAAAAGTGTTATGACTGGCATCAAAACTCATTAAGATTGGTAAACATGACAAATGTCAAAGTTGTGACTAAACTCATGTTTTTTCCTTTTCATTCATTGAGTATGTTCATTTAGCCATATTATTTGCAAAGGTACAGCTTTTTGTCATATGACCCCTTAACTAAACCATTTTGATCTCTTCAGATACCCAAAAATAAGTACCATATTTCCACAAGGACTAACAAAGTGTATGAAATCTCAGAAAGAAAGGTAAGCCAGTAAAAGTTTATCACTCACACCTCCCTCACTTCTTTGTCTTCCTTTCTGTATTTGTCTTGCATGTGTGTATCAGTCAGGAATTATGGGTGAGAAGTTCAGTATTCACAATCTTTTTGTGAGCTACTGACCTTTTCACAGTTTAAGAGAAAGGAAAATATCAAATTTTAAATGCAGATAAGATTTAAGTGCTGAATGTGTAAGAAATATTTACAACTGAAGTGAGTGTGTGTGTGTTTTGTCAAATCTTGTTTTTTTTTTATTTGCATAACTTTCAATTAGGAAAAACAAACGGTTTCAAGAATATGATGTTTGCTTGTTTTTTTAATTAATTTTCCAATGTTAGCAAGTAAAACTTTGAAACAAAAGAGGACTCTTTATTCATTCAGGCATTATTTGAGTTCGAATGTTAGATCTTTGTCTTATTCTCACCTTCCAAGCAGATGTAAGATCTTTGTCTTATTCTCACCTTCCAAGCAGATGTAAGATCTTTGTCTTAGTCTCACCATCCAAGTAGATGTAAGATGTTTGCCTTAGTCTCACCATCCAAGTAGAAATGAGATCTTTGTCTTAGCCTCACCATCCAAGTAGGCCTAGACATTTTTATAAGATCTTTGTCTTGGTCTCATCATCCAAGTAGATTTAAGATCTTTGTTTTAGTCCTACCATCCAAGTTCCAAGAGAAGAATCAACTGATTCCTGGGGCCGTATGCAACTGGGCAGTTACGATAAAAACTTACTAAGTTTTTGACATATCAAGTTTAAACTTGGTAAGTCGCATTCAAGTGGCTAAAATGCACCCTTTTTTTCGACTAGGTAAGTTGACTTAGTAAGTTGAAAATTTCTGACTTGCACGGCTCTAAGTCAGAAAGGGA
>BLXT01002056.1:3674581-3692763 GCA_019648995.1 Plakobranchus ocellatus | reverse complement strand
AGTGAGAAAAGGCATTTTTACTTAAGTTTTGAATAATTGAGTCTGTCCTCAATCTGCAATTAGACTAGCAGACAATTTCACGTAAAGTAAGAAAAGCTCATAGTATTTAGCCCTATATCTAGATCTACAGAAGACCAAATCGAGAGAGGCCTAATAAAAAAAAAAAATCTCGCAAAAATATCTAGATTCATACAATAAGTACAGGCAACTGGTCTATACAGTTATTTTCTCATTAAAACAATTGTTTTTTCCAACTTGAAAACTGTAATCTTGTTTACAAACTTATTTTAAAGTGTTTCCGTAAACAGACGTTCGCACCAGTAGGCCTATTGTTTCAGATATATACAACGTTTGCTGCATTTGTGGTTGCGGTGAAACGACGGGCGCCGCCATTTTGTTTCCGATCGACGGCGTTCGCTGCCATAATGGCTACCACCTGTGTTACCGGAGTCAAAGTAATTCCGAACTAATGTCGCTCGCACCCGACTGCCCAGTTGCAAGGCTTAGAGATTGCATACTATTGAATTTGAAAGAAAAAGAAGAAATATTTAACCTAAAACCACACAGAACAATGAAAGGCAAACTAAATTTGGTTTTACCACACTACTATAGCCTAAAAGCATCTATGTTTGTCAAAAAATGTTTTGGAACACACCAAACTTGTAGATCTAGGGCGAATGTCGGCGCGAACGTTGATAAGAAACACAATTTTAATTAAGCAAATGCACTCTACTTACCTTGGCTAAAGGTGAATACCAATTAGCACAAGAATCGTCCATGAAAAAAGAATGTGTTTGATCTACTATCGGGTTCCAAAGTCGCCATGAAACAAAATCTAGATGATAGTAAACTATGTAGCGAACGCCGATCAGTGCTGGAAACACACCGCTTCGAAACGAAAATATCTGATAAAGTGTCTCTAAATGCACGAAACTTCCGTCTGTCGGGGTTGTATACACACTACTAATATCAAGCATCACGTTTTTACCACCAAAAGAGTGGTCATGATATCATTACTATTAATAGTGGGCTAGGTCTATGGTCCTACAATCGGAAACACACGACGTCCGCGTTTTGGCAGTTTTAAAACAGCCACACATTTCTCTTCGCTTAACAAATTGCAGCATTTAATGTGTTTTTAATAGCGTTGACACTTATTCTTGCGTTTAATAACACCTAAAAGGTTTACAAGAACAATTAGGTTCTAATAATAGCTTTAATTTACATAGTACGCTAAAGTGGAAAATGTTGTGTTTCTGAAAAACGACGTCCGCACCGAAAATAAAAAAATAAAAATAGAAATGCGTCATCAAGTTGCATTTTGTTGCTTCTTGTGTTAGTTTGAGGCACAGAAAACACATTGAAAGTTAAATGAATGTTTATTTTGGGTTATCTTTCTCATAACATTGTATGCAAGTTGGAACCTCCAGATACAACCCCCAATTTTGTGAAATCCGCCTTATTTTAACTTAGAACAATATCTGTGGAAACAGAAAATAGTCAAACCACAGCAAAGAATACACATTTTTGGTGTGTTTGGTATGGCCATGAAATGACAGTGTTAATTTAAAAAATCAAGCGTCAAGAAAAAATAAATAGGCCTATAAGTTCAAACTTGAAGTAAGGACTTTCAGGTCCTGCCTGGTAGGTAAATCTGGAAGTTGGAGATCAGCTCCTCTCACAGGTTCAAAATTGGGCACAGGAGTTGTAGGTCCATTATCAGCCAGCCTTCACACATCAGGGTCTGGGGTCAGGTCTAGGGCATGACTGTTATTTCATGGTACATTGCTAGTGAATCAGAAAGGAAAAAAAAAAAGGATTTAGAATCAGGAAACATTAGAATGGTTCATACTCACCATATTAATGTGAATTCCTAGCCTTATCAATTTCAAAATTTCCTTAGATCTCACCAAAATGAAGAATCTAAAAGATAATTTTATGTCTTGCTTGGTTGTAGATCCAGATTCAGCAAAGGTGAATGATTGATCATTAGATCAAATTTTCCAACACAGTTAAATATATGCACATAATATTAGAAGATATAAATTAGATCTAGAATCTATAGTTCAGTTTTTTTCAAAATTTAAACCTAGATATAGATCTAACACTTTCTCTCCTGGTGATTTGGTTCAGGACTGTCCTCTTCATCAGTGTTGGGGATCGATTCTTCTACTTCCCAATCAGACAAATCCAATAAATCCAAAACTTTTTTATGTTGTTAGAGGTTGAAAAGGTATAAATTTGTAAAATGTGGACGAAAATCGATAGGCGGTAACAAAATACTGTGTACAGAAAAAAGTAAGAAGGCGGAAGGAACTAATGTGCATTTTTAAATTAGCTTATATTTTTATTGAATATAGTATCAAAATACATCTTTTTAGGTTTCAGAATATCTTATCTTTCAATAGAAAATATTCAAAAGTCGATTTTTTTTTACAGAAGTGCTTCATTTGGGCCGCAGAGAATGGGGAATCTCTATGTTGGTGCCTTTGAGAGTTAAGGGGACTCGTGTAACTCTGCAGTCAAAGTAAATTTTTCAGAGCCAAAGGGAGGAAATTCTTAGGTTACTTTTAAATTAGGCAATCCTTCATATCGACTTGTCAAAGGAAGAGGCTAGATCTAGCCACACTTAATGACTCTAGATCTAGACGATATATTATTTTACTAACGATATAACTGGCTTTCAGGTTTAAAAACATGATTACCTCATGTTTGCGTTTGTGTCAAGGAATGAATTTCGCATTCTCATATGGCGCAAACGGTTCACAAAATATTTAGTTTTTTAGTTGAAATAGGGCCTATTTTACTCTGTTCTTTTGTTAAAAAAGGGTCCGAGCTTCCTTGATTTGAAGTGTATCTGCACTTCTATTCCCTAGAATCTGGCAATGGCCAGTTATGCATTGATACACTTTTGATACTTCCCGGGCATAAAAGAGGTTTTGGTCAATAAGTACAACTACCCTGGGAATTAATCCTTTCTATAGTATTTGTAGACTGGCTGTCCTTAAGTACGGCTAGCACTTCATTCATCAAATAGATGAAGAGACTCTTTAACCCTTTCCCTACTGGAGGCTTTGAAAAGGGCACTTCTTAAAAGGTAAATCTAGAAATTGTGTCTGTCCCCTCATTTTTTCAATCGGTTTTATTCATGCTTTTTCTACAGATCAAAACACAAAGAGAGAGTCGGGCAGAAAAGTCCAGCTTGGCAACATTGAGGCAGGAAAGGTATGTTTCCAGAATCATCTAGAGATAAGATTAAGCATAGATTCTTGACTAGACCTAGATCTAGGCCTCTGATCAGAGTTTTGTTAAAATAAGCTGTGCCAAAGTTTGACTGGAAGCATGAAACTAAAAAAATGCAAGCAAGGATTGTATCTTCTTTGTGATGTTCCTTGCATGTGTCAGTATAGATGTGATGAGGTGTTTTCTACGGTTTTCCATTAAATCATCTTTTTTTTTTTTTGTGAAGGAAACCGTTGTACCCCGTGCATGTTGCAGGACATAAAAAGAAAGACTTTGATTATGCACAAAAAAATTATCCTCGTGATGGTTTGCTATTCAGATTGTACCATAACTAGGCTATTGTGAAGATACCCGGGTACAATTACTCCTGGATACAATTGGGTAAGGGAAATCAAAGTGTTGCTGGCTAACAGAGGGGCAGATAATGTGCTGTGCTTTTTGGGGAAAGAGAAAGGGACTGAGTGCCCTGGACCTTCCTAGCTTGCATGGTCCAAACGTTGAGTGCTGAATTGCCATATCGCGCCAAAGGCTGGAGCAGATAGAATAATTCAGTGATCAAAATGTGACTTTCTCCCTCTAGTTCAAAAGGGTCTTACTTTTTGGGAACTAAAGTAGGTGAATAGGGCTAGGTATTTTTGGAGATGAAAAGGTTGAATGTTTTTAAGCTGATTCGGGGAGCCAGTTGCACAAGTAGATTGTGTAAGGATGATTGGTTTTGCATTTCTATCTGCCAAACTTAAAAAAAAATAAGGGAAATTAATGAACCAATGGAGAGAGAGAGAGGAATACACTGCTACACCAGCCTACTTTTTTCTTGCCTTGAAAAAACAAAAAGCATTATAATGTGATGTTTGTGAATTTTTTTGTTTGTTTGTTTGTTTTTTTTTTTGTATACACCACTTGTAAAATTGATCATTTGGCAAATTAAGGGCAGCTAAAAAATTAAAAGGTTGTTAAAATCTTCCGTTTGTATTGAGTTCTGATCACTTCTCTGTCTCCCAAAATTTTCTGCCATTGATCCAAGAGATTATGATAAAACGTTGAGGAGTTATATATCATTTATAAAAACATATCACAAACTAATAATATAGTTAAATTGATAATAATAACAGAATCCAATCAAATAGTTGCAATGAAACAGTTCACAAAAGAAATCCAAATAATTATAATGCTATCCAATTGTAAAGAAGTAATATGCAGTTTCATATCCCTGCAGTAAAAGAGAGGCTAGGAAAGTAGCCAATAGGTGCCAAATCAGTAGGGAGAATCCATAATCAGGTAAAAATTATGACTTAGGAGATGGGAAGGAAAAGAGGGTAATTTTTAATACTTGTAATCGATCAATTTATTGATGGTATGAGAAGAGAGAGTGTCACATGATGCAGCTTGTGGACTCATGGTGTAATGCACAAACATGGCTCTTGATTAGCAACAGGTAAACTACAGCATCCCCTGATAGGTGAATGGCATGATATAGAATTTTGCTTTGACTTTCAGAAAATTGGAGAGAAATTGCAGACCTTTTTTTTTTCTTAAATCAATTTCAATTGTCGGCGATTGTTTCGTTTTTTTCTTCCATTTCAATTATAATAGATCCTTGTTTTGATACTTGTCTATTGTCTTTTTTCTTACTTTTTCTTTTTTTTTATATATTTGGACGCACACACACGCTTATTAGCCTTGTGTTTGTTGGCCAGCAGGCATGAGGCGAGGAGTAGGGGAAGGGCAGGAGATGACGATACAACACTCAAGTAGACTAGAAAGAAATAAGAGTAGGGGTAGGGCAAAATGTTGGCTTGTGGTAGTGATACAGGGGTTGGAGGCCAAAGCCTGGTAACAAAATAAGATAGAGATGCTGCACAGGATCATGGATCAAGACCAAAGTGGGACCATGGCAAAGCAGGCAAAAAGGACTGGCTTGATAGTAAACGGTGCCCAGTATTTGATATTGTTATAGGTAGTCTAGCGGGCCAACACCAGGATTACGCCATGTACACATAGCATTGTTCTGACAATTGTGACAAAATTAAAGCAGTTTTAGTCAAATGTTCAAAATTTAGTTTTATGGGCCAATAAGATTTACAATTGTCAATATTTTCATCCTAAATAAAACAAGGATATCTTTTGACATTTTTGGATTAAAATGATAACGCATGCGTACAAATTCTCTATTTGGGGCTGGCATGCTTGCCAATCAGAGATTTCCTTCAAGGCACTGCCAGTCATTTAGAGATTGGGAGTTTTGGGAAGTCCATTACTATTAACACAATTGATGAATATTTACACATGCAACTGTGAATGGACATGAATGAGATTAATGTGATTGATAGCTCAAGTCCAATTGAGAAAGCTTTGGCATTGGTTTAAGATTGTCACCACTTTGTTCACATAATCAACATTACATATCCCCTTGGTCCATGAGAGCTGAGAATTGTTTATTCAAGGCTATTCTACAGGCCTGTTGTACATATTCTACCACCATGTTGTGGTAAATTATGGCTTCAGGTTCAATGAGTTGATGGTTGAAATAATGTTCAAACATTACTGTTTCATGTTCTCCAATTTCAAAGCTATCTTATGAAATTGTTTTGTTTTAAATAAAAAGGAATTTCATAATACAATAGGTACTCATAGATAAAAAAAAAAAAAAACAAAAATCAATTGCAGTAGTCCCCATCAAAATGTAGCTATGTAAGCGCATGCTTGATTTGGCACACATTTTTTGAACGATATAATATATACTCCTATGTGCACTCTGAGTTAACCCATAATTTGTTATTTTTAAATCTACTCTTCTTCTCTCCCCCCCCAAATGAAGAAATAAAGAGTTATGTAGTATTGATCTCTAGGACACTCTTTTGCTCTCACTTTGTTTTTTGCATCTCCACTAGTTTTTTAACAATAATAAAGCAATCTTGGGTGACAAAGAATCACATGACATATTATGTACATATGTAATTGTAACAGGAAGAATCGTTTCTTAATATTACTTAACTTTGTTTTTTTATCTTGCATCCTTTTAAGCGCTCAGTACTTATAAAGGCATGTTCAAGTATTATCCCGAGCACTGTGCACTTGAACAGTAATTAATGTAATACAAAAAAAACTTGGTTGTCCATTAGCAGATATTTATATGAAGTAATGATAGCATCATATTCATCATGGAACTTTTTTTTTTCATTCAAACTATGTCTGTCATGACATTACAAACATTGTAGGACTAAAAGAATATTGAACCATTTGCTGAAAATAAGTTCTTTAGATTAAAAAAAAAAACATTTTTGAAAGCCATGCACACGTTGAGGCTAGTTATCAAATTTATAGATTTTTGGGGGGAATTATATTTTCTTATGTCTGAGGGAAGTCCATTCTACTTATTAAAATGTTAACTTTACATAACTTTAAAAATTGCAAGCAAAAAAAAAAAAAATTTCAAAATGATGTTTGCAACAGTATGTCATCATTTTTGCGCTTTTGTATGAAGGCAAGGACTCAAGGGCTATGGTATGGGATTTTCGTAAATGTTACAGTCCTTGCATATTAAATAAGGGGAAAAGCTGTGGGAGAGCAATGTTTAAGTGCTAATATTGCAATCAACTCACAGACAATATTTTTCTTTTTTTTAATTATCTGTGTTGTGCTCAAAGTTTAGATCTACAGCAGCTAGATCTGAGCATCAGTATTGGTCAGAACTATCTCTACCTCAAATGCCGCTAGACTAAAACTTGTGAAAAACTATCAATGAATGGTTTGAGACTATTTTCAAACACATAACCAGAGCATTTGTAAGAAAATTTTGTTGCAATTGTAACATGAAGACATGATGCAAATTTACGGCCATGTTTTCTTGGAGGGACAGGTTGGATTTTTTTCTGCAGTAATTGCTAGCAAGACCATGCTTTAGAGGCTGCTTGTGCTTGTGAAACAGGTGACAGGCTGCTAAGCATGCTGGAGTGACAAATAATCATGAAGCAAATTTTCATCAACTAATAATAATTTTCTTTATTTCATTTTTCTTTTTTGCAAAATCAATAGACAGTGGCAGATGTGATACGAACATGTCTTGGACCCAGGTCCATGTTGAAGGTATGTTTTATTTTTTTGAAGTACAAAAATGCATCATCATTCTAAATATATCTGCATTGCACACTGATTCCCAAAGAAAAATCTTACGACATTACTGAAATTGATGTTTTGAGAAAGTAAGTCTCTTAAAATTGGAAATGTTTGCTTATTATAATTGTGAAAAAAAAATATTTTTAATGATGATTAAGATAAATGTTTATCTCAAATTGTGTATCTTATATTCAGTGATTAATATTGTGTAAGTCATTTGTAAACAAATGTTAAAATTCAGTTAAAATCATGAATTTGTTACTATTTTTGTTTATAGTGAAATTGGAAAGTTTTTGCCCTCTCTACACATACTTATAAATTTGCCCCAGCGTCCACCAACACATAGCTCACATTTAATGCTATATAGTTGCTTAAGTTAAAACTTGACTTGTAATGGTTGTTCTGCCCTGAAACAAAATTTTTTTGGGCTAAAGAACCACTTTGAGAATGATAAAACTAAGTGAAATTATCTTTGCATAATGAGAGTTTTCTGGAAAAGTCAAACACTAGCATTGAAGTTTTCTTTTTTATGGTGTAGTTGCTTTTTCAGAAAAGGCAATGGTTTTTAGATAAAAAAAAATTTTCTGTTGATTGTTATATCCTCTCTATCTCTTTTGCATTTTTTTTTTTTGGAAGATGTTGATGGACCCTATGGGGGGTATTGTGATGACTAATGATGGGAATGCTATTTTGAGAGAGGTAAGGTATTTGATGAAATAGATTATTGAACTGCTTGCCATATGCATTTGGAATTTCCTCTCTTTTGAAAACCATAGTTTTAACCTTGTGAAACATGTGACAGGTTGCTAAGCATGCTGGGGTGACTTGACTCGAATTGTTGACTTGAGACGCTCTCTTTGGTGTTAAAACCATAAATCATTACAAGGCATAAATTTTACATCTTTGTTCACTCGTGATCTCTTGTAACATTCTCAAAGATTTTATAAATTTCAGCATAGACTCAATATATCTGATATGTTTTGGGACTAATTAATTTTTTTATGAGTTCCATGTTAGAAAATACATAGTTATGGTGGAGCTTTCCTTAATGAATCCCTTCTGTCAGTTTTCAAATGAAAGAGGATTTATTAGCTGCTGACATGGTACAATATTTTATTTGAAAAAAAAGTTGTAAATGTGTCAGGAATAAAGTTACTTACTGTGTAAGTTCAGGTCAAGTCACCACTGGCTCTAAGCTTGGGATAAATTATGTTTGTTTGGCATCATTCAGATAGATCAGGACACAAGCAAACTAGGCCAAGAAGAGAGGGAGAGCATGTCACTTGACTTTTGAAGTGTGGAAGCTTTATGGCTGAGTTGTTAATATTTTCATTGATAGGTGTCAAAATCAAATTTTAAAAATTTATTTTCAAATAAATATATACATTAAATGGCAGATGCATCTAACCTCTGGTGTTCATGTTTTGCTTATAGGGACTTCAGAGGTTTGATATGCCTGTCCTTGATATTTAAGTTGTCTATGACATGTTTCAACATTTAGCTTTCTTTTTTTTTATTATTCTATTTTTGAGTTTCTTGATTGTGTTGTTGTATATGCTCAAAACAGATTTTTGTGATGGTTGAAATCAATTGAGTCTATATTTGAATTTTAATATTAAAAGTTATCTTGCCTAATGAGTTATTGTGTACCTGATAATTAAATTTATAAGATCCCATTAGAATTATGCTATGAGATCTCTTAATTTTCTTCGCAATCATCAAATGCTGGAAGTTCCGTCATTTAAAAGAACTTAAAGTGGTTTTGTTATTGTGAAGGAATTAAGTATTGCTCATTTGTTGTTTTGTTGAAAAAAAAAAACATGTAGCCCTCAAAATATGTATTGAACATAAATATAATATGATTGTTATCTCCAATTTTGTTATTGCTTTTCTCCTAGATATAAGCTTTTTCTAAGTGGGAAAAGCATCTTCTTAAAGATGGTACTAAAAGAGCAAAACAAAACAAAAAAGTTCATTGCCGGTTTTTTGAAGCAGTTCTCATTTTTCACAGTTGAATGTGAAACATCCTGCTGCAAAGTCCATGATTGAAGTTGCCAGGACTCAAGATGAAGAGACGGGTGATGGTACTAAGTCTGTTATTATTCTTGGTGAGTTACCAAACTCATTCCAGCCCATTACAAGCCAATTTGGCATCAACTTTTGAATATTGATTGAGAAGTACAGATATTAGTTTCTCATATTATTATACTCTCTTGGATAAGGAAACACATTATACAACGGACTATATCCGCATGAACCACGAGGCTTATTGTGCTATGCAAAGTGTCAGCCTTACTTTTTGGATAAAGCATAGTAACTGACACACAGTTCTTCATGTCAGCTTTTACAAGCCGTGTTACCTCCAGTATGGTTCTATCTTGGTAGAAAAATCGATGAGGATCATAGCTGAAAACTTAATGCAAAAAACTATATCAAAGTGCATTTCTTCTATGCTAATCTAAGGCTATGAATCTTTCAGCATTAGCAATGCCAATCGAAAGTTTTTAAATTTAAATTTGTAGGAATAAATGTTTATTGCTCAGAGCATGTCTTTTAATAATTATTCTTTGGATTTTGTAAGCTAGTCCTGGAATGAGAAAATTATATGAATTTTAGTCACTAAAAAATCATCACAAAATTTAGCATTAAAAAAAAAAATGACTTTGCAAACATGTAAATTCCCAATTTTTGACTTTTCTTAAACTCAAAACATGTCTTGCTTTGTCACAGAGATAACAGACCTGCCAACTTTCCGTTTTACCTCCAGAGTATAATTCCCATAAACTTTTTTTCCTGTAGCAGTGCTAAAATCCAGTTCAATGATATGTGCTCGTTTTATCCTTTTGATCAATCTGATATCAACATTTGTTCCTTTTCTTTACCTGTCTAATTTGTGTAGGACAATGTTTATATTATTATCGATAAGGCCCAAGAATCCAATTTGCATTCAGCTTGCTGTGTAATGAACTGAGTAACTTTTGCGTTCTTGTTATGTCACAGTGCTATATGTTCTTGTGATCATGAGGCCGACTCTATGCCTTTTTTATTTATTCAATGCATATATGGATATGCTTGTAGCACTCATATGCAAACAATACAGCAATTTGAAATGAGTGACTCTGCCTCAGATTCAGAGTTTAGCCTTTTTTTCTCAAATTAATTTGATGCAGAAGCCACCAATCTACATCTGAGGGTCCCTTTACTATTCTTTAATTTTTTATTGGCTTTCCTTCACATAATTATGTCGAATATGGGACTATACATGTGATTGTGTATGAGTAGGGTTCACATAGTAGATCCATAGGTTGCATGAGCATGTGACCAAGATCATTACTTAAAAACTGCCAGGGTTCTCAGTCAAGATGATTCCATGGCTTATGGTCATTTTTAACTAAATGAATTTGTATGTAAAGGAGGGTTGGTGGATGGGCGTAGTTTAAGATCATTTTTGTTCTGCAGGCCTAGGACTTTCTCTTCTATTTAGATGCTTTAGTTAGCCTATAAAATAAGGCCTGAAATTTGTTACCTTCGTAGGATTCCGCACCCTTTCAGGCAAAAATGGTGATGGAAGTCGATTGATGTCCCTTGTAACAACAGCATTGCTTTGCTTATTATCAAATATAATTAGAAAACTGGATTTAAAAACCCACAATAGAAAACTTGAGTTTATCCAGATCGATGATCCATCAATCTCGTTATAATTCGAAATAGAACATCATTACTCACAAATAAAAGTTTATTCTTAAATCTACATGATTAAGCAACTGAAAAGTTCAACAATTTGAATGGTTCTTATTGTGCCCAAGGCAGCTCTAGATCTAGATCTAGATTCTGTGTTTGATTGGTGCAATGTTTTCATAAAACAATGGAGTACCCTAGACCTTTACAAAAATGATGCCAATGTTTATTATCTCGTATAGCCAGGAGAATTCAGCTATATTAAGTAGATGATTTTTAAAAAAGTATTCCATAAAACATGAAGGCAGAGAAACCCATCAATCTCAATCTTTGAAAGCATATCATAGAATACCAATTGGAACTGTGCCAAAAACAAAAACAAAAAAAGTAGCCTAAGTTATGTGCTTAATTATATTTCCATAGTGTAATATAGATGATTTTTTTATGTCTAATATACAGTGGATCATAATTTATTGCAGGCTCAACTGGAATACTGTAGATCTGTATCACTCCTGGTTTTTTTTTTCATGTAACCTTTTATTGTGTAAGCTAGATTTTGAGGGCTATCAATCTTGTAGACTTGGCAAGTGGTGATATTGTTAACTGTTTGCAATGAGCAGGGGGGATATTTTTGCATCTTTGAAATTCATTAATTAGCCATTGATATTATAATTTGCTGTTATGGGATGGTCTATGATTGTGTATGTGATTTATGGTATCATATGGCTATACTTATTAGACTGCTTATTTTAATGAAAGGGTAAGTGATGATTGTTTACATAAAATCACATCATGGCACATGATTTCCAAGAATTGAACGTTTTTTACCTATTTTATTGGAACTTGCCTCATTGCATAGACATTAAAAAAAAAAGTTAAGTGCAACTGTTGGTTTTGAGATTTGTGAAACCTGACAGTGTCAACTTTAGCTTTCAGAATGTCTTAAATTTTCTTTTCACTAATTGAATTTCAGCTGGAGAGGTATTATCTGTTGCTGAGCAGTTTATTCATCAGCAAATGCACCCAACAATTATCATAGCAGCATATCGGCAAGCTTTAGAGGATATTATATCTGATTTGAAGAACAAAATTGCGTAAGTCTAAATTTATATTTTGATTTTTACTTTTAACAAAAATGTTCCTCTCTCTAGTGTTCCAGTCATTTATGTTAAGCCTCTTTGTGAATGGGGCATTAGTGGCATAATGAGTAGTGAGCTTGCCATAAGATCTACTGAGACTTTACTGTGGTAGGTTTGAGTTCAAGCCAGCCACCACAACCCTGGCCTGTTGAGGGCTGTAAGCGTGAGATTGCCTTGTTGTGTACTGGCCACATGCCCAAATCAGTCCTCTCTGTTTATTTGAGAGTTTTTGCTTCAATATACATCGCCATCATCATCTGTGATCATATGAGGTGGACCTCTGTCTCTGTTTCCAGCTTCTTGTTCATTTCTTAATGACATCCTTCCTTATTAGATGCTGTCTTTTCTTTTCTCTCTTACCCTCTGGATTGTTCAATAGTATGTCAACATTATCATATTTACTTTAATTTCCTACTCGCCCACAGAGCAAAACTAGCAACTGAATACCATTTAATAAATCATGTTTTTATATGATTTTATATATATATATATATATATATATATTGATTGGCTTGATTCCCTCATGTTCTACATAGGGATTGCCATCATTTATGTGTACAAAAGACTCCTATGAGATGTGTGGAAAAATTAATTCACTATACAATTGATTAAAAATTTGTTTAAGCTCTAGCCAGCATTAATGAGTTTGAGTTAAAAATAGTATTAATTCCACGGTGTCTTGCAATAATGATAACAGTCGGAATTTAGATTGTAAAATGGGTGGTAACCCACTTCATGCTTAGGAGACGTTATGAATTTGCCACAGCTCCAGTATGAAGTGATTTATCACCTGCCAGTAATTAGACTTGACAGCCACCAGGCCTCTTATTGCACATTGCACTCAGCACAGGAAATGTCCTGCAATTGACAAAAATGTGCCGTCTTTTACCTGCTTATATATACAAAAGGCAAGGTCTAAAACATAAAGTTTAGAGTATCATTCAAGAGATTTTTTCTTTAAAATTCAAGGATTTTGTTCACCTGTTTCTGCAATGTATATGAGGAAATAATTGTGATCATGTTGGGATTTTCCATATAAAATATGTTTATGGTTAATGTACTTAAAGACATACAAATTTATTTCATACATTTTGGCATAAATAATTAGTACATTATTTTATGTCTGTCAGTGTAAAGGGCTTCAAGTACAGTCTGATTTAAAATTTTATGGGGTTTTTTTTTGTGTGGAGGTTACAGGAGTGTCAAGATTTCTTGAAAGTGAATAATGAAACAAATCATTACAGACTAAGTGAAACATCGCCTACTACAGACATTAACTCTTTTAAGCACTAATTTCAGCAAATAGAAGAAAAACTAAATAAATGAATAGCAAGCAAAACAAAATTCTGTGTGTGCATGCTTGTGTGTGAGAGAGAAAGAGAGGGCATAGGAATAAAGGATAGATGATGAGAACAATTATAACAAATCTTGTTTACCACCTACAATGATCTTAATGATCGTGAGGGCCTATTTTGCAATTCAAATTGTTAATTGTAAATCTAATCAAAATCACATGAGATTTTGTGTAAGATGAAACTTATTTATTTCCTTTAATCAATGTTAGCATCACACAACAAAAGCTCTGGATTTGTGTCTGAGAGGTAGATAGATAGAGAGGGAGAGAGAGTGAATTTGTGTGTGCATGACTAGAAGAGAGAGAGAAAAAGAAGATGAAAGAGGCACAAAGAGAGAACAAAGAAAGGATGAATGTGTGTGTATAAAAGAGAGAACAACAAAGATATAGAACAGTCTTGCAAGCCTGTTTACCACACACAGTGATCTTTATGATTGTGTAGGTCTAGTTTGCAATTAAACTTGTAAAATAAAATTCGGTCTAAAACATACAAAATGTGAAATATAATACTATTTTATTTCCTTTGAAAACTTTTTTCTCCCCTTTGAATAATATTCCGGATATGTGGCTTATTGGCAATATTACAAGCTCTGTAGAGTCTTCTTGGAGTTTACAAATAGATTGAGAACTGCGAAAGAGGAACGAAGAAAGACTGGTTGTTGACAAACGAAAACACTGCACTTCTAGAGATCTATGTCGTCATGCAGAGGAGACAATTTTCTTTAACTTGTCCTTAAAAAAATGAATCTACATTTTTTATTCAAGTGTCTCTTCACTAATTCAGATTCTAGGTCAGTGTGACCTAATAAAACTAATTCAATGTTAAAATAGTTTTTGCTTAGTCTGTGAAGTTAATGGGGCTACAACAATACAGCATTTTGTTAATAAATATATTTCCTGTCTTGAAGCCTGGTTTTAAATAAAACTACATAGTGTATTCAAACCAGTGAATTAATTAGGCCATTATTAAAAAAAAATCTTAAATGCTCTGCCGCTTGGTGAACAGGGTCACAGCAGTTGGAACTACTTGACATGGAAAAGGTTCTGATCCATATTAAAAAACAAGAATTGTATGTATGTTTTTATTTTCTTCAAAAGAACATGGAATGTGATAAGTGAGCTTTTGGGAATTAAGAAAATAATGTTTTTTTTTTTGTTTTTTTAATTATATTCAGTTGTTTACACTTCAGAATCTGTACTTTTTAAAACATCCTTTGCTAGATGTAAGGAAAAGGATGAATATTTTGTTATTTGAACTTATGTTTGTTTGATTTTTTTTTCCTTTTAGTACTCCAGTTGATGTGAGTAATAGAGAAGAGATGATCAAGATTATAAAAAGCTGCCTGGGAACCAAGTTTATTAGCAAATGGTGAGATAAAGATTTTGGGTAGTTCAAATTGTAAATTGCTCCTCTTTAACATCAGTGGTATCAAAATTGATGCTCTTAAGCGAGGGTAATGCCATATCTTCTTATGTCTCATTTTGTATTTTGTTACTAGCACCAATATTTCTGGCACTCTGTTGTTTGCTGATTTAGTCATGGAATTTCTCATCTTCCTCTTCTCCATTTTGCCCTCTTTCTCATTCCTCACTCATGCCTGTGGCAGACCTGCCTACCTATATCATTTTACATATTAAAATGTGTTGTTTTTTTTTTTTAATCAAAAGTACGTATATACACTTTTTTTTGCTGATGATAAAAATCAGATTTTTGTTCTTCTGCTGAAATGAAGTACACAGAGATGGGCATTCTCAGGATTTTTCCTGAATTCCGGATTTTTTTTCCTACTGACTATATATATATTGTATGTATGTATATACATACATATTACTACCTCAGGATTTTTTGGGAGGGAGTTGTGCCCATCTCTGAGTACATCTTCTTTACATTTTACAGTGGAAATTGCTAAAACCGAAGTTTGATTATTTGAATTTCTCACAAATTGAAGTTTTCGCGATCTGACAATTTTTTTCTCTTCTTTGGCTTTGTTGAATTCAAACTCATTATTCAAAGTCGAAGAAAGTTGATTCAAAGTCCACATTGCCACAAAACACAATAAGGAAAAAAAATTGCTTTCCTATCGCCACTCCCAAAACAGTGCCGATCACAGTTTTAAAAAAGCTGGCATATTCCAGGAGTGCCATTAATAACAGTGTGGGAGAGGAGAGGGGTCAACTAGGGTGAGGGGAGGAAAATGGGGTGCTAGATGTAGGTTTAATAGTGATTTTCTTTGACCCTACTTTTGCCCCTTTTATTTTGATAATTTGAAGTTTTGGTCTATTCCCTGGCACTTCGAATCATGAGGTTTCCACTGTAGTTTTAAAAAGCCAACCATCCAGTTTTCTTTGTCAGATAATTTTCACACATATGGGCTAAACCTCTGAGCCCATATCTGTTTTTGATATTGCAGTTCAATTTTTTTTATATTGCTAAATAATGTGTTAATACATTTTAAAATATTATTGAGGATGATTATTCAATATAATATTAGATACAGAAATCCTTCTGATTGACTATACTTAGTATAGGCAGGCTATGCTCTGACAGCCAATGGGAAAGACTTCATTGTGCAGTTTTAGTTTCTATGACAAGGGGATTAGGTCAAATAGGACTAGGATAAAAGGGACCCACCAGTATTTAATTTTCTGGGGCTTAGACCAGACTCAAAAATCATGCTTGGGATTTAATCTAGATCTATATCATAATAATTTCTCATATCCATAGGCCTAGGCATCTAGACAAGATTGACATATAGATCGAAGTAGGGTTCCACCATTAGTTCAAAACTTAGATCTACTCATATTATTATTAATCTAAGCAAGAAAACTAGCCCAATTTTTAAAAATTAAATCTAGATTAAAGCTTTTGAATGCAATATTAGATATGACCAAAGCATTCTGAATAGGCGAAGCTGTTGAGCCTTAAGAGCTCATTGAGTCTGTAAAAGAAGGGCAAGGGGTGGAGGCTTGAACCAATATTGCACTTTTGTGTGGTGAAGAAAAAAAAAAAGAAAAAAATGACCACTTAATTAAAAAAAAGCACAATTAAAAGAGGGAACTAACTATTTTTAGCATACATGAATCAGTCTAACAGCTTCACAAATCAAAACAGTAAACTTGTTTTATCTAATGCTTCTCAACAATTTTCTAATACATTGATACGACAATTTAACACAAATACCTGGTGCCTGGGCATAAAAGAACACTTTAAGGGAGGACCATCAATGTTCCATACAATTATGTAGATGTTATCAAATCAGCCAGTAATAGACCTAACCCTGGTCCTTACAACACAATAAGGCCTCATAAAAAATTTGGAGATCCCATTGTGACTCATGTTCACTGCTTAAAGTACACCCCAGAGGTCAATGGTGAGATGAAACCTATCCATACAAGCTTAGGTTTAAAAGATGACTTCCAAGACAATGCCAGCGGGAAAACTGAAGGACCAAGGCAGTTGCACAAAGAATGTTTGAAAATTCCAAAACCAAATACATGTAGTAACATCTGCAAGAACTTATTGTCATCGGAAAAGATTACCAGCTTTTATATAAGTAATTTTCTCTTAGGTCTCAGTTTTGCTACCATTCAAAACATAAGATTGTAAAAAATGAATGAAAAATCCACAAATTTTTAAAACTCTGCCAGGAAAACCCCCACTCAAACACTTATTCTGCACAAAATCCTACTCCAACCTCCCTGAGAGGTTGCAAGAGATAGTTTAAAATTTATGTACACAATCCATTTAAAAAATGTCTGGCTAAAAGGAGAGGTCCAAATTTATTGGTAAATTTCTGTAACAGGTAATAATTACTTTAGAAAAGAAAGTCGGCTTGTTTAGAACATTGCTTCTGATCCCACTAATAACCATTCAACCAAGCACAATCTATACATTGCTATGTCATAGTACAGATCAGTGCCAGTTTGACGATCATGAAGTTGGCTGAGCGATAGCTACGGTGCTCATTCGATTTTATCACAGCATAAAAATCAAATAAGAGTTATGAAACTTGAAATTATTTATGACTTTTAAACAGCATTATCATTTACCTTTTTTTTTTTTTTTTTTTTTTGTATTAAAAAGGCTTATAGATTATGGAAGAAAAATGGCAAAGACTACAATGAACACAATCTTAACATTGCATAAAATAAACAAGCTTTTCCTTCTCAAAAAGTTGATTGTGGTGGTTATCAGATCTTATCATTGCGGCAATGATATATTTATATATGTTTTCATTACCCTTATTTTGGTCTCCATACTTATATGTCTGTTCGCCAGTATTGGTTTCATTTTTAGACGTTGTTTTTGGCCATGGCTATTTTTTTATTTATTTCACTTGTGCTTCTGCCATCTGATGACGATCAGGTAGCCAAGATATTTGAATTTTGTAACATGTTTGATTTTTTTATCCTTTTTCTTTGCAATTATCATGCATTCCATTTCTTTTTTTTTCTTTTCTTATTCAAAGACGGGCCCATTTTTTTTTTGCTCTCTAAACCTACATTACCTACCAGTCTTTGAGTTGCTCATCAGATTCTGCGATTAAAACTATCATTTGCATACCTGAGCAGACCTGCCAACTTTCCGTTTTCGCCGGGAAAAATCCCGGTGAACGCCTATAAATTCCGTTTTCCGGGCTGCCCTGCTAAAA
>BLXT01002056.1:3662670-3674387 GCA_019648995.1 Plakobranchus ocellatus | reverse complement strand
GTGCCAGTTTGACGATCATGAAGTTGGCTGAGCGATAGCTACGGTGCTCATTCGATTTTATCACAGCATAAAAATCAAATAAGAATTATGAAACTTGAAATTATTTATGACTTTTAAACTGCATTATCATTTACCTTTTTTTTTTTTTTTTAGTTTTTTTATATTAAAAAGGCTTATAGATTATGGAAGAAAAATGGCAAAGACTACAATGAACACAATCGTAACATCGCATAAAATAAAGTAGCTTTTCCTTCTCAAAAAGTTGATTGTGGTGGTTATCAGATCTTATCATGGCGGCAATGATATATTTATATATGTTTTCATTACCCTTATTTTGGTCTTCGTACTTATATGTCTGTTCGCCAGTATTGGTTTCATTTTTAGACGTTGTTTTTGGCCATGGCTATTCTTTTATTTATTTCACTTGTGCTTCTGCCATCTGATGACATCAGGTAGCCAAGATATTTGAATTTTGTAACATGTTTGATTTTTTTTATCCTTTTTTCTTTGCAATTACCATGCATTCCATTTCTTTTTTTTTCTTTTCTTATTCAAAGACGGGCCCATTTTTTTTTTTTTTTTCTCTCTAAACCTACATTACCTACAAGTCTTTGAGTTGCTCATCAGATTCTGCGATTAAAACTATCATTTGCATACCTAAGGTTATTAAGATTTTCACCATTTACTTTTTATTTTGAAATATCTTCTTATTCCGTAAAATCATTTCACTAAAAATGTCCATGTACTTTGAATGATCAGGAGACATTACACATTGCTGCCTCACATTTCTTTAAATGGATTTGAAATGAGTGTTCTCCTTCATTTCTCACAGTTGTAGTTTGATCCCAAAAAATTATTCTCAAATCCTTCCCATCAATATCTAATTTTTCTAGCTTATAAGATTTCACTTTGTGTTTTACTTTGTCAAATACCTCAGAATAATCAATGCAACAGGGATGGAGATCTTTTTGGATTTCTATACACCTATGAATAGGCATAAAGTGAATGTCATGACTTAAGTCCTTTCATCAGGCTTCTTGCTTATATTTCTGGTCTAAGACTCTTGTGCATTCTATGTATCAAAACACACAAGACTTTTATAAAATGGCCATTAAACTGATTCCTCTATGAAATTCACATTCTGTTGCTCTTGATGTTTTAGGTAGTACCACAAAAACAGATTTACAAAGTATAGTGCATTTAGGAATTTTGTCGTCAGACCTATTCCTGTCTAATACTGGAATAATTTCTATAGTGCCCTGTATTATAGGGTACAGTATTATGACCCTATATATTGAATTGTTGAGTTTGCATTTTTGCCAGTTTGAATGATCCACTCTATTTCTGAGTGAATGCAGAATTGCATATATGCATATTTTTCATGAATACGTATGTAAAGTATGGAGCAAGATTGTAACATAGACATAAATGTCATACAATTCTTATATTTGGGGAAGGAGGGGGGGGGGGGGGGGGGGNNGGGGGGGGGGGGGGGGGGTAAAAAGTCCCCAAAAAAGGTAAGATTATATCAGAACAGCCCCCTGTTATCTAGATTGTTGGATCAGATAGTTGTTTTTTTACTTAGACTAACGTTTCTACAGCATTTGCATATTGGTCTTGTGTCTTGATTATTGATATTGGAAATTCCAATGCTTTTCATGCATTTCTGTGTTCAGTTTTGTAGTTTACGAGGTTAATTTAATTCCTTTAGATAAGTTTGTAGAAAGTGTCTGGCTGAGCAAGATAAAACTGGCTTTTAAAGATTAAACTAGTAATTGATGACTTACTTTTAAAAATTCAAATGCAGTGTCCAGATCACAAAATAATGGAATCGAGTGTAGAATTGCAAAAAAAATAACCTTTGCCTTTAATGAACTTTATCCAGGGGCATTTGAACACCATTATGAAAGCTTGTTTGAGTTACTGCATTTATAATAGCTTTCAAATTTGTACTTTTCTGAATTGGAATTATTTCAAATGCTCATATATCAAGTAAAGACAAAACTCAAAACCACATCTTAAGTAGACTAGTATGATAAATCTAGACTGAAGGAAAAATTGTTTTTAGCCTCTTTTACCCATCCGGACTGGTCTTTTCGATTTTGTTCAGTTAGCAGGTCTGCCGCTGTTAATTATGTTTTTTAATATCAAATTGTATTTTACTGCAGATGAAACTGATTTTTTTATTGTTATCAAATGTCAGCAACAAATTTACTCCCAAAAATGTAGTTTTATTTTTATCTGGTTTTTGATTGCTGTAGGATGGACCTTGCATGTGCTATAGCTTTGGATGCAACTGCAACTGTGGCTATAGAGGAAAATAATAAGCGTGAAATTGATATAAAGCGCTATGCCAAAGTGGAGAAGGTGAGTGTAGTGTACGCCAAAAGTTGTAAGTCTTCATTGCAATTATTAACCCAAGCAGAGTTGCCTACCTTTACAAGGTTGCAGGCATTGCACTTCAAAAGACAATTTTTAGGTCAAAATTCAATTTTCGCTTCACAAATTTTGATTCATTTGTTTTATTTTGTGATTAATATTTTATTTTATTTACAAATAAAGTTACATCAATCCATTGGCTTGAGTAGTGGAGAATTCAGATCTACTTTATCAAATCAAGCTTCAGTATTGCAATTAAAAGCCTGTTTTGAGTTTTTTTTCCCTCTTGTATTTTTAATTTCAATACTAATTTACTTAGCTACATATGTAATCTTGACATTTTCTAACTAAAATTTGTCAGCCTCAGTCACAAATCTCGAAGAAACTGGCTCAAATTTTGCGCGGCCCTCTCTATGACTCTCTCAGCAGTACATAAGATTTTGAGTACCATCAAACTGTAGCCAGTCTCAGCCTTTCTTATATGTTGTGTTGGAGGCAAACACAGCCTGTCAACGGCTACACACAACGTAAACAACAACCACAGTAAATAACCTAATTACATCGAGGTTCACATAATTAAAAGGCAGAACACTGGGGATAGGTGACAGAAAAAACTATATTATCATAAACAGATAAATATAAAAAGAAATAGGAAAGTCACATAAAGAAGAAGACAGATAAATATGAGGTGAGCCAAATACAAATGTCCACAATACAAAGTAATCTGCTAAGCGTTATGAGATAGAGCTGTTACACAATTAAATAAAGTTAATACAGATTAATCCACCTCCGAGGAAAACTCTCCTTGAAAAGCTACTTCATAGATCAATAAGTTGCTACAAAGATGGCGCTGTGCAAGTTTGAGACAAGTCTGAGAGAGAGCTTCAAATGCATTTGGTTGATCCTAACACTGCCCTGCAAACACCTTTTTTTGCCTATTTTTCAGTCGCCCATCAGACCAGAAAATTAAGAGATCCAGTTGCCGAGAGATATTTTTACCTGCCATGGATGGGTGGGCAAGTGTATTTGCCCATCCGTGCATTTGATTGAAAAAGGAAAGAAAAACTTACTGCTTTCTTATTTGAACCTCTTTCCTCATATCTTATGTTAAACAAGAGTATGTAGTCTTTCATGGCTGTTTTCTCTCAATATCACAATCTTTTACCTCGGCTACTCTTCTTTTTTAAGTGGGATTTTTTGTACAAAAAATATTTTTTATGTAACCTTGGTAAATACTAATTCAATTAAGACAGACATCTCTTATGTTGTAACTCTTATCAATTACTTTTTTTCTTTCAAGATTCCTGGTGGATTGCTTGAGGACTCAAAAGTATTGAAAGGTGTAATGATCAATAAAGATGTCACCCACCCAAAAATGAGAAGGTGATCTTTTCTAAACTTTTAAAAAGACATTTTTGACTGGATAATGAATTATCCCAACTAAATTTGAAGAATTTTACAGCAGTCTGCTCATATTTTCTTTTTTTCCAGTTTTGGACTGCTTTCTGGCTTATCTTTATTTGTGAAAAAAATCCTGTTCTTTTCAGAATGATTCTGTCCAGTACACCACTGATATCAAATATCCAGTTCACTTAAATTTTAAGCAAGGAGACTCTTTAAAAGAAACAGCTTCAATACCCATCCCATTTTTAAGCAAGATGATTTATTTTACCATAGCTGCCAAGTGTTCCCTTTAAAACAAATTTGTTCAGTGTTTGGAATTTTTTAAGCATCTTGTCTCATTAATTCATTATTTACATATTAAGTCCGTTTTTTTCAGCAAAATTCTTATCTGCCTGATTTACTTTCACACTCACTCTCTCTCTCTCTCTCTCTCTCTCTCTCTCTCTCTCTCTCTCTCTCTCTCTCTCACTCTCATTCTCTTCCACTCTCACTCTTTCTCCCATTCTGACTACTCTCTCTCTCTCGTTGTCTCCCTCTGTTACTCTATGTGTGTCTCTCTCTGTTGCTCCCTGACTCCTAAATTGTAGGGTAGGCCTATAAATATCATTATATAATATATAAAATGAATGCTGTGTAGTGGATGCTATGGTATGTTTTAATGCCATATGTGTGTGAAAGTGGAAATGTCCTTTTTAAAAAGAAGCTATAATAATAACTGGATTCTACATATATATGTGGCATTAAGGATTTAAATGGAATGAGTTTTTTTTAACATGGTCCATTTTTTTTATTGAGTGTTCATGTTTTTCTATCAAGGTTTTTAGGACACCTTGATCAAACAATATGATGCTTTGCTTAATATATATAAAAAACATTAATCAAATTGTATAAAAGTATTATATATATTTTCTTTTCAGACGCATAGAAAATCCCAGAATTTTACTTCTTGATTGTAACATGGAGTACAAAAAAGGAGAAAGTGTGGTAAGTACAAGATTTGGCTATTGATTCATTGTTTTAATTTGATATTGGTTTTTCAATAAACAGAGTTTGTACACATTATGAAATTATTGAAAATTATTGAAATTCAAAGTTGAAAATTCTTAAAAATAAATATAATAAATAAATAAATAAATTGTAAGGTAAGATGGATAATTGCTTCAAAACTTTGAATCCTTTTCAAATATCCTGAAAAAGCATAACGATATATACAATGCTTTGATAAATGGAATTAAATATAAACAGTACAATGAATTTTTTTTTTGTTCCAGAGTACAAATTTTTTTTTTCTTTTTTGTTTGTTTTAGCATAGATTGAATTTTTTTTTTTAACAGATTTGAAGTATTGGTTTTTACTGTGGCATAGTTTAAAGAACTAATTTTTGTGTTCAAAATCAGTGTTTTGCATTTCAGTTATTTTGTGCCTTTTAAGCTTCTATAATTCTCATTTCCTTTAGTTTTTGCCATCCAAAATTTTCAGTCCTTTTCTTTTTTGACACAATCAATTGGAGAAGCATTTTTTTTATAAATATGACTACACATTTTTCAAGAATCATTGTTGAAAAGAGTTGTCAAGCCCATAGTGACAAACAACATTGGTAGCATTAGTAGTGGAACAAAACTATGCAGTATTATTTGTAGGTACAGTGATAATTGCAGTAGTTGTTGCAATGGTAGCAATAGAAAAGCAATATTAGAACCAGTAGTAAAAAAGCAATATGTTTGTAGAATAATGGTTTGGTGACGACAGTTGCATTAGCAACTAAGTACTATTGCTTGAGGGTAAAAAATGACAAGCATACATTGGGTGCTTATTTTACAGAAAAAAAAAAAGAAGACCTGCTAGCACTCTGTTTTGCCGTATTATGAAAAATTCTGGTGAAGACCCTTTAATTTTTTCGGGGACGATTATGGAAAAATCCTTTCTCATTTTTTTATGACTTGGGTCAATACGATATCAACATGTGTAATTTTACCATTAACGATGTTAATATTATTGTTCCTCTTCAATTCATCCATTGAAAAAGGTATGATTCAAAAATTGATTTGAGTTTCATAATTCATAATTGTGCATAGAATGGAGCAGCCTTTCTGTTATTAATACATTTCACGGTTTAGATGTGCATAATGAAACCGACTCACGACATAGATGCTTTTGGATGGGTCGCTGATGGATATGCATATAGTGCCCCTACAATCAATGAAGTAACTCAAAAGCAGTGACCTTGCCTGAAATCTAGAGTATTTAAAAAAAAAAAAGTCTTGCCACCACTTTGTGATTGCTTTTGTTCTGAAGGCTTTTTCAGTTCCTCTGCTTTCGATGCTTTGAGTTCGTCCCATTTTAAATGAATGCAAGTTTGGTGGCTGTGGCTGGAATGTCGGCCAATCTTAATTTGTTAGTTGCTGCCGGCCAGTGGAGATTGGGAGCAAGGCCTTCATTGGGAAATTGGGCCTTGAGTTAGCCTGAGAGTGAAAAAGGAGAACAATGGTGAAAGTCTATTTTTTGAAATAAAGAAGCATACTGTCATCTTTCTGTTTTGCCCAGAAAAAAATTTTTTATGAACGGCTATAAATAGTATTACACTACAGGCTATTGCTAAAATTTGGTTGATACTTCGGTCTTGGTGGACAAGGAAAGAGAAACCCTCTTTCATTTTATTTTTTGGATTTATCTGATATCAACAACACTTGGTCTAAATATTATTGTGTATTATCATGATCGATATGACCTGATAAAAGGTCGTCATTTCATAATTTTATTCAACCCACTGTGCAAGGGAACTGCATTACGCTTCCTTTATCAATAAACCAGCCAGTAATGCTTATGGTCAACCCATTTTCTGTATTGAACTTCTGATATGAACTGTGGAATTTTTATTTTGCAGAAATGTGTGAACACTGAGTAAAATAGTCAATATAATTTTTTTGTGTGTGTATGTGTGTTTTTTTGTTGTGCCCGTCATCTTAAAATTTATTTCTTGTTTTCAGACCAATATAGAAATTACTCAAGAGGCAGATTTCTCGTAAGTCAAAATGCTTTATTTTAAATGCATAGTTCATTTTGCTACGATTTAAACTCTCTAAATTTAGTGCAACCTTAGCAGTTTCATGGAAAATAAAGCTTCCAGGGTTAGTGAATAAAGGTTATAAGATGGGCCTTGCATCCAACATTAGATCCGACCAGAACTTTGCTTATGACCAAATGCTTTTCTGTTCCCACTTGTTTTTTCTTTGCTATAGTGACTGTATTTGTGATTGAACAGTTCAATCTCAGGATAAACATGGACTTGATCATTAACCAAATTGCAAACTCAAGTATATTTTTTTTCACCTTTTATATAGACCCTCCCTTTATGTACAGTGTGCAGCTGAGACTGAGATAGGAGTTGGTTTAGAAGGGGGATAGATGTGTGTGAGTAAAGCCTCATTCCATCTGTCATGTGCAAAATGTACTGAAGGTGATAGGAAGGAATGTAGTTGATAGCTATGAAGAGGCCTCAACCTAGTGATGAGCAGACACTGTACAATGTATTTTTGGGGAAAAGACATTGTTAATCATCCAGTTAAAGAAAGGGAAGAATGAAAAGGAAAAATTTAGGAAGAAGTGTAACTCATAAACCTTACCAATATATAACTAACTGGTAAGTATGTTAGGCTTGGGCTTGAAATTTGTGTAGCTTTTATAGTTCTCTTATACATAGAACCAACCTCAGCTGTAACAAAATTATATGAATGCCCCAAAGTTTGTTTTTTTTTTTTTTTTTGGATGTAAGGTTCACTGTAGTCAGGAGGATTCATTGAGGCTTTGCAGTTACTTTTTGTGACATTGGAGGGTCAGGATCTGTTTGTTTAAATCAAATTTCCTTTCCTATCCATCAAACTGAAAGATTTAAGACATTTCAGAGGTTGAAATATGCTTGTCTCTGATCTTTACTTGAAAGATGCTGATAGGCTAGTTAATTAGTATGAAGCTTTTTTAGCCTCTGTTTGTCCCATTCTTTATTAAAAAAAAGATTTATTTCTTTTTATTTGGATCCATGAGAGTATGTTTGTCCTCATCTTCTTAACGGGTTTCAAATTGTTACACATTCCTATCCAGGAAAATCCTGAAGCTGGAAGAGGAGTACATTGAAAAGATTTGCAATGAGGTTATTGCTCTGAGGCCAGATCTAGTGATCACAGAGAAAGGTGTATCTGATCTAGCACAGCACTATTTGGTCAAGGCTAACATCAGTGTTTTGCGACGTGTGCGCAAATCAGACAACAATCGAATTGCCAGGTAGGAAAGCCTCACTTGTCCCTTTCAGTGTGTATTAAGAAAGACAATAAGAGGTGGCCAATTCTGTGGATTTTTTGTTAAAAATCAGAGTCGATTATGTAATGAAATATGGATTTAAATGGAATTGGTGTCCACCTTTTGTGACATGTCAAATTTCAAACATTACTAATTTTGCTGAAATTTTTTTTTTATTATAGCTTATAGGTCAAGCTTCTATATTCGTCAAACAAGTGCTTTTTTTCCACTCACATTAAAAGTTAAAGGCACCAGAAATAGTGAGACTGTAGGTTACTGAGAACACATACACATCTATAATAGCCGTGCGTTACCTGAAAAAAAAACTAGATGGATCCACAAAAATTGCACTGATGTCCAAATGGTGGATTTTGTAATAAAATAAAAAACAGTTTTTGTATTCTTACGAAGCTCAAGACACTAACTCTGCAAGCTTCCTCAACAATATCACACAGCTTTTTTTATACCCAACATCTTCAGGGCCTAGAAAATACTAATTATGCGATATCCACAGGCTTAATCAGTCAATATGAAACAATCCATTCTAGAAAAGGGTAGAATTTACACTTAAATAATCACGGTTAGCTAAAAATATTGAGCAATCAAATACTCCCTTTTATTTCCCCCTTTTATACATAAACATGATACACCTATCGTGTCATCAGAATACAATCTTACATTTTCTTGTAAACAATGTTTTCACACCATTGAGAACCTTCTAGAAATCCCTAGATCAAAAAGGTAAATAAAGCTAAAACAATAATGGTATATTTACACTGAAAATAAGTTTAATCTAGGTCTATTCAGAATCTGACCAAATATTACAAGTAAACAAGGCATAACCACAACATAAATCTAGACTCAATAAGTTGTGAATTTCAATCTTTCTGTCTTCCTCAGAGCCTGTGGGGCTACCATTGCCAACCGCACTGATGAGCTCAAGGAGGAAGATATTGGTACCCAATGTGGATTGTTTGAAATTCAAAAGATTGGAGATGAGTAAGTACAGATGCATTTATCAAGTTCGATAAACAGTAAAAAATATTTTAATACTACAAAAGATAACATTTGTCTTTACTGTCAGATCATTAATCTCGAACATGTGTTTGTTTTTAAAAACAAATGAAGTTTCTCTGGATAAATGTCTCTATAATAATGAAATGCTATATTTTTCAGTGCTTATTGCTCAAGGTAAAAAAGTGCTGTTTCATGATAGGATATTTTATATTTGGAATGTCACAGGCATTTTTTATTCCAAATTAAAAATCGGCTTAAGCCTATTGCTAACATATGTCGAAAAAGCACTACTTTTTAAAACATAGATGTTAAGAAGTTTTTTCTCGCTTAACAGTATGGAAGCCAAAACGTTCATGTTTTACTTAGAATTTGAGTCTCTTGGGCTTGTTAAGCCTACAGTACCAAGCAAATTTTATGTTGTTTTTGTGAGGTAGAAAGATTGCTGTATCAAATTCTTATTAGGTCCTCTGTAAAAGGAAGAAGCCATTTAAATACAGTGTAACAATTGTTATCTGACTTTATGAGCATATATAATAGAGCTTATAGTATATATTTTCACTTGTGAACAAATTTAGAGATCTGCCAAAACTTCATTTTGCCTGAGAGAAACTAGTTAAAGTGTCGGTAGCAATTTCTGTCATTTGACACATTCGACCATTTTGTCTTACCTAAGCTAGTTCAGTGATAGTATTCTTGCAAAAGTCAAAATGTCAGAACTTTTTGATAACATATTGTGTACCGAAAACCATGTTTGCTATCACTATCAGAATTATGTGACACACATAATAATAACCAAAATGCTAATTGTGTAGCAGGTAGTGAGAAGGGCAGAGGTGTAGAGGAGTAGATCTATATATCACAAAGCATTGATAAATCAAAAAGTCCAAAATGCAACTTGTGCCTCATTTTCCAAGAATACCTCGTATTCCTCTTTTCTATGAATTAAAGGGAAAAAATAGCATGCGTGGGTTCATTTTGACCTACAGAATCTCAGCAACAAGCTGATATAATTTGAAAATTAAATGAGGTTTCCCTATAAAGTGAAAGTTTATTAAAAGTGGGCATGCACTGCTAGCTTAATTATCCAAAGGTATAATAGCTGCCATCAAAGTGATTAGTGCCAACTTGAAGGATGATGCTATCGCATGTTTGTAAAAAAAAAAACACAGCATAGAGAGGTATTAGGGAAGGTGCTGAAGCCCTTTTGAGTATCTATGGATGAACAGAATTTTAATCAAATTTCACTAACATGTAAGGCTCCTAAAATTTTATTTTCTGATTCCATCATTTATTGGTTTGTATCATCAGAAAGCTCTGCATATATCTCAAGCTCATAGTCAAATCTTTTGATCTTAAATTTTGCTGATTTATTGAAAAATTGATTGGTCATTGATATATGCCACTGAAGTCAGTGTCATGATTTTATTTGTTCGCATTATCAGAAAACACCATGTACAAGCATGGACTTCAAAGTCAAGGATAAAATGTTCTTAATTTTGTTGATTTAGTGAAAAATTGATGGTCACTGACGCACCACTGAAATCAATGTCAAATGCCCTCCACATAACTTCTTGTAAATTAGCAGCTCTGATAATAGTAATAGGTGCTGCATGGCCATGCTTGGGCATAAGAGGTGCAGTGGCAGTAAGATGTAAAGACAAATTTTGAATAAATAAAACCTTTCTCTCAACCTGACCAGATTTTAACATGTGAGAAAAAGATACCTGTGAATTGATAATGTAAGTTTACAGATGATACTCTCATTACCTTTTTGAGTAAATGAAAGTATTCAAAAGGCTCCAAGTGTAAAAATATTAACAGTGACCTGAGCCTGATTTTTTCCTGCCCACCTCACAAATATTAACACAGAGAAGTCCCAAAATGTTATAAAAAAAAAAAGAAATCAAATTCCTCTGTTTCCAAAGCTACATCTGCCTGTTCAGCAGTGCATGTGGCAAAAGGTTAATTAAAAGCATCATCACAAGCCATTGGTATGGGCAGAGATAAACTAAGTTGTAGGATATTAGTTATGAAAATATATGTGCACAATTATCTGCATGGCACAAATTTATGCATTTCTTTCAATTAAACTGATCATTTTTAAAAACTCATTTATAATTTGTTGCATACTTCAGAGTCACAAAAGACACTTAGAATGGAGTCAAACTTCCTCATTTTTATTGTCCCAGTTTTAAATAATATTTTAAAAAATTATAGATGTATGAGGTATTCGTCCAAGTAAAACGTGTTATATTTTTGAAAATTTCAATTACCTATTCATTTTTACCCGTACCAAAAACTAAAGCTAATGATCCTACCTAGGGTTAAGGAGTAAATCTTTGAATAATGTAGGATTATTGAGTTGAAATTGGTGTAAGCAGTGTTTGAATGTATCTAAAGAGGCGAATTCATTTGGAAAGTAGGTTTACCCTTTTAAATTTCATAGAAAACATGGGGCGTAATGGCTGGCAAATTTGTTTTGAAATCTGCTGGTTCTAGCCTATCACACATACCGGCCCTACAAGAGGTTGATGGGCTAGGAGACACAGACAAGCAGCCTCATAAAAAATGCCAGATTACTCGTGGAATTAATTTTAGAATGAACTTATGCTTTTATTTTTCAG
>BLXT01002056.1:3647449-3661867 GCA_019648995.1 Plakobranchus ocellatus | reverse complement strand
CCCCATCCCCGGAATCACGGTGTGGTGGTTATAATCAGCCGTTCATAGAACAGGTTATTCATCATCCAGTTTATTAAATGCAGATGGGTTGAAATATGCAAGTTTCCTCTGGCAAAGAAAAGCAAAAATGAATTATTGAAAAAAGCATAAAATGATTATCGTTTACAAATAGTTGACATCTTAACAGTTTTAAGGTATCTGTTGCTGTAGTGGTTTTTTTTTCTTTTCTTTTTAGGCGTTGAACGACAGGGCCAAGAGTATTACAGGAATACATCAATGGCCATACAGGGCCATTTCTAGGGCTTTGGAAATAATCCCAAGGACCCTTATCCAAAACTGTGGGGCAAATCCTATAAGAACTCTAACTGCAATCAGGGTAAGTTTTTAACTTCATTACGACATGCTCATTCCACATTTGCCTAAGTCAGCTCTTAGGGAGTTTTTTGCGTTATAATACTCCCCAGTTTTTTCTCTATCTTCTTCAATAATTCTTGATTAGTTTTGTTTGCGTAATCCATGTTTTTAATGTGAAAACTCACATGATGAAAAAGAATTATGGTTATTGTGGTGATACAGTTTTTCTTATTTATTTCAAAATACCAAAATTGACTTCGGCAAAAGTGGAATGAGTGTGAAAATAAAAAAAACAAAAAGATGGCTACACTGAAAAAAGTATTTTTGCCACAAAACAATCATGAAGATGTGGAGTAAGTTTCATGAAGAGAAATTTTTTTGAAAGCCTTTATGGAGTAAAATCTTTTGAGATCAGTTCTAATGATTCTCATATAACACATTTTATCAAACAGCTTTTAATGTAGATTTCTTTTGCAAATGCTAATTTAACAGCTTGTATCTTGGAACAGAATCAGTATACTGTGAACCTTGGATATAAGCAGATACTCATGCCTTGCAATATATCGATAATCTCGGGCACAAACCTAACTCAGGAATTTCCTGCTAATGCGATTTTGCTTTTGAATGGTAGAAAAAACACATAAAGCATCACCAATAAATAGATTATGACTCAGAAACCAATTCAAATCCGTGGGTTTTATTTGAGAAAATCAGTTTTCCTCCTCCTGTAAAATTAGTCTCTCTGGAGTTAGATTGTTTGTGCCAGAGACCATCGAGGTCTGATTGGGTAAAAGTTTGTCTTTTGATATAAAAAAAATAATGAAATATATGTACACGTTGAATGAGGATAAGAAAAAGTTCTCAGAGTGACAAAGTTATGCCTTCATGCCTGATTTTAGCTTAATCAATAATGCTTTTCTGGAAAGCAAGAAGTCTCTGTTTCATTTACACATTTCATTTTCAAAAATTCGCTTGAGCAGGAAACTTGCATAAAGTCAGCTTAAGTTTTAAAAATTGTGTTTTTGATAGGCTAAACATGCTCTGGCTAACAACACAACATGGGGCATTGACGGTACAACTGGTCAAATAGTAGACATGAAATCATTTGGTGTTTGGGAGCCATTGAGTGTAAAGCAGCAGGTGTACAAAACTGCTATTGAGGTAAGTGAATATGTTAATGTTCATCTAAAATTTACTTGGCTGCAATCAACAAATTATTGTGAAGTTTTTAACAATATAACTGCATCTTTTTGTAATTTCTTAAAGCATGGTGGAAAATTTTTTATCACCACTGGCTCAAATCTACTGTAAATGTCTAAAAAAGTTGCAATGACACAGCTTTTTTTTTATTTAACATATTGCAAATTATTTTGGAAATGCCTTGTCTAGATATTTTTTGAGCATTTGAAAGAGAGCACAATTTAGTTTTTTTTCAAATTTGTAGAAAAAAGACAGGATAACATCTGGTTGGACCTTGCTAATGTATATGGCTATGTTCCACACCAAATGATGCCACAAATCTGAGAAAACCAAATTCCTAAGGATATTCAAGTAATCCTTGAAAGTCACTTCAATGGATTATCTCCCTAAGTTTTTTACTTTTATCTGGTGGGGGAAGCCTGAAAGTTTCTCAGAGTCTTTCCCCACAAGCATTTAAACCCCCCCCCCCAAATAAATCCTACAAAAGCTGTGAGAACGGCTGTTTCTGGATGGTCTTTCTATTTATGATTCTTTTTTAGAGAGCTACTTCTGAATGTCAAAAAATCTCATGGCTCCTAGATCTACATTCCAAAGAAGTTGCACATTCCAGATCTAGTTCTCATAAATTGTCAACACAACTCAAGAAAGAAACGTTCTTGTGTCTGTGGGCCGGGGCGTCGGTAGCACAGTGGCTTGCAAGTCCGCCCTGAGATCTGCAGGGACCCTTCTGTCGCGGGTTCAAGCCCCGCTACCGGCACCCTGGCCTGACGTGGGGCCTGAAAGCCTGAGTTCACCTTGTTGTGGACTGGCTGTATACAAAAAACTCAAACTCAGTCTGTGGGCCTGATTCTGATAAAGAAAAATTACCCTGATTATTTAGGGGAGAGTAAAAAATGGCGAATAGATCTAGAGACCAGCTCGAATTCAGAGATTGATAGATCTAGATCTTAGTCTAGAGCCTGTAAACTTGTTAAATTCAGTTCCATTCATTGCCAAAAAAAAAAAAAACACAAGGTCCCCATTATCTTTATTCATGTTTTAGTTTCCTTATAAGCTGCTTCGCTCCAAAAATTCTGTGGTCCAAAATTTACTTATTCCTTCACAATATTGTAAAAGTATTGATGCAAGTTTCTTCAGATATTTTTAATTCATTGCAAAGATCTGTTTTTTATTTCTGCATGCCAAAAATTCATGGACATTGGTTTATGAATGTAGATAGGGCAATTAAAAAAGAAGATCCTGAAAAATGTCGCCTTTAAATAGTGAACACTGAGCAAGTTGAGATGAGGTTCTTAACTTAATATAGATAATAAAGCACAACAGGTAATATTGTCTGCCATTTATCATTAAAGAAAAACATCTGAAAATGTCTTCAAATGTCGCAATTTAAATTTTATATGCACCTTAACAAAATAAAAGGTTTTTATCATTATAAAAACTTTAACTTTCTGAATGTCAAGTACTATAATTTCTTCGCACAATTCTCAAACTTTGATTGGCATTGAGTATCATTTTTCAGTCTTAATGTCCAATTTTCATGGACAAACTTTTGAGAATACCTCATTTATCTCTGAAAATTGGTTTTTAGGGGTAGCTACTTGTGCAACTAATTTGAACTGATAAATAGCCTAAGTAAACTACACTTATATTTCCTTCATTTTTTTATTTTATAGACCGCAATCTTGCTACTGCGTATTGATGATATTGTGTCTGGAGTCAAGAAACAAGATGCCTTGAATGCTCCTTCCTCTGGACCTCAAGAGGCCCCTCAAGCATCTGAAGGACCGGAACCTTGATGAAAATTTTTTTTTTCTTCAAAACCTCTTTTTTTTGGTTTTAATATTTTGCTCTGTGTTTTGCTTTTACCTGTGATCGTAAATTGTATGCGGTAGTACCTGAAAAAATGAAGTGCAGTCAGAATGAAAAATGTACTTTACAGAAATTGCTCCTTGAAAGAGTTGCTTTTTCTTCATTGAACAAAATCATTTTTAGCATTTAATTTCACGCCTTTTCATATTTTTTATATTTGTGCTTCTGAATTGATTCAGATTGGTGTTTAGAGAATTCTTCTTCACTAGGAGATTACAATTGATAGCAGCATTACTTTAGCTAAAATGACTTTTTAAATACATGATCTACCATAAAAGTGGCAGTAGTAAACTAAAAATCTACTTGGCACTTACCAGTGCTGAATAAAAACTAGTTGAAAAGTACAGTACTTAAGTCAGATGATGTAACAAGATATTCTTAATTTTTTTGCAGCAGAAAGATGCCCTGATCTTTGAAGTTTTGGGGCAAATATTGTACTACATGTAGTTTTATTTTTACATACAATTGTTTGGACACCTAATGTTTCATAATTTCCTCAATTAAACGGCTCTTTTCAAATAGAAGACAACCCATCAATTAAAATATAAGTGGCATAACTTGACGACATAGAGCATCACATCCAAGTCAAGAATTCTAAAATCTCTAAAACAGAATTTTACCAAATCTGAATACTTTGCTTTTTTTCCAACACTTCAGATAAAGGTCACTGACAGTAGGGAGATGAATTGAATGTTTGCTTTCTTTTGGTTTTTTTTAAGTAATAAAGGAAAAAAAATATACTTTTTTGTTCTTCATTGGTTATTTATGAAATAATCTATGTGTAAAGTCCATAAAAATATGTGTTCAACATTATATATATGTGGCTTTGACAGATACAAAAAGTAACGCCAAAAATCAGATTTTAAGTGGATATTTATTTTATTGTCCCTCCAGAAAATCGCATTGCTTGTGGCTGCAATTAGGTATTATTGTGGCGACATTTTTGTATGGCACCAAAAATTTCAACCAATGTTGGCAAAGGCTGAAATGAATGACATTGAAAAATATAGGTCTTAAATTTTGGCTTTCTCCATCTGATGGTTGAACAATGCCTGCCTTTATTTGATGCACAGAGAGTCTTATTTCCATTTTGCCTTCCATTTTTAGTTTCTCTTCTCATACACATATGACTGCAAAGATTGCCAGCTGTGGCAGGCATGTTGGCCAATCATAATTTCTTATTTAATGTTAGTTTCTGCCGGCCAGTAGAGATTGGGGCAAAATTGGGCTTTAGATTTAATTTTTTTTATGAATGAAAAATGAGAAACACATGGAATTTTATTGTTACATAGCAGACCTGCCATGCACTATCTTCTGTTTTCCCCACGAAAAAATTTTGGTGAGCAACCATGAATATTGCTATGTGGGCAAAAATCCTATTGATATATATTGGTTTCTGCGGATGGGAAGGAAAGCCTCTCTTTTTTTTTTTTCTTTTTTTTTTGCTTCACTTTGATATCAAGAACATTTTGTATTAATTATTTATCCATCTAAAGGGTATTGAGCCTCATCTTCGATATATTCATTATAGTAATGTGTTGTAATTTCATACATTAACTCACTCGGGTATAGGCTTTTGCTTGGGTTTACCAATATAATTTTTTCTCTGCTGCCATAGGCTCTATCAGTAGAGGAATTACCCTAGACACAAGAACAAACGCGGCTACTTTTTTTGAAAGTAGTAGGGGAGTTAATTGCTTACTTTTTTTTTACCAAATTTTATTTCTAAGACTACTTACAGTTTCTATCAAAACATTGTTTATCAATTGAGTTGAGTTGAGGTCGGTAACACTTGATTTCTCTGCTGTTTGCTATGTTTGAGAGCGAATCAGAAGAAGTTGTAGATTCAGATAAAGACCCAGAATACCAACCACAGCTAAAAAAAAGCCGCGAAAATGATCTACTGTAGATCTAGAATCGTCAAGCGCAGATTCTGAATCAGGCAGGTCCATGTCTAAATCTAAATCTAGACCTAGGCCTAAAATTAGTAAAAAAAAAAATAAATAAATAAAAAAAACCAATATGGATTAACTTATTTTATTGAGTAAATCTCTTAAAGACTCTAACATCCTTTCCTTTCATTCCCTCAGTCAAACTTGAGCAAAAAATGGAGATAGAATATGTTTTTTTTTTTCATATGCTTTAGTTACCTTAATTTATAGCTTTAGTTTTAAAAAGTTTGGCACCCCCCAAAATGGTAAAATTAAAAAAAATCATCATAAAAAAATTTTACAGCTAAGCTTTTCAAATTCATTTTATTACAAAGATCAGTTTTTGTTTTATTACATGGACAAATTTCATATACATCGGTTAATTACAAGAGCCATGGGAAATGTTTGAAAAACCCCTCAAAACTCCGGCGCCGAACATAACTCTAAAAAATTGCGGGTGCTAGGTGAGTTAATTTTAGTTAACCGACTGCAAGAAATCAAAGAAACCGTCCGCTACCGATATATCTCATGGGGCATCATATTTCGGATATGGACCCAACTTGACGTCAATGCCATTAATGCTCATGGTCAGCTCATAGGTATGTGCATGTAGGGCTCACCTGCAAACAATGAATTACATGCAACTTTAAAGGAGTGACTCTACCTCAGGCCTAGAGTGTGACCTTTATGCTTGCAACAATCTTATGGTAAGGATGCAGAAGCCAACAATCTACATCTAAGAATGCTTTTCGTAGTTCATTTGGAGTTGTGGCCTAACGGATGGCCTTAAATCCTGTGATCACCTTGTTGTGGACTTGCTATTCACAAAAATCCGAATCCTGCCCTTAAAGTACATGAAGCCTTAGCAACAATATGCGATGGATTGACCCAGAGGATCTAGAATATGACTGTAAGTGTGAACATGCAACAGATAGCTCAGCGATCTCGTGACTAAAACTGGCGGTTTTCTCAATCGAGATCATAAACATTGTGCTCATTTGCATCTGGCGTGGATTTTTAAAAAATTGCATGTATGACTCTAATTAGTTTGCATTTGCAACTGTTTTCAAGATTTGTTCTTCTTTGGATACTTTAATTTGGTGCCAAATATTGAAATAACGAGGCCTAAGGCGTAAAAGTTTTTGTAGAACTTGGCATCTTTGATTCAACTTGCATAAATTACTTCTATGGTGAGCGATGTCACTTGTAGAATTCCTAGAAAATGAGAAACAGGCATGCTCTTTATTTTGAAATGTTTGAGAAAACCAAGTTCCAAATTCCACATTGGTGATCTGTCATCTGAAACATTGAAATAATGGATCCACTGTTTATAATCAAAGTTGTTATTTAATCTACATGAGGTACAAGCTAGCTATCATGGATTAAATCTACGCCTTGGCTTAAATTCAATATAGGCCTATCAGGCTTGGGTGTTGATGTGCACTTATATTTTCATTTTAAAAGAAATTCACTTTCAAACGTCTGGATTAATTGTAAGAAAAACTTTATTAAATCTAGATATAGGTTGCTTGACATTTTTAAAATGTTAGTAAATCTAATCCAGATTTTGTTCAGCCCAAATGATTTGGATCGAGATAAGGTGAACTGAGCTCTTGTTCTAGGATCTATATATTTTTATTGGAATTTTTATAATGTGTAAATCTTTTCCATCATGGTTAAATTTAACCCACATACAGACGCATATTTTAGCCCAGATTTATTTTATGTTGTGGCTTAGCAAGATGATGGTTTGTTACATTTTCTTAGGACTAGATATAGCTTCTGTTAATCAAGACCAAGTTAACAAAATTTATATAAAAACTATCTAGATCTTGTTCTCGAGCCTTTCAATTCATAAATTCTAGATTTAGATGAAATTGATTTCTTTAAAAGATTTGATTGAATTAAGATACATACAAGACTACACCTATTAAAAAATGTATGGTTTTATAGTTCGGTAGTTGAAATGAAGACCTTTCATAGGGTGGACCACATAGTTCAAAAATCCGCTCTTTCTAGATACAGCCTCGTTGTAAGTTGTGCAAACTTTTAATGTAGAAAATGATCGGGACATTCTGTTAAATAACAGACCATTGGCTGGTGATAGCTTCAGGTTTCAACATAATACATGTACATTCTTCTGTATACTTTTTTTACTTGTTTTACAAAACAAAATGAACAAACAAAAAAACAAAAAAAACAAAAAATATATATATAGATCTATATATATATATATATATATATATATATATATATATATATATATATATATATATATCCTGATTAAACGGTAAGAAAAGGTGTATCTTTTCTTTCTTTTTTTTTTTTCCCGCGTATTTCTCCTTAACTTTTAACAAAATCACAAATGGCCTATAAGTGGATGTTCAGAGTTGCAGCACCACTTTAGGCCTCTGAATTGTGAAAAAAGTTTGTATTGAGTACCATATACACCCAACTTTTTTGTTCATTATCATTAACTCTTTATATTATTACTGTTGTTATTATTTTCATTATTATATTTATTAATTCAACAGCAGATTCACAATAACATGAATAAACAATGGCATAACAATTTCTATTACTTTCCAAAATTACAAGTATGTAAGTATACGTATAGTATTTTTAATTTGATTTGTTACAGAAATGGCATACGTAACAAAGATAAGATTTATCTCCATGTAGGCCCTATTTAAAAGACAAAATTGAGAAATTACACTCCTATCTTACCTTAGAAAAAATATATTGATCATATCATAGTGATAATACATAATTGTAGGGACCAATGGCAACAAAATGCCTACATTGTGGAGCTTCTGGAACCGGATACCTCTTTTTTAGAGCTTATTGAAGAGATTTAAAGTGGCACCCATTGTCCTTGTCTGTCAAGCAATCTGCGGGACGCATAGGAACAGGGAGAACGGTGGTCGTGTTGCCGCAGCAGAACATAGCCGGTGGCTTTTAAAGTTTCAATTAGGCCTAATTGAGGCATCTGTTTGCACAATGAAAGGTTTGGATAAATCAGGTTTTAAGCACAGGATCGGAAGAAAAGATGGCTTTCAATTTATCCAGACTGTCTTGACAAACAGGAATCCAAGTAACCTTTGTTGATCTGGACGAACGTGTAAGATCAGTGAGAGGTTGTGCGTTGATAATGAAATCGCGAACAAAACGATGGTAAATGTAATTAGTTCAGTAAAACATTAAAATGATAACAAAATCAATAGAGGTGAAAGTGATATCCAACTGTAGTGTAAGGAACGTGTACACTCAGTAGAACTGTAGAATTCGTCTACCCTAAGTAGAGTTGGTGGTCGCTGCTTGCTTAGATCATGGTAAAGAACGATCAAAATTCAATTCTTATGGATTGTACTTCTAAGATTACACAACTTCACACAACATTTATTATGGATTCTTGTGCATGGTTGTAAGAATTAAGAAGCTATCATACCATATTTTTTTTTTACTTAACTCTGCTAGTCATAAGATCAATATCTTCAAAGACGTTTATAATTGTACAAAACGTAATCTCCCAACGTGATTTAAAAAGAAAATTATATTTATCTTCTCAACATGCTATAGAAAGGAAACTATACCGAATATTTAATCAAGGTCTTGCGTTGAGGTTTTCAAAGAACAGCCAATGAACGCGGAGAAGCAACACTTGATTTCAAATGTTCTCGGTGCCCTTACGTTGATCTTATTCAATCCCTGATCTCTCATATCCACTCCAGCAATGCTCAATTCAAACGAATTGACATTTTGTGTCTCTGATTTTCCAATCCTTTCCACCAGCTTTACCGTCTTGTAGCCGTCTGTGAAAGATCAGAACACTGAACCTGGCTATGCGTTTTTTCAGTAAATTTTATTGTTTTTATATACATCGCAGCTCATCTTGTTTCTATATTATTAATGTTAATATTCAAAAGCAACTTTTCTTTTTCAATCCAAGAAGTCCGGTGAACTATCACGGATCATTATACATGTATTAATATAGCAGCATAATTTTTTACTTTTCTGAGCAAAGCATACGCGCAGGAAGCAATCTCTTTGGATCCTACTATTTATTTGACTCTCATTTTAAACTTTGCACTCGACTTCGCCATTGCCAAATTCAAACCATGTAAGATTGAAGATACTGTGTGATTCCTTGTGTAGTATTTATAAACAATACAAAACACACAAACACACACACACACACACAATCCATGATTTTGGAGGTGGCAAGCATTAATTCAAGTTAATGTCTATGCTCCAAAGTCTGCATTGTTTTTGTTGCTTTCTTTGCTGTTTGCTTTCATTTGAGACAGCAGTTTCGTTTATCCACGCTAACACTTCATTAGGTATATCTGCTCTTCTGTACGATTTCAAATATAGAGCAACTGTGACACTTATTTTTGCGATGTCTATAGAAACGAGATAGAATTGTGAAGAAAACATCTAAAAGTATGACCTACGGCTAAGACTCTAAGAGAGATTCCTAACTGTTTTTTCTTTTTTTTTCTTTTTTTTTTTACTTTTTTACGTTACACCAATGACATTTTGAGATGAGAGCCAGTGTATTTTATTTTAGTTGGTTTTCTACAGTGGTGGTTGTCAATGACCGTTGAGGACTCAATATGTTTGCGAATGTGTACTTTTTCCTCCATCGGACGGTCTGTTGAGAACAAATTGTTTGATGCCTTAATTTTCTATGACCGAAAGCCATCTTTTTGTAATACTCGAAGTATGCAAAAAGGACTTTTTGCAGGCCTGCAGTGTTTCAAAATTTCTCCTCGCTGCCATGACCATGTGAATGTGTATTCTGCTTTGGGCATTTTTGTCCACATGTATCTCAATCTTTACAATGAATTTTGAACAAAAAAAACTCTCTTTTCATTTACGTCTGTAAAAGACCAAAAAGGTTTAAACAGTTTCATACTTTCTTCACGTGAAGCAATATGGCGTTTTATTGAGCAGGAGTCTCCACACCCTGGTGAAACTTCTCCCATCTTTCGCACAAGTACTCGCTGCTCTTTTCTTTTTAAGTGGTTCCTATTTATTTTTCTTTTCGTTCTCTTTCAGTAAGCTTTTGTTCAGAGAGGAGTATCTTGTGGTTTACATAGGTTTTAGGAGGATTAAACTCGCAAACCTTAGTCAGCCTTAGAATGTGGTTCCTAACCAAATTGACAAAAAAATATCTTATGATCCTTAATGTGTCAAAGTGATAATAATTATGACCATTATGCTTTGATATAAGACAGAACGGATCCCTCTCCCCAATCTCTCTCAAAACGATACAAACACGTATACTCGCACGCGCACACTCACATAATTATAACCCAGCATACATGCACATAATATATATTAATCAAACAACAGCCATTAATTATGGCCGTTTTAAAGTACCATAAACCTATGAGTCCTTCTAATATTCTGATCGCCAAAGAATGCAGCTTTATCATTGACTGGATAATCAAGAGACCATCTCTCTGTAGCATACGCGTACCTCGCCCCTGGCATTTGTCTTTTGAGCTCTTTTACCACGCCTGTGTAGCACGCCAGAGTAACTCTACCCCAGAAAGACTTTAGAGTCAAAATAGCGGCCGCTAGAAATACTCTAGAATCTCTATGGCAGCCGCCAAAAGCACTCTGGAGTCTGCCTGGCGGCCGCCAAAATTGCTTAAGTCTCTGTCTGGCGGCCGCCGGATTGACTCTGTCTACGCGAAAACGACTCTAGCCCGAGGAACTCTAAAAGAACAACAACAAAAATCCCCTACAGTTATTGTTCTTGGCAGGGGGAAATAGCTTTCACTTTTGATGAATTTGAACATTTCTTTCAGAAGAAAATATATCCATCTTCGAGATATGAAAAAAGAAAAAATTCAGGCGAGCAGCTGCAAAATTTCATTCGTGGGACGCGATCCTCCACCCTATGGTCAAGTATGGAAATCAATGTGAGTTAACTTCATTCCAAATCTGAAACTATTCTGTAGGTCTGACGTCATAATGTTCCTGGAACTCTACCTTCATATAATTCCTGGAATTTTGCCTGCACAACTCCCATGCTCAAAATGAAAATGTTGAATAGCTCATGCTTTTTCAATGAGCTTAGTGTTGGGTTTGTCAGAATCGTTTTCTGCAGTCATTTATCACTAGAACTAGCTGGGTACCAGTTCGATGAACGGAGTGACATGCAAGATATGAGAGCAATTATCGGTTTGAAAAAGAACAAAGAATGCTAACTCCGACATGTTAGGTGAATTCATAGATCAAAATGTGACTGCAGTGTAACATTACAAGCTGAATGGAAATGTTTTCACATAAAACAAAAACAAGTTTATAGATGAAAGAACAGATGACTTTGTACACCGATGGAACTAAATTTAATAAGTCTTCTGGTATCAAGGAATAAGTCAAAGTGTATGTGTGCGTGTGTGTGTGTGTGCATAAGTGTGTTTATGTGCAATAGAGTTGACAGGACAGCATTTTCCCACCAAAGCACAGGCTGATACTGAATGGGCATACTCACAAAAGCAGTATCATTCAAACAGAAAACAGCATGAGACTTAATGTGCATATTCAGCAGAATAGTATTCCTCAGACAAAATAATTTGATTGCAGCTGTCATAGATTAAAGATTTATCTTTGTAACTGTTTCTTTCTTCTTTGACGTTGAGTAATTTTTTTATTAACTTTTGGAATAACATTCACTGTCAAAATGAGCATTGAATTATTTCAAAGATGCAAAATACAAAGCTCTAACTCGATGCACCGGTTTTCTCTGCAATTTTAATTATGTCTTATGTGATTATTAAGCAATCCTGAAAAATTTATCAAAACCCATTTATAATTTTACATACTGAACATCAAAATTAACCGACCATGTAGAAAAACCATCTCATTCTTTTTTATCGTAATGATAACCAATAGACCTAGATACATAATGCGAGCAATGAGGTTCATCAGTTCAACAAAAGCAATACAATTAGAACGTCAGAGTTTGAAACATAAAATATCGGTTGGAAGAAATAGCTAACATATTTTTTAAAAACATTTTGGGAAAAAAATGGTCTTTAATCCTTACGTTCAGTATAGGCTATATCGAGGTCACATACAGATAGATTGAAATCGAACAAACTTAAAGCAAGACAATATCTCAAGGGGCGTGGTGGGAGGCAAGTTTTTTTTTTTTTGTTTTTCGCTTTGTTTGGCAACTTTAAAAGAGGTAATTAGACTTTATTTCAAACAGCTAGAGCTTTGAAACATCGGATTTGTGCCTTTTTGTGGCGATTAATTGGTAGATTAATCTCGATTGATTGAAGTTTTCAAGAGCGAGTGATTTCCCTTAGTAGAGTGGTTTTAGCGTGAAGAGAGTATGATTGGCGTGGGCGGGGCCTACGCCACATAGACTCCTGTTTCTGGCGGCCGCCAATCTGGCTCTAGAGTCTTTCTGGCGTGAGAGTCACTCTGGCTTGTTACAGGTTTTGCCTATTCCACATGTGTGGTGAGTGGAACAATGGGCACACTGTTTGGGAAGGCATTATTGATAGAAATACCTACCACTTGTTCAAAATTTTATTCAATCACACAAACAACGTCAAAAACTAAATTTTCTTTGTGCACCACTCATTTATCCATCGATCCCAATACCAATTGCATAGAATTTATATGACTTAACTTATCATTTAGGAAAATATTCATCTTTACGTTTGTTTGATATTGTCTGACTTTAGTAAAAATATTATAAGTCGCAAGAGCGTTTGCACAACATTCAAAAGTACAGTACTGGCTCGGCGGAAAGCAACAGCGGAAGCGGACATTCGTTCTGATGTATTTTAGTTTGGTTTTATTTTGGAATTCGTTGGCTTAAGTAACCTTGGTTTGCCTTTCGTTGTGAGCGACAATAAAAGTGGTATCTTTAAATAATTTCAAAGCTTTTAATAAAAGTATGTAACGTAAGGTGATTTTTGAAAGCAACGAGTCGTATGAAGATTTACGCCAGGTGAATTGATCAGATCATTGAACCAATTAATATTCGAATTTCTAAGATAAAATCTTTTTAACAAATAATGTAGCTCCTAAAGAGTCTTATCTTGACTTACGACTTTCTGGGTTCTAAAAAAGCATGGGTGTACATGACGACAAATCTTATTTTGCCTCTATAACTTCCAGCCTAGTTGTAGAGATAAGCTGTTTGGACTAAAGATACACTTCACTTTCCTCTACGACATATCTTCCAGTTCCAAAAAGCGCGTATCATGAGTTACGACAGTTTGGTCCCTGACCCTCGATTGTCAAAATTGCCATGAAGTTTCCATTTTTATTTTATGACAGTGATATATTTAAACACGGTACTTGTTACAAACACTGTGATAATTTTAAAATCTCAAATAATTTTGAAAGCTATCATTTATTGATATCAATGATAATTCTCGACCCAAGATTCAGATCAACCAATTATACAAATTATGAAAATAAGGAGGAGAAAAGGACACACAGGTTTCTTTAAAACAATATTGAAATTTTAGATTCAGAGCCTTCATAACGTTTTCAATATTTTACTCTAAATATTGCTTGGGAAAGTAAAATAGATCCAGATAACCTGTATGTGGCGGGAGCGTTTTTTTTTTTAAACTAGGTCTTTCAGGTTTGACCACTACAAAGTTCAAGGAAAGGCATTTAGGCTTGTTCATTGGTGGAAAATACATTCAAAATCTGATTTCTGACTCGTTTGAACAGATCTCGAGAATTATCGAGATCGAGACAGAAAGTTCGAATTGGAGATTGTAAGAGACTGCATAGGACAATCCGTACATTATGATTCTCCATCATTTTGTATTTTAAGTGGAGAGTTAGCAATCTCAAGAACAGATAAAAATCATAAGAATTATATCTATATTAATAGAATACCTAATAAAATAGGCAACGGTGAGGGGCATTGTTGGCACAGCGTATAGTGAACCGGCCCTGACATTTGCATGGATCCTTGGGTTGCCGATTCAATCCCTGCTACTAGCACCCTGGCGTGACAGGGGACGCAAACGCTTGAGATCACCTTGTTGTAGACAGACTATACATAAAACCT
>BLXT01002056.1:3629534-3647085 GCA_019648995.1 Plakobranchus ocellatus | reverse complement strand
GTTCGAATTGGAGATTGTAAGAGACTGCAAAGGACAATCTGTACATTATGATTCTCCATCATTTTGTATTTTAAGTAGAGGGTTAGCAATCTCAAGAACAGATAAAAATCATAAGAATTATATCTATATTAATAGAATACCTAATAGGCAACGGTGAGGGGCATTGTTGGCACAGTGTATAGTGAACCGGCCCTGACATTTGCATGGATCCTTGGGTTGCCGATTCAATCCCTGCTACTAGCACTCTGGCGTGACAGGGGACGCAAACGCTTGAGATCACCTTGTTGTAGACAGACTATACATAAAACCTAACTTACGTTAATACAATCCATCTTTGAGATTTAAATCTTGATCTAACGTGGGTCTCCATTTAGCTTCTAATCCTCACAACTCGATTTCGATTGAAGAAAAAGAAAACTCTGGGCTTAGAATGCAGAGCAAATCTTTTTGAGAGTCTTTGGTTTGGAATGATCCTAGTAATCAAAAGTTTCTTTAGTCCATTAAAAAAAAAAACATCTCGAAAAATATAACATTGATCTCTCGATGTTGCAGCAGTTATTTAAATGTTTTACTCTACAGTAGTTGGTTAGTACAGTGAGCTAAACTGCTACCGGACAGGCCTAGCGCATTCATTCAATGCAGATGCTGGAGGCTAAAAGAACCATTAAACCTGGAAAAAATTCTCATGTGGTAAATGAAATATTCTTGCATGTCAATGATGATTGTACTATTGACAAGAGATGGTAATCTAGCGGCATAGTAAGAGATGACAGGGAATCCCACTTTGTTTATTTGTTGCTAACAAGCAACATCATAATATAATAGGGTTTTTAGTTCGATTTTATAAAATTATGTAATACTTTTGGTGTAATTTCAAACACCCTTCTTCTCTAATTAAATGCAATATTAAATCAAATATTTTTTAAATCCAATGTTAATTTGGCCCAGAGGTAAGTGTATCTTTAACATAGAATTATTATAAACTTTTGATTTTTATAACTTAATATTTTCAGCCTCGGCTGGGCTGATCTGCGGAATGAAGCGAAAATGTTTGATATCTTGTGTTCTAGTTCAGCAAATCTATTCGAGATAGACCTCAATAAGTTATCGCTTATACACTGTGAGATATATTCCTACCGTGATCAATTCAACTGACAAGGCCATTATATAGCAGGGGGTATCTCTTGAAGCACCTGTAAGATCTATAGGCATCGCCTCACAGAGGGACGAGTCCTTCCCTTTAATCTAAAAGAGTGCCTTGTGTTTACAAGATGGCGGCCTACTATTGCAATGTTGTTCATCAAATAGGGCCTACATCTAGATCTCTTGTGGTAAAATCCGAAAGCCAAAATAGTTATTAATCTACCAACAAAATACGCAGCTTGATGTCTCGTTCCTAGAGATAAGACCTCTAGAAAAAAATGATCCAAAGGCAAAAGACAAAGGGTAGAACAGTTGAGGGTGGCTCTATCTCCAAGAAAAATTTCTTGGTTATTTATAACCAAATAAACCATTGTCTGTCAACAGCTAGATCTAGATCTAGGCTTACTCATAAAATGAAGAGGTCAGAAGCTTAACTCTTTAACCAGTTATTTTTTAACTCATTTTTTTTGGGTTTTTCTCCCTTGTCATCAAGGGTGTATTTTTAAAATGCACGTAAATCACTCAATTTTTGTTTCAGCTTATTGTCCAATACACCAAATGAAAGGGAAAAGAACAGAGTAAACTGTGAAAGCAAAATTATATAACTTTTTCTCGTAATGCTGTGTTATTGTGTGAGTGCAAAAAGTGGTAAAAAGTGGTCATGTACGGTGAGAGCGTTTTTGACTGGATAAGCGGTTGGTTTGAGAAACGCTCTGAGCGTTTCTGACTGGTTAAAGAGTTAAAATTCTGTAGGCCTAGATTTTGCGTGAAAGAAGCACTACATGTATTTGCATTATAACTTGACCTGCAACATTCCTTTCATCCGTCGGAATGTCTATTCTCAACTGGTATTGGGAATAGTACCAATTGCCTATGGGAATAATCAGATCCTATTCACAATCGTTGTTTCTCTTTGTACGCAACCACCTAGTCATATGACCCGTCTCATTCATGCCTTTTTTTGGATTGTACGAGATTTTATTTAGGCATCTATAGTCACGTGACCCATCTGATTCGCTCTTCATCTTCATCAGCCACTGAAGGAAGACACTGTGATATGACCTATTTTATATGATTTTTGCCTTGTAGCCAAGATAATATAGCACGAAATATTGACCATGAAACCCTAGTGATAGAAGACAAGCTTCATTCTATACTTTTCTAAAAAGAAACTCATGAAAAATAGCAAGAATGCGATAAACACATATCATAAAAACACAGGCGGAGAAAATTCCACCATCTGACCCTTAGTGTAAGCAGTGTTCCAGTGTTACCCCTTACAGCTCTCGCTCATTTTCTTTAGTTTCAATTTATACTATCTCTTGCCCTCTGCCCTTCTCTCTTCTGTCCCCCTAACACGCCCCCATTTTCCTCTTTGAATTTACTCAGACACACAAAAAAGAAGTGTAGACCACCGCTGTATTTTGATGTTATAAAAACCTAAGGAATCAAATCAGTATTTGAAGGCCACTGAAATTACATTTATATCTTGGATCTCCCAAATAATATGACAAAGAAATGTTTGGAAATATTTTTTGTTGCCTCTAAAACAAAACAAATTAATAATAGATAACTAAAATATTAATACTATGATTAATACTTTTTAAAAAAATAATAATCACAATAAAAGTAATAGTAGAAGTTGTTGTCGTTGTTTTAGAAATAGTTATTTTAGTTGTAGGTTACAGTTAACAAAAAGTGCAAAAAAGGGAACAAGGTAAGCTCTAATATTGAAACATCAGCATTTTTGGTTTTTTTTGCTAACGACTGCTTAATTTTCTTGAAAAAATTTTTTCCTTCATATTGAATAAGTAAATTTAGAACCGCAATACTATCTAACCTAAAAACTTTAAAATCTGATTGTACATTATGGAAAAAACTTTAGATAAATTTTAAAAGCAAGACATTAACAAATCAATCAGTGCTATTATAAATGTAAACTTGAATTGCTATTAATTTTTTTATTTAGTCTGAGTTTTTTTTTTTTAATAGATTTAATAGAAACACCTTAGTAGCCTTGACTGGTGACTGGGCAACAAGAGTTTAGAAGTGGCTAGCGTATTATTCAGGTTTGGATAAAAATCTAAAAATAGTCTTGTGCAACAAGGCGATACTTTAGAGAAAAAAATGGTGGCAAGACTGTAAGCCATTTGTATATTTTTAAGATTTGGTAGCAAACAGTGTTCATGTTAATTCCAAGTGTCAGATGGAAAGTTAACTCGTGCAAAATGTCACAGATTTTTGTCTTTGCTTGAATGCAGGCACATGGAACAACAATTCAATGGTATAATTAGTCTGATTTTGAACTTGGTAAGAATTGCATTAATGCTTTGCCCCCAAACATTTATCGATTACCCCAAGTTGGTCTAAAATACTTTGAATAGGAGTATAGATATATATAATTTGAGGTTGGCAGGTCTGAGTCAGCTTAAAATAGTTTCAATACTAGTTGGGAATAGACAATTTGTATCGTACTATTCCCAACACCGGTTGGGAATAGGCACAGCCTTCATCTGTAGCTTATGATCCATTTTAGAAGAGGTGGTGTGGTCGCATAAAAAAAAACTTCAAGCAGCCTTAAAAATAATCAGGGCCTATATGTTCATTTCATGGAATTTTTTGTTTGATGCAGCACAAGCAGCGATTTTTTGTGAAATTGTATATGTCACCCATTAATGTTACAATTTGGATAGACAACTCAGGGATGAATCCCTGTAGACATAAACCCCACCCTACTCAAAGTTTTTATTTTTAATGGCAACAGTTTCACATTAATGTATTATGAGTGACATATCTTGTCTAAATCTAAGGTAAATTGAATGTGTCGTCATTATCTTCTAGTTGTTGAAATAACACTCACACATTTGCAGTTGTCAGGCCAACAGACACACATTAGAAATAATTGGTGAAAATACATATTCTGGGGCCCTATCCCGGGGAACTGGCTCAAATGAGACAAAATATCCAAAGTCCAAAGAAACTTGTAATTTAAGATCAATATCATTCAGATTTATTTACGGAAATGCCTGGGATATAAAAGAGGCTGAGAATTATTTTTTCCCCGCAAGTGGTCATGTTCAATATAATTAGCTAAATTTCTATGTGAAAGAAAAAAGATAAAATCTGTTGTAAAAAATTTGTGAACAAAATGTTCAGAACTTAATTTGTGGACAACATCATTATGCATACATTACAAACAACAAAAAAGAAATAAATTCTTTTACACTGCACAGTATCAAACTTTGCAAATTAACAAAAAAATAATATTTAATTTTATATGTTAAAAGCTCATTTTATGATATTTTTGCACAAACAAAAATTAAAAGACAAATTTAATATTTTAAAAAATTGCTTTGAGTAATTTCTCTTCGTCCATTCACTGATTCCTTCCCTTAAACAAAAGAACAGAAACAGAAAAGATATTGATAGTCAAATTTTAATGAAAAATTACACTTGATTTTTTTTAAAAGTTCACCATTTATAAAATGACATAGGTGCTTGCATATTAAGATTCAAATATGTAAAAAAAGAGCCTAAACGGATGATGTAGATCCATCCAGGCTCTTTGCTATTCAACAATCTGACCTGCCAAATTGTAGAAAATTGTTTTCTTTTTTCAAGTGGACTTACATTTTCAAGTTTAAAATATTTGTTTTCTTTCATTTTATGTTTGTTTTACATTCTTTTTTTTTTATTTATTTATTTTCTTCAATTTTTAAAATGATTCAAAATATTTTGATGTGAATACTATTTAAGGGTGGTGTCAATTTTTTTTCTATTCCTTTGGCTCAATTTTTTTGCCATATGAAAAGAACTAGAAATAGTTGAGTTAGGCAAATATATTCATATATGGAATTTGAGTATTTTAGTAACCAGTTTTAGGCTCATTTTGGCCAAGAATTAATTTTTTTTTTCTTTTTACAAATCAGGGTTAGATAGCTTTATCGCATTATTAGTTATGTAACTCCTAGCACAAGATGTTGCAGCTTATGAAACTGATATGTCAGGTGTGGCATAACATTTTCGATTAAAAACTACGCAGATTTTTCTATTTTTCTTTCATTTTTCAAAAATTTCAAATGCTGAATATATATTCAGTATATTCTACCATGACACAGCTAATGCTACTTTTTTCTTACATGTGTTTGCCTATCACATTTTACTCCTGTATGCTACTGCGAGTTCGACCATGATGATTTGTCCAGTAGCACTTAATGGAATACGATGTCTGGCCTCATTCCTGTGTCTTGGATGACTTTTGCTATTTGCTCCATTCCGGGAGATCAGCTGAAAATCCCAGTCATCAGACCACCCAGTAAGCTCTTCCTCTGGGTATCCATGCTAGAGGCACTTCCACACCTGGATTTGGTTCTATCTTGAGATGTGAATACTAGTGCACTTGTCTTTGGTCGGAAAGGCAGACGTTTTGCGCCACATGTTGCTTGATCAAATTCTTTTAACACTGTTGTGCCGCCATGTGTTCCTGCTCTGGCTTAGAGCTACTTTGCAGGAAGTGAGAACATATTCTGTTGTCTGATAGCCTTGGGAGGTGTGTGGGATCATCTTTCATTCCCCACCACACCAGTTTTGCATTTAAGGGTAGAAGGTCATATATACAACTCGGACACTCTGAATTGTGCTTTCCCAGCTTGTCCGATGCCCCAGTTGGGATTGGTGAACTGCTTTCTGTCTTCGCTTAGAGTCCTTTTCGACTCTGGTCTCGTCAATATCTCTTTTCTCTCTATCTTCTGTTTTTGATCACCATTTTATTCTCTCCGATCCCACTCATTTCTATCCAGTCTGAGTGAGATCAATTACCTCTTTCATCTTCAGGCCCTGTTTTGCTTAGTTAACTGCCATCCTATTTCTGCCAGATCGCAGCTGGAGTGAATGTATCTCACTGCTAGGTCCTCAGAATCTTCAAGCATTGTCATTCGTCTAGCGTTTCCGCACTTGGATTCTTCGACCATTGACTTTAGAGGCAGTGTCAGCTTTGCTTTTCAGCAGTACATAGCAACATCGATTTGACCAGATGGATCCCTAGCCATGTTCTTGTGAACCTGTTTATTTTGGCCTTTTATAGATTCCACAGCTGAGGTGCTGATCTCGTGCACTAGAAGTGGCCACACGTGCTTTGGGATAATCATAAACCGGAGACACCTCACTACGTATTTTCCAGGCAAGCCACACTTGTCTTCAGCTTGCAGACCCACTGAAACTTGCTCTAAAGCTTCAATTCCATGCTTGGTGTCTTTCAGGTACGAGTCATAAAATTCATCTGTAAAGCTCTTCCAAGGCTTTTGACAGGCTCGTGATTGATCCTTGATATATCTTGACTAGCTACTTTGAAGCATGCATATTCATCTAACTTACCTTTTCTTATGAACACGCTTCGAGACTTCATCAATTTGAAACTCATTTTGCTCCAATCCATTAGAGGATCTAGCTGAACTACTAGCATGCTGTGGTTCTCGTTTTCCTTGGAGCACAGGATCACAGTGTCGTCCATGATAGCCTTCAGGGGCAGCATGGAACATTCACCACCAAGATTTGCTGCACTCGCCCCTCTCTCTACTGCTCTAAAGATAACTTCCATAGCCAAGACAATCAAGATTGGGGATATCGTGCATCCCATAGCGATACTAAGCTCCAGTTTATCCATTCTCTCGTGTATCTCTCAGTTGAGAAACTCATCTTAAATCCATTAAAGTAGTTTTTGAGCTTTTCTTGAATTATCCTCTCAGAGCTTGCTGGATCATTTGGTGCGGAACAGAGCTGTATGCGTTAGCAAAGTCCTGCCAGATAACATCTAGATTGCGTTTTCCCGATTTTGCACATTGATTGTTGGAATGGCTTCCCAAATCATTTTTGTGTATCCAAGGCAGCCCGAGACTTCTACACAGAAACATTCAGATAGCCATTCTAGGTGAGATATTTTGTCAGGTGTGATGCCATGATTTAGAAGAATATGTTCCCTTCTAGATTGAGCAGGAAGATTGGTCTGAACTGATTATTTTCAGTTGCATTCTACTCTCTGGGAATTTAGGAATGTACATTTTTTCAGCTGTCATCCTCTTTTCGCCGATCTTTAGATTATTTGAAGCGCTTCGGGGAATCTTATGAAGCCATCTGAGAACAATCGGACATTTGGTCGAATGTTGGTGGCTTGTTGAATTTAACTTCTCATGTGCATGGTCAGACGAGAACCTTTATATCCTCAAGTGGCTTCTCTCGTTGTGGATCAGAGTACGACTTGCGAAAGTAAGCTTCTAATTCTTTTTTGTGCTCAGTTCAGTTGCCTGATCTTGGTTGCTGAAAGAGCTATCTGGCGAACTGGTACGAGTCTTTGAAGAAATTCTCTGGGTTTTCTTCTTCTGGTTTCCTCTTTTCCAAGTAGATTTAGCTCTGCCAAAGGCTGAATGCCTCGCCTTCAAATCTTACCACAGTGCTTTAGACCTGTCTGTTCTTCTACAGGTGTTGCTTTCATTTGCTTGTTCAGGTTTCTTTTCTATTTGTGCAGCATTTCCATTTCGCTATGCTTTCTGCTTTCTTGGAGGCGCTCATATCTTTTGTTGCTTTGTTCCAAATGTGGCTAGGCATGTCTGTACTAGGTTGCAAGTTTATGCTCTTGGGTTCCTTTTTACTGTTCACTAGAAATAGTGGATACTAATCAACTGCAGTTGATTTATTGCAACTGCAATGCTACATTCTAAAATAATCAGCCATTTTGCATACAAAATATTTTTTAAAAATCTGAAATCCTAAATGTGATGTAAGATCTCATGTTTATCACATTAATTTTTATTGAAGTGATTTTTCATACATGATAGCAAACCCAAAAAATGTCAAACCGCCTAGAAAATTTTTCATTTGAGGCTGCTTTGTGCATCATGACAAAACTGTAACTCGTGTCACGGAAAAAAATTGAGCATCATCTTTGTTGACTTTGTTGCGCACTTAGTAAATTTCGTGATAGCCACAAATAAAGCTATGCCTTTTTTAAAATGGTCACAAGCACTTTTTATAATAAGGGTAAATTCAACCCAAAAAATGAAATATTTAAAAAGTCACAACATTTTTGTTTTTTAGCTACGTAAAATTAAATGGTTTTTCAAGCTGACAAAGCTCAAGGTAAACAGAATTAGCCCATTTCAACACACGTGAGTCGGACTCATTTAAACAACTTTGATTTATCAAATCCCGACTTATCTTCTACATTTTTCTTTGTAACAGAGCATCAGAAAAGATCAGCTTATGCACGTTGTACTTAAGTGAATTCCATTGTATGTGTATAATCTATATATTGATATATATTTTTTTAGATAATAAATTTAGAATTTTTATCTTTTTCTCACCATTGAAATAATCATGAAAGCATCTCTGATTCTTATTTTAATTTTTTCACTCTTTCCTCAGGTTGTAGACGTGTATCCTGATAAAGCACACTTACATATTTTTGAGGTAGTCAGCAAATGGGTCTTCATCTAGTTACTCAGCTCAGAACCCGTGATAATAGCAATGTTATAGGATGGCATTGCCAAGGCAATTACGAAAAAGGAAAATCACATTAGCGATAATCCTGACTATATTTGTGACTTTCTTTTTTTATCTGCTCAAATCTTTACCTGAGGAAAAGACACCTGTCTCAAGACACACGAAGCTTAGCAAAGAGACTGTGGCAGATTTATTATCAATCATAATTCTGGATTTTGAGGATTTTGACAATGCCCTAGAAAAAACAACTGATAACCTTCAAGATGTCTTAGGCCCTGTGCCAATTTTTATTATATCTGACCACGTACCTTATCCACCAGTCAGATTGGAAGCAAAAGGCTCAGCACGCATTCTCACATTAGAGAATGAACTCACAAGGAATTACAGTGCAGGATGTACAGCTCGGCTTTTCAATACAGAGTTTGTTTTGATTTTGCCCGATGCATCAAGTCTTGAAGGTTTTCACCAAATCAAAAGTTTTATTTCGTTTTTGAAATTCAAACGTGATACCAAAGCCATTGCAATACCACAAATCAATGAACTTGTTTACTGCGCAGACTTCCATGTAGATCTTACACGTTGGACAATTGCATTTGAAAAGGACTATTTAAAGAAAGCAGTGTTCTGTCCCTTAGTGAAAGGTTCCCATGGGCTTCTAATGCGAACACAGACTCTCATTTCTCTTCCAACACCTTTCATGCGTCCATTTCCATTCACGTTTTATGTTCAAGCAAAGGTAAAGAGCTGGAAAATCAGGATAATGAACTCAGGAAGGATAGGCTTGCTCTCAAAACTCTACACAGATCCCCATTCCAAATGGAAGAGGAAGCAAAGAGAGGCAGATTCCCTAAAAGCATTTTACAAGTCTGTGGGATTGAAGCAAGAAATTTTACCATCTGGAATCTCAAATTTTTACGGTTGTGAAAAGCACACACCTCGTTGCTTTGGTACGGTGGTCAAAGACATGCCAGAGTTCCTGTACAGAGGACGCTGGACTCCACCGTGCTGTCTACGAGCACTAAGAGAAACTGCGGCTCATGTTTTCTCTGTGTTAGAAAAATGCAATGTTCGTTACTGGTTAGAGGGTGGAACCCTTCTTGGTGCTGCAAGGCTTGGGGACATTATACCCTGGGATTATGATGTTGACATTGGTATCTACAAAGAAGACATTGCAAAGTGTCAACCCTTATTGCATGCGTCAGAGGATTCTGAACCTTTCATTGATGAAAAAGAATTCGTTTGGGAAAAGGCAAGCGAAGGTGATTTCTTGCGCATTCAGTATTCTGAAACAAACCATTTGCATGTGGATATCTATCCGTTTTATCAAAAGGATGGTATTATGACTAAAAATACATGGTTTTTGACTCACAGGCAGGACGTGGAATTCCCTGAGACGTACCTTAAGCCTTTTACAAAAATAAACTTTACAGGTATAATGGTGAGTGCTCCCAATAATGTGAGAAAGTTTTTGGAGTTCAAATTTGGAGAAGGTGTCATCGAGAATCCTAGGTACCCAAATTTACAAAAACCGCTTAACAGATGAACTTCTGCCGCTCTGAAACAATTCTGTCGTTGAGTCTAATATTTCATTCTTCAGCAGACAGGAAAAGCAAGTCTGGGGAGGAAAAGGTTGCTGATTTAGCTGAAACATTTTCAGAAAATTTTTCCTATACTGTTTGAAGTATAAAATTTATCTCTATTTAATTTAAATCTAAGAAAAAAAAGGTTATTTCTTAAACATTGGCCAAATTTCTGAAAATATTTGTCTTGTATGGTGGCCTACGACTACTGCACTGATAAGACAGTTACAATTCATCAACACAACTGGCATAAAGTGTTAAACAAAACATTTACTAAAACAATCGGCTCATTTATAGACAATTTTTTATTTTAAAAAATTCTTTACTATTTTTTGGAAACATTTTATAGTCCAAGAGAATCATATAGAATTAGAAATGAAATTACGTCTATTTCTAGTAGCATTTTCAGAAAATGAAATCTTTCAACAAAGATAAAACTGATGAAAAGTTTCATATGTAGCAGTAAATCGAGCAGTAAAACGCTCGTACATCAAGTTGGCATCCAATTGTTTCTTTCTGCTATACAAAATATTCATTCAGTTTTGTTGCAATGAATTACAATTCTAACATTAAGAGCCTAAATAGTTATAACCATTACGTATCAACCAGAATAAAAGATATAAATATATATAAATATGAATGATTTTGTGAACTGTTTTCTAAGATTGCATTTGCAGGTGAATAAACTATCATGGCTTAGTGAAATAAATTCGACAGCGGTAGTGAAACAAAACTTGATATAAACATGTACTGTTAAAAAGGTAAGACAAAGAGATTTGCAAGTTCTTTGTATTCAAAATAACTGCAAGTAATGGTTGAGTCATGTCTATATGACAGTGTGACGATATGGTGATGAGTGCGACATGGTTGCAATGCTTCATCTTTTATCCTGTGTTTATATCAGACCCTTTTCTATGCTAAGAACATTTAGTGTGCTAAATCTCCAGGAGCAAATCCTTATACAGAAAGGCAAGAGTAATGATGTTTAAGTCAGTGAATTTGTCTATGCTTAAGTGATACCGCATGGATGAAACAATATTCGAGGATGATGGAGGACCTTTGGAGGGCTTTCGTATTCGTGCCTTAGTTTGTGGTACAAATTCATTCGTGTGCACCTCTCATTACATGCACAATCATAGAATATGATGTCCAGTACTATGGCAGTACAGCATCTCTGTTATCATTTCTAGATTTAAACAGTTCAAAGGGTTGGATCCCTCATCATCGTAAGATAATTCTCACTCACTTTCTCTCTCTCTCTCTCTCTCTCTCTCTCTCTCTCTCTCTCTCTCTCTCTCTCTTTCTCCCTCCCTCTCATAATGCCATTTCAATGTGCCATAAGATTATATCTATTTGATTACTGATGATAGGTACAGTTTCATGTTGTCTCTCTTTGGTCTTATGGCTCTTCATACTATGACACATAGACAGAAAACAATCTAATTCTTAACTACCTATACCCATAGTAACCATAGCTGTTTCAGCTTGGAACTGTTTATAGCTTTGTTACAGAGTTTATATTATTGTCGCATGAAATACACACTTTGAAAGATAGGAAGCCACATAGTACAACCAAATGACATCTAGTTAGAAAATTCAAATATAAATAGCAAGGTGCATTATTTTTTTTCTGAGCGTAAGCTTTGGGTTTTGAGCCCACAAGCTTTTCTTTTCTGAACTGTGGCGGCTTCCCAAATTGTCCAACGATTGCGTTAGTTCGAGAAAACAAATTACTTATGAAGTAATTGCTCATTCCTTCCAAATCCATATCGATACTTAATAGAGTGCAACAAAGCAATAATCACCATTTTGCACTTTCTCAATTCTTCAGTTATGACACTAGGCACTCCAAATTTGGATATGTAATAAATATTATGTCACTTATTCTTTTTTCAATTTTAGCTTTTTTTTAATTACCAAACCCATATAAATTCCATTTATCGAGTTTTTATGCTTTGGGACTCTTGAATATTTGATGCAACAAATCGACAAAAATGTGTGACAGTTTGTTGCCCAAAAATGTTATTGCAAATTGGCGATAGGGAGCTTTTGTCGTTTTGTTGCAGTAAAATGTCAGTGCGGATTGGCAACAAATGGGGTTTGAAGTTTTGTTGCAGCAAGTATTGATTTATGATTTTAAAAACGTTAATAAAAGAAGGACTGTGTCGATTTTTTCTTGGGCATTTGCCACTGAAAATAATCTCTGTCATTAGCACATTTAATGCATACACAAATTTGTTTGTGTAAAGCTCATCAATTTCTGTCCCGATATATAAACGTCCATGCATTGAACAAATATGCCAAAGGTAAAATAAAAATCACGCCAATTTTATTCATTTTTAGTTCCTTTTCCAATGTGTGTCAGTATTTTGTTTTTTGAATTTGTGTTCGTATAATAAGTTAGCAAAGTATGTAATTAATTGAACAGGTTGTGAACGGGGGAAAGAGAGACAAAATCAGACCAAAACAAGGAGAGAGAGAGAGAGAGAGAGAGAGAGAGAGAGAGAGAGAGAGAGAGAGAGAGAGAGAATATTATTTTCTCTTTAAATGAGGTATAAGGCTATAAGTGCTTTTGAAATCGAACAAACTTGGAGCAAGCAAACAATTTGTTGACAAAGGCAATGTGAAGATATTTGAAAATAAGTGATACTGATAAAAAAAAAAAAGTGATAGTGATCGCAAAAATTTACTCTTTCAAAGACTTTGGAAAATGAAACTTGCTCATGATTGTGAAAATAAAATATTTTCACTCAGCTCAGAGTAGAGAGTTGTACAAACACAAATTAATCATTGATAGTAATGATACGTGTTGTATCTTGCTGATGCACGAAGAGATGATTAATTATTAACTCAAATTAAAAAAAAAAAGCGTGTTTGAAAAAAGAAACATTGTAACTTTATCTACGTCATGCTTGAGCTAGTCTTCAATTGCGCTGACATCCATCTGCTTCGCCACCGATGGGTAGGGACCAGTAGAAAGCTCTGTATGAGGCAGGGATCTGAGCAGAATTGCACAGTGTCACGATATCACGTTTCTTGAGCTCTGCCATGCCGGGTTTAGTGATGCCCTTCAAAATTTCCCCTTACTGCGTGCATCACCACCACCACCACTAAAGTAACTCGCTTCGGCCTCTTTAGGTCAAGACGTTGAGGTTGGCCATTATAACAAGTCTTTATATACATATAAATGGCTGAGGGGTCATCCGCTTTCACAAGGACTGGCCGGACTTTGCTCCATAACATTTTTTTTCCTCCAGTGTCATCAATAGTAAGGTTTCTCACTTTAAGTGCCGTTCCCTTAAAAGTCAATGAAGTCACTGCATGTCATCTCAATGACAACATATGGTTGTTTGGACACCCTTGCTGTCACACTGCAATAAATTATTGCTCTGGAGAATAAATTTCAATATTTCTAAATTTACTCTCAATCGTGGCATGCACCGAATCATTTTCGGTCTCCGTGTGTCCTTTCTCCAGAAATTGAAATGAAAATGTGCCCGAGCAAAATTGAGTGCAAACGCAACAAACCGAATCCGGTTTATATCGGCGCGGTTGTCGGAAGGCATGATTATAATATCTTTCCATCCTTGACGGGTCTGTACCTCAATGTTTTTAAAGACGCAAGTGGTCACTTAGTTAGAACCACGTTGGCCTTCACTTTCAGGCCACATAAAGCAGTAGGTATCCCCTTCTTGTCATCGTATACAGTGAGGTTATAAACCCCTAACATCTTTTGTAGAAAAAAGGGAAACTTTGACCATGAGGACAGGAGAATCTACTGCATGTCGAACGCAGGCATCTAGCTTTGCTCTTATCTTTTATCTCCCTTGCCATAACCTTGTTTTTCATACAATTGATTGTCTTCATCTGTTGAGAAAGCCTGTCTGTTTTTAATGTGCAATACAAATCTCGCACTGGTCCTTTTTGGGCCTGTGAAAGCCCAGATTGAAGTCATAATCAAACATCTTTCGATATTTGTCTGCGCTGACTTTCTCCGACTCTTTCTCATCACACTCTTTACTGTATAGTCTGTACATGGCTGTAACAGAGAGGAACGGGTCCAGATATTTTCTTTCAGTACGGCCTCTAGAATAGTGGAAGTCCATCAAGGGGAACGAATTGATATCTTTCACCCCTTGCAACAAGGATTCCTCAATTTTTTTTCTTCTGGTTTCCCTGTTTACCTTGGAGACAGTCTCAGTCCACCCGAGGTGGATTGTCGTCGCAGTACTTTGTCTACAAGGTCCTTTGTGATACCTATCGTATTAATGAAGAATGTTCTGCAAACTTCCTCATTTATACCTGATACTGTATAAAAGTAATAGTGAAAAGTGGTGATTCTTTTCTCGGATTAATTCTGATCCTTTTTTACGGGAAGTTCCTGAACATGCATCAATAAAAAGTGATGTTGGTCTCTTCTGTCTGCACTGGCCCAGAACTCTGTAAAGAGAGTCTGTCTGTCTTCGTCATTAAATCTGGTAAAACATCTTAGAGAACATTAAACAGAGCAGGTTCGTTTTATTGCTTTCCCAGCAACCTCCTTTCCTTTTGAGGATATAGGGCTTGCCACTGTTTTTTAATCTTTTATTGACATTTCTAGTCCAATTTTCCTCGTTCCCTGTACATTTTCTCCCGCGAAATTATATATATTTGACTTTCTCCTTCCATTTGCTGCCCTACTACTCTAGGTCCTTTAGCCGGTTCAGCTCCCCATGATTCATTTCTCTCAACCAATTCTCTGTCTGTTTCCTTTTCTCTTGTCTCTGTCTAGCTCCGTGGAATGTCCATACAGCTCCGTTCCTTGTCTTTCAACTGTTATATTGTCTCATCAGTTGTATTCTTTTTTGTAAGTTGCTTACTCCGTTATTGTGACTTATCTACTGTTGAGATATCAACTGTTGCTGCCCGTGTGACTGGTTTTCATTTCCCTTCGGCTTTTGCCTTTACATTTTCTTCTTCACCTTCCCATGATCCATACATGACATGGTCACCTCCATGAAAAGGTCATAACATAAAGGCATTTCACAATCCTCCCAAACTGACCACACGTTTCTTTTGTAGTGTTGAGCTTCACAAACACCTGGATGAAATTCTGGATCAGCATCAGAATCATTAAATGATTCATAGTCTGAATCGAAATCTAGCCCAAGTAAAGAAAAAGCCCTTGAATTTACTAAGGTTAAATTTAATAAGCATCGTCGTCGTCAATTTTTTATGCCCTTCTCTTACCTCACATTTCTTTGTTATGTTCTTTTTTGTCTCTCGCTTTGTCTCTGCTTCTGGTATCAATACTACCGTAATTCTTCTAAACTCACATGACGTATCATCTTTCACGAAGTGATCTTGTCAAAGGAATGCTAAACATTTGACACAGGCTGCCCAGGCTTTCTCTTTTCCGTTTCGAACTTTAACGTGCCTGGCTTAAAACCAGCATGTGTTTCAAGATCTTTGTCCGGATTAAGGTCCATCTTACTAGCATTTTGTCTTTTCTTAATAGCATTTATGGGTTGGTCATCCTAATCGATAGATTTGCTGTTCTCCTTGCTAATGGCACTTCATCATCACTGTCAGTTCATGTAATATCACAATTTCCATGCTTTTCTGCCAGGGGTGATGGATCTATGCCAAGACTGTGAAAATATAATTGTACCCAATTGCTGTAAAAAATAATAAAAAACGTTTTTACGAACAAAATTTGTTAACAATAAGATAGTGTGAACTTCAGTGGGATATTAATAATCTTGGTAGGCCAGAGAGCGTAAAAGCTAAAAACAATCACAAACTTTTGGTATAATTTTATGTAGTTTTTAATTTAAACCGCACAATAAAGGGCGTTAGGTGTAAAAGTTTGACCCTTTCCACAAACGGGTCACAAAGCTGCCGTTAAGCCTTATTCTCAAGCCACCTTGAATTATTACATTAGACCTATGGCCTTTCCTGGTCTAATGGCACAGATCTTGTCTGATTCGGCTTTTTCAGTTTTTCAGATGTCATTTAAAACAAGAGAAAAAAGAAGAAAGAAAAAATACATATTAAAATAATAAAAATACATTATGGAAAAGATATGTCTTTATGTTATTCATATTATTTAAATTAGCCAATTGTTCACTCAAAATAAATAACATTTAGGCTAATAAGCCACGAACAAAACTTCTAGGCTAATATTATTAGTCTAGATGCTATTTATTTTGTGTTTTGAGTTTTTTTTCGAAAAATTCCCATGGCTCTTGTAATTAACCAAAGTATATATGAAATTTATCCATGTAATAAAACAAGAACTGATCTTTGTAATGAAATGAATTTAAAAAGTATAGCTGCAACTTTTTTTTAAAATGATTTTTAGAATGTTACCCTTTTTTGGGGTGTCAAACTCTTTTTTAAAGCTACAAATTAAGGTAAATAAAGCATATGAATAGAAAAAAAAATTCTATCTTCATTTTTTGCTCAACCAGAGGGATCATGTGTCGAGATAAAAATAGTCACGTCTTTCTTGTCTTGCCACTTTAGCGCAACAAGGTCTTTCTTTCTACGAAAGGTGGCCTCCTTCGCCAAATCTTTTGGCATACCGACTCTGACAATGTACAATGCCTGCGCACATGGTTTGATGTCTCACAAGTTCTTAAAAAAATGAGCAGGGCAGTCATAATACAAGTAGTTATCTGTGAACAGATGATAACCCTGATCTAGAAGAGGTTGGCAAAGTCGAAGCAAAAAATCGGTTGGTTTATTGCTCAATCTCGGGTCTGCTGCGTAAATTTCAAAGCTAAATACATAACCACTCTTGGCCTCACATAACTCATAGAATTTAGCGCCCTAAGGAGGAGGTTTGTCCCTTCAATACACCTTGAATCTGAGCTGCCACGCCAACTGTACATGGCCTCATCAACAGCAGTTTCCTTACATGGCACATAAATTTCCTGAAACTTCTGTTGCAAGTGTTCATAGAGAAATCTATTTTTATCACCAAAGTGAATCATAGACAGCCCTTAATCTTTTTCTTGCCATATCTTCCCGCAAAGGCTGGAATCGACAAATTCTGTTTTGTTCCAATAGTCATCGAAGCTGCGTTTTTTTGGATTAGAATTAGAAGAAAACCTTTGATTTCATCTAAAGACACTGTCTTCCAGTCTTTTACATAATTACAGCCATTGTACTTTTTTTCTTTTTTTTTGTAGTTTTGGTACAAAGCTAATTGTGGCTGCACATTTATTAGTTTCTGACTTAAGATCTTTCAAGAGTGTATCATAAAAAAAAAAAAAATTTAATCGGAAGCATCGTAAAGGATCCCATTCCTGCTCCAAATCACTGTTTCTCTGAAAAGCAGGCACATTTGG
>BLXT01002056.1:3610310-3622190 GCA_019648995.1 Plakobranchus ocellatus | reverse complement strand
CCTCCAAAGGTGTAAGATTACATATTCTTTGAACGTCCTCCAAATAAGAAAACCACCGAAGAAACTGTGTTCTCACTCAATCCGGTTAAATGTATAGTATGGACTGCAGACTCCTTAAAACTCCACGCAAAGGACTATATTCGAAAAACGTGTCTTGGCACAAAAAAAAATCTCTCATCTTAGTGAGCGGGGGCGTCGGTGGCACAGTGACTTGTGAGTCCGCCCTGAGATCAGCAGGGATCCTCCTGTCGCGGGTTCGAGCCCAGCCATCGGCGCCCCGGCTTGACGGAGGGCCTTAAAGCCTGAGATCACCTTGCTGTGGACTGGCTTATATACAAAAACCCCACCCCCACCTTAGAGAGCAGGGCAACTAAAACATCGCTCATCACCCTCCCAGTTTTAACTAAAGTCATTTGCCTCGGACTTTGTTCACAAAAAGGAGCAACACCTCTAACATATTATTTCCTTGTAAAAAAAAAGTCAAAGCTAGAGGCATTCTCATAGTGAATATTATAGGCTATTTTAAAAAAAGCATAGAGTGACATTTTTGGAACTCCCAACAAACAAACAAACAAACAAACTGAAACAAAATAATAATAATAATAACACATACAATCTTTATGCGTTTCACCAAAAAATGCACTCCAGGAATAAGACAGACATGCACAAAATTAATGCAAAAAGACAAGGGATCAATTCAATTTTTAAAATTTAATTAAAAAGCAGGAAGAAACAGTAATAATTATATTATTTATCCAAGAACACAATAAAATGTGGCTTCACTGAATCCTAGAAGTCAAATGAAATAGCGCAAAATAACTTTGATGGTGCAAATAACTTTGCCAAGAATATTGAAGTAATAGCCACCTATTTCAATGAAATAAATATAAGTGTTCTTATTTCTTATTAAGATTATAAAAAAAAAATTAACGACACATGTATCACCAACTTGGTGGACGTACTACATCTGGCAACTTTAATGACAGTCTCGGAAGTTCTCGGCAATCCAACATGGCGGATCTGTAAACAAAAGCAAAGGGACCGCAACATTCTTGAGGCGGCCACATCTGACAAGTCCAGCGTTGAATCCACTCCTCTCTTTGGTCACTTGCGTCTAACTTTTCGCAACAGACAAGACATTTGATTCATCCTCGCTTTGAAGATGAAGGCTGCGCTTCATGTTTAACAATACTGAGTATCCGTTTTAATCCTCTGCCATTACACGTTCCACCTTTTCCTGCCTTTTTTTTTTTAATCTTAGGAATCTCTCCCTCTCATGGCTGCCTCGAACAGAATCTCACTGGCCATTCAGTGAGAATCTAACTTTTCCTAAGACCGCCGTTTGCTTATCTTTTTGGGCTTGCTTTTGGGAAACGCATGGTTTTCTTCGGGCTAAATGTTGAGGAAACAGATTTGCCTTTTTATAAAAGTATTATTATAGGTTTAAATATACCCTTCTACACGGTCTGGTTGTTCGCAATTAAAGTCGAAAGACCGGCTACGGGCTGAGATGTCCCTGTTGTATCGGCGGTTGTAGACGGTCATGCTGTTGCGGTGGTGGTAGCCAAGAGATATAATGCGCTTGCACTACATGATGAGACAATTTCTCTTCACCACATGTAATCTAGGCCCACATTACTCGCCCAACAAGTGCGTGTCACTTTCTGGTCTGCAGGGTTTATCTTGGGTACGGCTAACGCATTTGCTACAACAGAACTGTTTGTGTTCTCCATATCTCTTGCATGTGCGTGAGTGTGACTATTAGATCTAATAATTTCGTATTCATTAAATATGGATAAATATGATCAATAAATAGTTATAAAGAATCAAACTACGATGTGTTTATGCAGACAAAAAAAAAAGATGCGAATGGAATGTGGTCTATTGAAGAAGCCAATGCTTTACTTTATGGATAGTAGACTCCCTCCCTCTCTCTCTCTCTCTCTCTCTCTCTCTCTCTCTCTCTCTCTCTCTCTCTCTCNCTATCTATCTATCTATCTATCTATCTATCTATCCATCTATCTATCTATCAAGCTAGCTAGCTAGCTGTGTATCTGTCTATCTCTCTGTCTCTTTCCTTTTCCTATTTCTGTCCCTTTCTCTTTCAATGCGGGCTATGGTTAAGATTTATGGAATAAGCCAGAAGTAAAAGAAGAAAAAGGCAATAAAAACCAAACAACAACAACATAAGCAAAATAAGCAAGCAAGCGAGCAGACTGTTTCTAGCACATTGATCTTTATAAAAACGAGGAGGATAAGACGAGATAAATAATGGTAGGAACAAAGTTTGACAAAATAAGACTACTCCCACAAATTTGGGCTTCAGCTGTGTTGAAGCTTATTCAGCTTCCTGACTTTCCCAGGCGCCTTGCTCTTCGGGACTTGATTCCGCAGCCGGACCTCTTGATGAATCCTCATTGTGGGGAATAGGGCAGCAATGTGCTGTGGTGTCTTGCAGGAGCAGTCTTTGGCCTTCATATTCTTGGTGCATGGGAGCTCCACCAGTCTGACCTTCAGAAACCCCCGTACCCTTTTGTCACTAAAGAATTTTCTATTTGCCTCAAAAGTCCCAGAACTTCTGCAAGTGCAAAGCTCAATTTTAAAAGTCTTCCGTGTTGACAATCAGCATACTGCTAGTCATTGATAAATTTGAAGGTCCGTTGATTGGTTTATCCTGCTCTTCAAGCAAACATTTGCATTTTGTGCACATGGCATCCCCTATCATATATCGTAAGCAAATTTCAGTGTCTTATGTTCCATGCTATAGATTTGTGGTGGTTCCTGGGTTTATGAGGTGACTTGTGGAAATAGTGACTGGCTTGAGATAGGTGTTCCAGAATTTGACTGTTAACAGGAACTAATTCATATCGTTTGGGCAGTTGGACTTACCGCTGGTCAAGAGCACTTTTTCAACCATGACCTGTCAAAAGGCAATGCGGAATTCTTCACGGTCAGGATTGTCTCTGTGCCCACCCTTGCCTTGCATTATTGAGAAGAGTTTTTCAACACAGTGTTGGTTAAAGCTGTTGGTGAGGAGTAATTTCATTTTTCTTCCTGAATGGTATCAACCAGCATAAGGAGAGCCTTAATGGACTGAAGCTATCCCTAATTACATTATAAAGTTGCAGCTTTTCGCCGTTTGTCAGTTGTTCCAACTTCCATGTTTTCAAGCCAGCTCACTGTCTCCTTCAAAAAGTTGCTATGGCTTTTATCTTGTGCTTGTATGGGGCAGATAACATCCAAAACATTGAACAGGTGATCGAACTTCTTCGCAAAAACGGGATGTCGCCATGGATTCTTGTGGGAGCAGATTCACCTCCCACAGGAATGCAGTACCACGAGCAACACTGTTACTGGTTACCTCAGAGGCTAGGCTGTGAAAATGTTGCAGGTTATGATATTTTTGAGTCAATGTGGGTGCCAGTCGCCAGGTCCGCTCTTTGTCTTTTTTCAAAGCTCTCAAAAATTTCAACACCTCCCTATCAGAAGTGTAGAAATTTTGTTTCAGAGGATTGTTCCAAATGTTCTTCAGAAGATGTGGGGAATCGAAGAAAACTAAAATGTTTTTGCCTTTGTGTTTAAAAGATGAATGTTTTGGTAATAACTTTCAAATTATGAATTAAAATTACGAAAAACACTGCGGTTGTTGGACCTTTGATCACAGAAAACAGCCCGCACATTTAATCCAATAGACTAAAGTACTGCTAGGGCCTAAAAAATGAGATTTTTCAGTATGGGTGAGCGAACAGTAGAATTGGTCGGCGAAGTGCAAAAACGGGTCATCCCACTTTTTTTGCATTTTGAGAAAATGAGGGTTGAATTTTTCTAACATCTTAGAAATTATTTTTCTGAGTTATTGGTCTACACTTTTTCATAATATTTTATACTAAGGCTGTATTTGTATCCCACAATAGATTGAAAAGTATACACTTGAAAAGTATTTAATATGCATAGGGAATGAAAATTATGTCTTCTTTTACCTTTTGCTCTAATAAAGCTTTGGATTCTGCTGATTTCTTAAGATGTACCTCAATAGTAAAATTGAAAACAATAGTTTTTCGCAATACAAATGATAGACTTCAATATTATGGAATTCTCACATTAAAACTGATGTAATTTTACTCAAGAAAAAAAAATCCTCATTGCCATCATTAAAAACGAAAGGGATACAAGTATTATTTTGTAAAGTTAGACTGTTATTGTTGCATTTGCATGCTACCAAAAAATTTGAAAAGAAAATAATATCTTTTTTGTTCAAAATTCAAAATCTTTATCATTCCTGGTTATGATTAAAAATGTAAATATAATAGTACAGTCATATTATTAAGTATTAGGGCCTTTCAGATTTACTGTTGATTTCTGCGTTTTTATTTTTATAATCTAAACCATTTTCCTTTTTTAAAGATTCATATTTTTTATTCAACATTTATTTTTAACCATTTAAAAAATTGTTTTCAATGGATTTTGAGCTTTACATTATTTGAATCTGTTAAGATACCAACAAAGTAAAGTAAGAAAATTAACATCAAATTAATTTTACTTGGCCAGTCATACCATAAACATAACACAAATTAAATAACAATTCAGTTTAGAACCAACACTTCTCAATTCTATCTTATTTATAGAAATATTGAACTAGAAGTTTGCCTAGTTAAAATAAAACATAGACATCTTAATTTCATTGATATCTAAATCTTGTTCAGGACAATAATTATCAGGATTATTTGTCTTGTCTGTGTCTTTCTTAAAGAAATCATTATAGAAGTGATGTTAAAGGGTGGGATATAATCCATTTATAGGGGATTTTAGAAGATTCAGCTTTGATTGAGAAATAGAACGGCCAATTAGGTACAGCTCTGGCAAATCTCATTCTCATTCCGTTTATGTTTTGAAGAACGAAGCGCAACATTAATGCACCCGAAATAATGATCTTCAGAGAAAGGGTATTTTTTTTTTTTAGAAAATTTTAAAAGGTATACCTCTACAGATCTTAACCATTGAATTTTGAATCATTTAACTTTATTCCCATCAATATATAGATCTATCTGTTTTCCTGTTGACAAGCCGAGCGACCAGATATTCCACACTTTTAATACCATGAACAGAAATTTGAACAAGAGAGAATTTCTTTACAAGCATATTTCACAAACTGATACCAGTCAGAAGGGGCATACATGACTGGGGCGCTTGCTTGTGCACGTTGTGTACGTGAAAAGTCTTTGTCACAAGACATAACGGTGCTCAGAGCAATAAACTTTTGCATTCCCTCTCTCTCTCTCTCTCTCCCTCTCTCTCTCTCTCTCTCTCTCTCTCTCTCTCTCTCTTTCTCTCTCTTTCTTTCTCTGATCTACAATGTCAGTTTGGAACTGATCACTTTGAACAAGATAAACCCAGAAGGAAGCCAGCTTTTGTTTCTGTTTTGACCTCCACATTTGTCGGCATATGTGATAAAATGGCCTGCAGTTGAGGTGTGATGACAAACTTAAGCAAATAGGAAGCAATCTCATTGGGATCTCGGTATGCCATAGCCTCATCCCACATGAACGTATTAGCACAGTTACAGTGTTCGTTATGTATCCCGAGGTTGCATGTCCACAGTTGACGCTTGTAGTAGACAATGCTGATTGGACCGGCAAGGCCCTGATGCCTGTTGACTTAAGTTTCAAGAAATCCATTACAGTGTGGAATTTCACACCATCTTCAGATAGTTCATTAAAAGTAATGCATGTATGATGTTGACAGCATATATGTCATTGTTAAATTCTGCCCACCTCTCGCTTGTATACAACGCAAACTGCCACAGCACTTTTTTGATCCAGAGATTTATCCCATCTGTTTCAACGTGTGAAATCAACCAAGTCTCATGTAGACGGCTGGCGTATCAGACCTCTTAAGTGCCTTCTTTGTGAAAAGGTTATTTAAAAGTTTACATGCCTGTCATAGTGTGTGTGTGTGTGCGTGTGTGTTTGTTTGTTTGTGAGGTCTTCGAGTTTTCTATTCAAACTCTGCTTTTTTGTACATTAGGTAAATTTCTTGTTCACAGAATTGGCCTCCTAGTTCTGCAAACAGGGTAAACTGCCGAGGAGACCATGCAGCCAGCAGCAGGACCTGCCCAAAATTCCTGCAATAACAAGCCATTCTTCATTACAAAGCTGAGAATGGCGGTACGTTTCAGCAAGCCTGTAAGGCAATGGTGGTTGAAATCCATTAAACGATTTCAACTCGAATATAATGTTAGTGCCGTGAAGACTCAACTCCGAACGAAGCCAGCAGCCCTCCCCCTAGGATGGCGGCAGAAGAGCCACTTCTGCCCCGCCCAAAGGGAAAAAAGTCTAGAAGGATTCTCCGGCTCACAGTTCCCAGAGAGCAGCAGAAACTGAAGCATTAGTCAAGCGCAGAGCCGAAAAGTCTAGTAAAAGACAGGAGGCCCCTCGGGAAACACTCAGTCGTGTTGCGCCTGGCTATGGAAGCTGAGGAGACCATATCCTCAATCTGGGAAGATTCCTACATCCCAGATTCCCCGAGGGCCTCTAATAGCCGGTATTATCATTTGCTGTCCCCACTTCGAAGGCAAAGTTTGTTCAGAGCTGAAAATTTTTATCAGAGGGATACGATGCGAAAAAAAAAAAAAGGGAAAAAAACCCTCAATGGCTATCGGTTTTTATGATGCGAATTACTTAAAGATATCCTCAAGAATGCGAAAATTTCTCACCAAACATTTAATGCTATTTTTCCCGTTAGCTTTGACTTCCGGTGTACAAAATTCCGGAGCATGATTGTTATTAAAAAAATGTCTACCTATATTCTATTTCGCCGGCTGAATAAGGTTTAAATAGGGTTATAAAATGTCGTTTTGTAAATCCATAAAACAACTTCGGGATTTTAAAATATGCCCACTCAAAATGGCATGATCTAGAGTAACGTATATATCTTTATTATTTTTGTGGATTTTATTGCCGCCTTACAAAAATTTGTATAGGCAGTACACGTTTGAGCTTAGCTCCATTAAAATAAGATTAGATCTAGGCACTTTAAAGCAAGAACATCGAACAATGTGCATATCGCCTATCTCTGAGATTGGCGACCTGCTTTTGATGGTGACAATATGAGATCTTCAAATTAGTAAATTAATGGGTAATAGAGTAGTGTATGGATTATGTTGCGTATCACTGTATCTGCCCTGAAGCAGAGATTCAACTTCATGAATCTGAGTATTTGTTGGACGGTTTCACAACGCGGCTGCTTCTCGTTATTGTAGTAGGCCTATATGGATGTGTTTTAGATTGCATGGGAAAGTAAGACTAAGAGCGCGGCGGCTCCATGACTCGCGCTGGTGTGTCGGTTTGATCGACCAAAGAAGGGGAATTGGAGACTGGGCGCGCACTGATGGTCGAGGTGAATAGGAATTTGCAAATCTGCGTACAGCTTGTGTGGATCTTAGAAACCCAACAGATCTTAGCACTGCTTAAGTGGAAGATTAAGGTGACTGTTGGTTTCGAGACAGTTCAGTTTGCAGCTTTATGTATCGCAGCAGTGGTAGATGCTCTAAGAAGTCTTCCAGAATCTCTTCTGTGTCCACATCGATCTTCTCGTTCTCCCATCTGTTGAAATAGAATTTGGTAGAAATGGGATTGGATTCCTGTCGATTTTATGTTCACCTTTTCTTGCTGAAATCATGCTCCCCTTTATATCCGCTATTTTGTAGGGCTTAGGATTGTAGGATGGTGTAAACTTATTCATCCTCTTCTGGCGGACTAAGACAGTATCTCCGAGAGCTAATTTGTAAGGTTCTGTTTATCTTGTCCTATCCGTGAATGCTTTTTGTTTTGCTTTGGAGGCAGTCTTTCCTTGCTAGGTTGAAGCGAGTTGGAGGTTCCATTTCTAAAAGGTATTCTGAAAGAAATGTTTTCATTTTCCTAACAATGAGGGCTTCATACTCATAGGGTGAAACTCCCGTCGAGGAATGAGAGGTCGAGCGGAATTGGCGAAGGAAGTAACTCCTATTTTCAAGATGCCCACTCTGATTCACAAGAAGGGATGAATTTGTTGACAGTCCTAATAAAACTCTCAGTCCCACTATTTTCTTCTGACTAGAAGGAGGTGGTCTCGCGATGGTGGAAATCCATCTTCCTAGCAAATGTAGCAAATTCTATGTTGCCATTTTTGAGGACACCAGGGGTAAGAAATATGGCACACAAAAAAAATGCTTAACTTTTGGAATTACCGTCTTTGCTGATGTTAAGTGTAGGATTTCAACTTTTTGGAAGCGATTGTAGACGTCTGTCATGATAAACAGATATTCTTCAGATGGAAAAAGTCCTGCAAAGTCTACGGATATTTCGTGCCATCTTCAATGGGTAACGATTTGAAGTGCATGTGGCTGATGATTGGCATAGTACACACCCTTTAAGGTGTTCTTCGAACATTCTTTCTATGCCTACGTACCATACTTTTTCACGGCTCAGTTGTTTTGTTTTAACAATAACTTGTAAAAGTTGTGGGTAAGATGATTATTGATGGTGCAGACTACCAGAAATGTCTATGTAGACGCAACATGACACGTTTCTGAATTCATTTCTGATGTTTCAAATGAGGAAAGCGATTTGTTTTCCCAGTTTCTTGACTAGATTGGAATTATTACTCTCTGCAGCCGAGAGTAACTCTGTGTGGCTCCTTTGACTTCGCCAAGAGTAAGGGCATTTGGTAATGATACTATCGTCACATAACGATGTACTTTTCTTCTTTGTTGTCTTTGGTAGGCTCAGTTAAGGGATGACGGCTAAAACAGTCCGCTGGAGTGAGCTCATCTTTCCCACGACTGTGTTTGAGGTTAATCTCATATGGCATTGGTCTGAGTCACAATCTCTCAAAGTGTGCTGAACATGGCTTGCTGCTGTTGATTATCCCAAGTAGCACCTTCTGATCAGTCGTAAACTTGCAACCTTACAGGTACATGTGGAACTTTTTCACCCCATACACGACAGCCAGCGTTTCTTTTCCAGTTTGAAAGCATCTTGAGTCCACTGGTGTAAAGGCCCGACTTTGATAACTGATAACACGCGCCTCACGAGTTAAGATTGCACCAAGGCCACATGGTGATGCGTCCACAATAATATCAGTAGGTTTACATGCATCAAAGTAGGTCGTGACTTCTGCGTTTGAAAGAGCTGATTTGAGCTGATCAAAAGCACCCTGTTCAGGTTTTCCTCAAGTCTATGGGTGCGCCCTCTTTCTCAACATGCATAAAGTGATGGATGCATACCCTCTGACGAAGGGTTACACATACTGCGTCATGCCTAGAAAGGATCTAACTTCTGAGACGGTAGATGGGGGTACTGTTTCTGATATGGATTTGATCCCCTCTTCACCAAAAACATGTCCGAGAAAAGTCAGCTTTTGGATCCCAAACAAACATTTGTCCTTGTTCAACTTGACTCCTTTATAACGCTTGATTATTGGTACACCCACCTTTATATTGAAGTCTATCTCGCGTGACTTGTTAATTCCTTTCATGCCCATTCTGGTCTTGCCGTAGACAATATCATCCATATAGTTATGACACCCTGAATGATATGAAGTATCTGACCAAGGTAACGCTGGAACAATTCCGGAGCTGCATTCATGCCGAACATGAGCCTTTTGTATCCTCCGAGGCTAACATGAATAGCAAAAGTGGTGATGTAACGGCAGTTTTCAGTTCTAACTAATGGACTTTTCGCTGTAGGTCTTCTGGGCTGACAGATTTGAAGCCATTTAGTTCGTGTATCACTTCAACAAGTGTAGGCATTGGACGTCTTTCTCATTTGATTGCTTTGTTTGCACTTATCATGTCGACACAAAATCGAACTCCACCCGTTTCCTTTGGGATGACCTCGATGACTGACTCTTGCGGCAGGATCCTCCACGTTTTCAATGATGTCTGTTTTTTTTTAGGCGTTTAATTATGAGCTTAGCTTCAAATTTTTTTTTTACGTGTTATGGTGTTCTCGGGATCCAGTGATTTCGGGCAAGTGTGAAATTCTTTATCAAAATGACGTTCTATCTTTGCGACTTTAATCTTGCCAAATCCTTCTAAAAGATTGTGTGGGATCGTCACATTATTCATTATTTTCAGTCTACAGAGGTTGTAACAGATGTTTTGACGACATAGAAACAGTCTCTAATCTTCTTCCCGTTGCACTCGATAGATTCTGTGAAACGCTCAAGCACATCTAGTTTCTTACAGTTTGAGTAACCATAAACTGCAATAGGATGTAGCCTCAAAATTCGTTTCTTTTGCAACATGTCATATGAAATTTTGTTATAATGTTTGCAGAAGCGGCTGTGTCAACAATAAATTTTGTCTTAGCTAAGTTATTTGAGCACAGAGTTGCCATTACTGTAGGTATGGTTTTCTTTGAATTCATAAAGAAAAACCACCCCGGTGCTGTCAGAATCTGATTCATTATTATTAAGGTGCATTAGTTTCACTATCGTTCTTTGCTTTCGTGACTTTCTCTATGACATTCAGACGGACGCAAAATGATCGGCTTTGCCACATAAATGGCACACTCTTGTTTTTGTTGGACTTGGTCTTGTGGGATGAGAAAAAATGCCACCACAATCCCTACACTTTGTTTTATTTTTAAAAAGTCTAATTTCCTTGTTTGTCCCCTTGTGTCTGGGTTAGTTGCTTGCACTTGCACCTGTTTTTTCTTGAGATTGACTGAACCTTGATCTGTTGTTATGTCTTGGTTTTCTGCTGATACCTGAAGCCGGCCCACTTCTCTCTCAAACCCCCCAATTTGCTTGTCGTTAGCTCTTCATTCCTCTCTTCTTGAAGGAATTGCTACAAATTCACTTTATCTCTAAGTGTCTTCTTTCTCAATTTTCACGAATCGACCGCTTCAATCATGTGTGCTATTTTTTGTCTTTCAAGATCAGCAAAGTCAAACAGGGCTCTTGTCTGTTTAAGCGTATATGGAATTGGTCTACACATTTCAATTGATCTTGATGTATTCTTCTGAACTTGAATGCTTCAAACATAAGATTTACTTTTGGCATGAAATGATTTTTGAGCGCTGTTCTAAGGAAGGCAAGATTTTGAATTAAGGAAAGAATGGAAATGACATTCTGCTAAGCTTCAGAAGTTATGCCTCGATATTATGTGAACAGGCTGCTAGCCACACTAGATCAGATTGCTTCTTGGTTCTATAAATCACTCTAGCTATTGTATAGCTCTGTGACCTATGCCGATATGAACGTGGGTGAATCTAGTCCTGTGTGTGGAAACAATGTGGCATACAGACTTACATCTATAGTTTCACACGTCCAAAGTATACGTTTGATTCTTGTCGCCAATCTAATGTATTGTATTTTATCAATACAAAGAGTAGGACCTAACACGACACAGATGACAAACAGGTCGACATGTTGTTCAAACGCTTTGTAATATCGAAACTCTAGAGGACCAAGTTTTTCATGAGACCATACTTAAACCTATAATAGTATGAAACTACTTAAAAGTAACAGGCATAGCATAAATCGGCAAGTTTCTCTGTCTCCGTCTTCACTTTTGAGGGTATCTAAATCAAAGAGCCACTACCGGCGGTCATAAGTTTACAATTTATTCTTCTGCAAGTTCACGCATTGATGAAAAAAGTCCCTCATAAAGGTAATATCAAGCTTTCAGGCCTTCACCAGACCAGGGCAGCAATAATAGGCTCGAACCAAAACTCGCAACAATCTCCATAGATCTCAAGGCGGGTTCTAACCATTGTGTCACCAACCCCTCTCTCTGTAAGGATGTTCTCAATGATTTAAAAATTTATTATTACTATTATTATTATTATCATCATCATTATTATTATTATTATTATTATTATTATTATTATTATTATT
>BLXT01002056.1:3589883-3600006 GCA_019648995.1 Plakobranchus ocellatus | reverse complement strand
TTCCTTTCCATAATCTTTTAATTTTAATTCTATAGCATTACTTGATAATTCAGCATCCTGTCCAAAATAAAACCACTTGTCCTAGAAAACATTGTCAGATAAGAAATGGCAAATACAGCAAGTTTTTTTTCTAATGGCTAAGAACAAGCCTCCAATCTCTGGGTTGGCTAATGCATACGTTTTCAGCTTTTTAAATAAATTTTGTGCGACTTAAAAAATAAATTAAGTCGTGATCATTACAATCTTACAATAGCGTTGACAAGTTCACCGAAGCTTACAATACATTCTGACATATAGGGATAGGTCTTCATCAAATTAATTATCTTAATTATTATTCTCTAAAGCATTTCGGGTTTTTATCTGTGTGCGTCTAGGTAATTTCTGTTAATGCTTTTAATGTTTAAAAAAATTTTAATATTAATAGCAAAATTTCGATTCATTTCAGCTACATTCATTGATATAATTTACAAAGAATAGACATCTACTTCTGTCAACTTTACACAATGTCGAGATGTTTTACCAAGAAATGGAGGGCTAATTTAAGCCTTTCCAATGATACGACAGCCTAAGTGCTCATAAATGTAACGAAACTAAATCTAGAGTTAAAAGTCTTCTTAATCTGAGGATAGGACAATTATTTCAATTCTCTGTCTGAAAACGAAGGCGGAAAAAAAGAATTTATTTTCTCAGTTAACAGGGTGAATGAGATAACAGCTTTATTGTAATCTACCATTAATGACCTGTTGTCAGATCTTATTTTAAACTAAATATCCTCTCTAGCGTTTTAACAAAAACATAACCTACATTAGAAAATTGTAAGTGTTTGTACAAAAAGTTCATATTTAACAACAACATTGTTCAAAAAGCCTCAATCTTATATCATCATCATGGTCTCACTTGGCCTCAGCAAGTCATATACCATTACAGTAATCACAATGATCCATTCTAAGCCATTGTGCCAGCATTTATCACTGCCATAGCCGTTCAGTCTCTGATATTGTGTCACCAGCATCTTGTTGGTCCTGGCTTTTAATATTCATTTTTTTAAATTATCATCAAAAGGCAGCTTGTCAGAAATCTAATTTTCCTAGGACTTATTTTACCCATCCTTAAGATATACAACACTCCTACAAAATTTCAATTAATAAAAAGCATCCTTTCATCTGTTTCCGTCTGTCCCTCAACACCCGTATATATATCATAAAATATATATATAATTAATTTTTTTTAACCACAGTTGCTTCAAATAAATAATGAAATTAATCACATATAGTGTGTTTCACTTCAACATCTTTACTTATTAGCCTATGTTTTCACTCTCATTACAAGAGTTTACATGAAAGTTCAAAGACGTGTGAAATGAACTTGAAAAAAATCTAAAGAACCATTAAACTTTGATTAGTTGGAATTTAAAAACTCATCTTGACCACTTAATATATTTGTCTATGGGAAAAACAGGAGGATTTCTGTTGAATTTTTTTCCCAAAATGATTAACAAAAAAATTTTTGAATTTTTTGTTTGTGATGTTCTCTAAATAACTTTACTTTTACCTATATTTGTTCTAGAGTCTACAATGTAACTCATTTCTAGATCTAGTTCATGAAAGTTTTCACAATTTTATTTTTGGAACTTCGTTACGAAGTCTATGAATTAAGGACTTTTTTTTTCTATTAAGCTGAACTATTTTAACATCTACCACAAAAGACTTCTTACTGTGGAGCTTTAAATTTTATTTTTCACTCATGAATAATGTTACGTATAGGATTTTAAAAAATCTATTAATTTGCAAAAGTTCGGGTGAAAGGCAGTTGTAAAGACTTTGAAATGTTGATAACTATGAAACCCTGTACTTATTAGAAAAAGTTTATTATGTCTTGGTTAAACTTATTGTCTTTCCGATGGCGTTTTTGTTGCGTTTTGCCTGAAAGAAACCCTCTCTCTGAAAAATCGACAATAGTTAAAAAAAAATAAATAAAAAGCATCGTGGGTTCCATGCTTAGTCCTAGCATCGGGGAACCAGGGGTAAAGTCCTAATTGTTCTTGGCATAGGGATTTATGAGGTAGTTTGCCATTTCTTCGTTACCTTTATTTTCGTTGGATTTTAAGAGACCTAGAAACCTGTAAGATCTACATTCAATGGTCTAAACCTCTAGCGTATGCAAAAATCTGTTCTACTAGACGAAAGGTTACATTTTCGTATGTTGTCCTAAGCAATTTATTTTCTTTTTTTATCGATTGATTTAAAGTTCATACCTCATTACAGAGAAGACCAAGAACTAATTCGGCATAGACCTAAGTGTTCTTTTCGTTCTGTCCTCTCATTTATTTTCTCCTTAAAAAAAAAAAAAAAAAAACTCTTGCGAGCTTCGCTACACACCTTCATGATTTGAAACACTTTAAATCGTGTCTAATTTTTAGGTGCATTGTTGCTTGCTTTCTTTTTTTTTGGTTTTATTTTGTATTAAGTTTTATAACCCCATGCACAGAATAATTATGTATTTTAGTTGATGGTCACAAGATCCAAGCCGCGCATAATATCATGAGTTATTTGGATGAAAAATAAATCCTAAAAATTGACTTCCGGCGCTAGATCTCGAGTTTTTTTGTTTTTGATTGTGTTTTAAAATTTGTTTTATATTTATACAATGTTAAAACTATGAAAGATTAATTCACTTATATAAGAACGCCATGTTCTTCTGACTGAGTTTATAGTATTAGTAATACTGTAATTTTCATAACTTAAAAAAAAAAGATACAAGACAAGACATGCTACTTCAGAAATTGTCACGATTTCCTCACTCTTATCCTTTTTTTTAATAACAAGTCATCTGGGTTTTTTCACATGGCCGAAAATTCCAGAATATATATTTGAACAAGCATCAATAATATAAGTACAGTCCATTTCTAAAGTCTTATGCAAAAGAACATTTTTGTTGTAATTTAAACTGTCGGTATGTATATATATTTTTCAAGTAGATCTATATATATATATATTGCATAAAAATTCAGCGAAATCTTCTAAGAATTAAAGATCGCGATAAATCGATTGCTTTTAAGAGAAGTTTATGTTAAAATAATGGCATCCATGCGCATAAATTGACATTATTTTCCGCAGTTTTATTTATCAGAGTGTAACTGATGCAGGGGGCATCTACTTCTAAATTATATTTGACGGTGCGCTTTTTCATTCAAAAGGAAAAGTTTCAATTTATAAGTGGAAGTAGTAGTTTCTTTGGCTAATCAAGAGGTATTTTGTCTTTATTCGATAGAAATTCAAAACCTTTTGAACAATAAATGAATGACTTCATGCACAAATTTTTGGAAAAAAAAAAGACCACGAAAAAGAATTTTAAAAGTAAAAATGGCTGGGAACAAAACAGTTGCAAATGGCATTATTTTCAAAGGCAGCCACTCGAAAGAGTAAAGAACACTTTTAAATTCATGAGCTATACAATTCTTGCGTGGACAGAAGATAAGAAATAAGATAAGAACGTTTTCAAGCCTGAAAGAGCGTCTTCATTAGTCTTGACTTGTTTCTCCTTCTGTCAGTTTCTCACAACTATCTTACTGATTGTTTGCGAAGAAAGAGGGAATACTGTGAACTTGGGGACAAAGCAACACGTAGGACGCCTCAGAGATAAAGAGCAGAGTACTTATAAATGATTTTTAAAATCTTGGCCACGCTGCCAATCCTTTTTTCATTAAAAAAAAAAGTGTGCCTGTGTGTGTGTGTGTATATATATATATATACATGTACAATATATATAGGGCCTATATATACATATATATATATATATATATATATATATATATATATATATATATATATATTGTACATGGCAGCCTATGATATACTACAGTGAAGCTGCAGCCTATAGATTGTAATTCACCCTGAGATACCCTAAGCTACATTAAGAAACATGTTTTAGAGCGAAGGGTCTTTTTTTTTTCAACTGCTTAGTTTGATGCTTTGCAACAGTATTGCCTTGTTGCACAAGAAGCATTTTACATTTTTTTCCGAGTTTGAATAGTGACACTAGCCCGAAGACTGAGTGCACTAGCCACTTCGGACTGTTGCTCGGTCAAAGCTCTTGAGGTGTTGCTGTTTGATCTAAAACCTCCAAAAAAAACAAAAAAAAAAAAACCTCGACTAGATAGATTAGTAGCAGCGATATAATTTTAGATTTTTTAATGCACTGATTGATTCGTTAATGACGATTGCAAATTCAATTTTCATTATCAGATTTTAAAAAATGTAATTAGATTTACGGTTGGTTCTTAGGCAGTTTGAAACTTATTTTGCGGTCTGAAAGTAAAAACTCCGGGCAAGTAAGTCAATCTAACCTTAATGCTCTATTTACAAGAAAATAATTATTATGCTTATTCTTGTTGATCATTTAAAGTTAACATTCGTCCATTAAACTATGCCAGCTTAACATATATCAGAACTTAGGAAACGAGTAAAAATGGTTGAATGTCATGATGTATTGTAAAATGTAAGCTATGGGAGGGTTGAGAGTTGAGCTATGGTTCCATTCTCCAAAACATAAGGCTTAATTCTCCTCATACATAAAATAGAGAGTGCTATGAATTGAAATAATCATTGTTTTTACCCCAATATTATAACAGTCCTAAAAAGTAGGTCATAATTAATCATGCTTTAAAAGAGCAAAAGACACCTGAGAAAAATCCAAAACAACTCAATCAAAGACAAAACTACTTCGGGCAAATGAAGAGCTGAATATATCATCAACTAGTGAACTACACAAGGTAGAGTAAGGAGAAGAAGATTTTGATGACTCTTCTGCAACATCTGTCAGTCCTTCTACACCACCTGCCAGTCCATCCAAACAGCACTACGTATCTCCAAAGGAAATATTGCCTTTTCCTAGAGTTTGAATGCCAAAAAATTGAAGAAATTACACACGAAGAAGAAAATCTGCAGTAGTCATGCATACGCTTACTACAAACAAGCTAGCGCCTTAAAAAAGTGAATGATAGGGCAACAGCTTCGAAGGCTAAGCACTCTGTTTTTTAGCCAACCATCCTCAGACTCTGGGCTGATAGATATTGAAGAGTTGTGTTCTCTTGATGCACAAGATTAGTTTGATATTAGTTATTACAGAGGAGGAAGAGATCAACCAGGTGAAGCTTTCTACAGTTTCACAGGTTGAAAAAGATAACTCTATGCTTTGTAACAAAACGAACACGTTAGTTCTAAGTTGCTCAAGTGATAGTTGTTGATGAGGGTGATGATGTGCTGGTCAAATTTTTCTGAAGAGAAGCGGAAGGACCAACAATCACTCAACGTCAGAAACGAATAAAATTCAAGATGTTCATAAAGTCGAATAAAGGGAAGACTCAATAATGGTTTTATAATACTGTTCAGTTATCTCTAGATCAAGTCGTATCGCGCTAAGTATCCATTTTATATAAACCAGTATTTTCTGTTTGTTTGCCTTTTTAAGATCACCATGCAACCCCCCACCCCCGAACACATGTTACTTACACTAAGAGGAAGTTAATTTTTTTGTTTTTTTGTTTTGTTTTGCGCCGCAATTTCCTGGACAGAGTGATATTGACAACTGTCCGCCTAATACTAATAAAACTAGATCGAAAAGGCGCGACATGATCAGCGCAAGTTCAGAAGGATCAGCTCTCTATTTTAATCGCTACTAACAATAACATCGACGTAGCAGAAAACTGCTGCTACTGGTGATCGGCAACTGTGACAAACCTCTATGTCTGTAGAATATTTGCACTGCTCTAATCACATACAAACAAGGCAAATATTAAATAACTGGATGAAAGTGATACATTTGAAGCGAAAACTGGATAGAATTGGAAAGCTTTTGCTTCAAGCAGAAGCATTGCCCATCCTATCATCTATTGTGCTTCGTAGCGCTGATCCCTATCTGACTGGACTCAACAAGGCAATAAAACTCGTTTTTGTTTGTTTGTTTTACCATCAAATACAAGTATCGTGCCATCTGGAAGTCAAAGCAATATTCAAATTTTCAAGAATCTCTACAGGAAATGAATTCTAAAGATTGCAGCGCTTGAATAACATTTCAAAATGACGTTACAACTTTTTTACGCTAACCTTCGCCGCACGTCGTGTGCCAAAAACAGCACAGTGGCATAATTTCCAAACATTTTATCAAACGAGACCACTCTAAATACTGAGTTCTCAGAATTCTGCAATCGACATTTTGTACATACAAATCAGCTGTTACACAAATTAAAAAAAACACCAAAAAACATAAATTAAAAAAAATCCGATTTGAAAAAGTTGTACCCTCGTATATCGTGAGCTAAAAAATGATTCAGTGCAAGCTTAGCAGCAAAGCTACCGATCTTATCTGTGTAGTATAAATAACTAGATCAAAAGCTATGACTATTCTTCATACCCACAGGCGGGTGGATTCAAAGGTTTATTTGCAAGGTCTTGTGTGGGTTACATCGATACATAATTTGCGTGTTCATGGCCATTTCCATTTTCAGTGTCAGTGACTGTCACTATTTACATCATTTGGGATTATTATTCGTGTTTACTGAAACTGAAAGCTTACTATATGAGAGCCTAGTTTTGTTTTAGCAATACATGTACATTACTGAAAAGCTTATAGATCTACAACAGAGCGGACCATTCACCAATCAGTTGTACAAGGTACAATCAACAGTAAGATAAAATTGAAGTTAACATCTCATTATCAATTGTCCTCCTACTTTCATCGGAGCATTATTGAAACTAAAACCATCACATCTTAATCATTGGCACATTCATCATCATCATCATCATTGTCTTCATAAGTCCCTTCATCATCATCGTCATCTCCATTATCATCCTCATCGGCATTATCATCATCATCACCACCATCTTGATTAACAGCATAGGCCTAATCATCAACACCTTCGTTACCATTGCATCACTATCTTTATCATCACCTTCATCAATATTAATCGTCATCGTTATCACCACCATTGTGGGATTTTCACTATCACTCTGTACACAACATAATCAGCCCTAAGACTAACAAACTACATGTAACACAACCACATACCCTATAGGGCATGGAAGGTTTTCAAGCATTTTTAAATCAAATCTTGTATACTTCAGTCAATTTTTTTTTTCTCTGCAGATAATGATTCAAACGATTGATGGGCAAAGACAAAGACACAAAATATGCATTTTTAGTTTTTATTATGTATCCACACACTAACACGGCAGTTTATTCATACGAACCAGTCTACCCAACGCTGTTCCCGTCACACACGGCCTCCTAGACCGAGATCTAAACATCATTCGCGCGTTCTGTACAAGAATTTATTGTACCCAATGAAAGGTTTTCAAGCAATTTTTTTTAAAATGTAAACATCGGTGAATGTTTTATTTTTTCTTTCTCTATCCAGATAATATTCAAACAACTCCAAAGTCAAGGACACTGAACAGTCATTTTTGTGGCATATTTTTCATGTAGGCCCTATCCACACGAGCAATAATACTAATAATTTATAGTGATAATAGTTATGCCAGCCCATTGAATGTGGTTTCCGTTATAATGCTATTGCTACACTTGCGAAATCTAGATGTGAACATCAGTCACGCGAACAAGAAAAATTTTGATCTAATGGACCCAAATGCGATTTCTCTACATACTCATGTTAAAAAGATTTTGAGTAAAGTCAATAAAATGCATTCTTACTCACTAAATGTTCATCCATTTTCCCTATTTTCAGCGCTTGCTTTGCGGGCGAAGCTGTAAGGAATGGACTTATCGAGTAGTCTACATGCATTTTTGCACTTCCAGCAATTAGTCATTTACAATTATTTTTCTTTAAATGCGTTTCCCTGTGATACTGGTTGTGAAACTTGAAAGTAAATACCCTGCAACTGGCTCTCTTTTGGATATGAACCACGGCCTCTTTATTAAGACTATCACAAAGACTAGTGGACATTCTGGCACATACTAGTTGGTTTTTTAAACAACTGCCAATAATCGGTCACCCAAGAATATATATTTTTTTTATCTTGAGGACCTGGAGCTCTCAGTATCATTGTGTATGCACACTTGTAAATATAAATTTGTGATTAAATTTCCAAAGCAACGAGTTATTATCGCGGTCTTGTACCATATTTTACTAAGGCTTAATACTTTGTGACAAGGTGTACACTCAACATTCGATTATCTTGTGGATTAAAACTAAAGAGTGCGATAAACAGATTACTGTAAATGAATTTTTTTTTTAAATCGATGTGATGGTGTGGATCTCTCGTGACAATAATAACGATAACAATAAATAAAAATATTGATAATAATAATACTGTTCGACTGATTTATTTATTGATTGTATGTTAAGAAGAGTTACCTCTCTCCTCATGCGTTAAAATATTTGAACGTCTCTTAAGGCTCACCTTTTAAAGCCTCCTCTGATTTACCCTTAGAGTTCCCACCATACGCTACATTTACACTTACAGACGTTTTATAGGGCAAAAGAGCTAGTTTTTAAATGCTTAATTGATAAAAATATTATGCCTCAAATTATCGAAAGTAGAATAAGTCAGCCGTGATAAGCAACCAAAGGTTTGGCCTTAGTTAAAACTTTGAAACCTGAATAAAAAAAAATAAAAAAACCAATGCAACTTGTGCTCGATAAGATCTCTTTTAAGTCTCTTCCCTGGTCTCAACTTCTGTATTGAGTTAAGATAATTTGGTCTTGACCAGTTCCAAAAAACATTTAAAGTAGCCTATTCATGAAGCCAACTAAGAATCACCACCGATTCCACCGAGCCCACAGGGGAATCGGAGAGAAAGAGAAACACCTTATCCTCTCAAAACATGGTAAATCAAATCTCATTGTTATAATGTTACTAGTACTCAGTTAGTACAGCAAAAGAAAACAGCTTAATATTAACATGTGATGTACAAAAACTAAAAAGAAGCAAAACACCTCACAACAGAAAAAAAAAAAGAAACGTGTACGAAATGGGTTGAACTGTTTGTGGTCTATTCAAAACATGAAATGAAAACAAATGCAATACTTGTTGAGAATGAGTTATAGACCTTAAGAATACATGTATGTAGCCATGCTCTAAAGCCAGATTCCTTTTTTTTTTTTAAATCATATTCATGATGCATTTACACTGCACATGCTGATAATTTCAACAATCTGCAGACTAATTTTTGTTCAAAGTCAACAGCACATGGCTCGAAAATTTGCATAACTGAAAGGGAGAGAAAGTCATACAAAAGTAGGAACGTAGGCCTATCAATGGGAAGTTCTTTTGTTCCATTCACTGAATGCTTCTCCCTGCCACATGTTTCTCAAAAGGGCCAAACCCAAACCTACAATAATTTGCATGGTAATACATATCATATGTATGATACTTACTGAATCATGAGTTCAGTAAGTACAACAGTGCATTACAATTAATGCTGGTTTTGCCCACTTACTTGACCAGTTGGATGATATGGGCACACACTGTCTCTTTATACACACACACACCCATCCTTTCTAACCATGTTGTTTTTATTTTGACAAATCGTGTCCCTGCATGCCTTTGTCTAGTCACACCATGCTCATTGAAGTCATCAAATTATTGATGAATTGAAATAAAATTAATTTACTACATTGTAAACTGTAATTATAAGTGCTTAATATTGCTGACCGTGAATATATTACTACAATCATATGACTTGTATTCCGCCTTAGGTGTTGATCTCTGAAAATGAATAAAATCAACCTTTCTTAAATTCAACACTCTTTTATTGTCCTGGGGGACTGCCTTTATCAGAATTCCACAGCATATTTTAATATATCTAAATTAGATTGGCAACAAATTCACAAGTCAACATTTTGATAACAATGAAGTGTCCCTCAAACGCCCTCCACACAATGAGCACATTAGCTTGCCTTTAACTACATGGGAATCTGAAAATACAGACAACAAGATGTTTAAAATATTTGGTTTACAAAGATAAATGAATTGAAATTTGCATTACTTTAAAATAAAAGATATATTATCTAATCAAAAAAAACAAACAACAGCAAAAAAAAATCCCTCAGTGAAAATTGTGAAGGGTATTTTTAATTAACAGCTTACTGCAATTAAAAAAAAAA
>BLXT01002056.1:3544929-3563871 GCA_019648995.1 Plakobranchus ocellatus | reverse complement strand
CCCCCCAAATTGTGGTCAAGTGTCATCTTGATCTCAAAGTTTCATAGATTCCATGTTCAACTGTTGTGTGATCAGAGAGACTACCAGGCATTTTTTCATGAATTCCCACAGTCTGACATATTGGGAACTGTTGCCCACCTCATTAAGAGAAGTTCATCTACCCTATCCTCTGTAGTGTTAAAGTTAAGAAATGTCTCTCTTGACTTGATGCTATCTATAAATTGCTCATACCCATCAAGTAAGTCATCAATGTCCCTCACAGTGGATCCCTAAAAGCAAAGTTGCCTTCAAATGTTTCATTGAAGTTTTAAGCTTCTGAATCATCATAATGGATCCAGGATTCGTTTTTGCATATAGCTAGACCCCAACAAGGTGATCTCGTGGTTTCAGGCCCTCTGTCAGGCCAGGGCACCGGCGGTAAGGCTTGAACCTGCAACAGAAGGTTCCTGCAGATTTAAGGGCGGATTTGCCATTCACTGTGCCACCAACTCAAGGTCCAGGAATTGCATATCTTTATATAAAGAGTATGATGAGGGCGACTTCTTCAATAGTTTGTTGACTGCACCCTGAAAACTGCTCCTAAAATAAAAAATGATCCCTAAAGTGCATAATTTGTTTCTTTGCAAGAGCTCGGGAGCTTCCATGCCCACATTCTGTTTAGATAACTCCAGATATTTCTTTTTTTTCTTTTCAAAACAATGTCTCCTCATTTTCAACATTAGCATTCCTTTTCGTCATGGACAGCAGAAGCTCATTTAAACTACTGTGCAGAAAATAAATCATTGACCTTTCTGTTTGATAATTTGTCAGAAACCTCTCTACAGATTTGCACACGGCAATGGTGAATGCTAACTTCATTACTGTTAAGCACTGAAAGGTTTTGTAGGAGGGTCTGAAATCTTTTCGTCTCTCCCAGCCTTAACATATACCTTCAAGTTTGGAAGTGATTCCTTCAGTTTCGTCCTAAAAATTTGGTTTTCCACCCACCTATGGCAACGAAACTTTGCTAGAAAAATTGTAGAACCTGTAACTGAAGTGTCTGACTCAGAAAAAAAATACAGAAATCTCAACAACAGTAGCAAGAGAAAAACAAAGGTCTACGATTGAATGCAAAGAGGATTGAATGCATGGTGATCATAAAACAGCCAAATGCACCAGCTTGCAATATTTCATGCAAAGAACAAAAGATAAAAAAGTCAACTCCTTCAAATGCCTGGGTTTTACAATCACCACAGAGGCCAAATGTTACACAGAAATAAAAAAGAGAATTGCTATGCCAATGGACACATTTATAAAAATGAAGCTCATCTTTACAAACAGAAATTTTAGCCTCACCGCTTCACCTGGAAAGCCTATGTATGGCCAATTCTTCCTATAGATGTGAATGTTTATGTTGATCAAGGATCTGGAAAGAAAACTAGCAGCAGCAGAATTATGGTACATCAGACAAACCATGAAAGTATCATCGACCCAAAAGAAGACAAGTAAAGTAATGATGGAAATGGCTGCATACAAAAGATCCCTGCTCAAAATCATCAGAGACAGGCAGCTAATATTCTTCAGACATATAAATATGGCAAAGAAATGGGCTGGAAAGACAACTTCTGCATGGCAAAATTTGTGGAATTAAAAGAGACAGCGCACAAAATACACATGGAAATACATGAAAAAAAGAACCTCCCAAGAGCAATCTTGTGTTGTAACCTACTTTGATATTTTCCTTTCATTCTATGCTCTGTAGTCTAATTTTGCTGTAAATATTGAAGAGGTCTGGAGACAAAATTCAGCCTTGTCTTATCTCTTCCCCCCTTCGTGCATACAGAGTCATTGTTGACTTTGATAGCAGAGCTACCCAATCCAGTGTTAGTTTTTTAAGGACTCTGAAATCAACATTTTGTTTCTGCAGAATGTCAAACATATCGGAATGTCTCACTTTGTCAAATGCCTGAGAACAGTCATTGAAACAGAAATATAAATTTGCCCTTTCCACGTGGAATCTTAGAGCAAATATGGCGTTTTTGTACTTTTAAATAGCATAAAGTTGGGTTCATGAATGCAAGAACATGTATGGTGTTACATAACCATACGGAAAAGGTTACTAATTCCTCTTGCACAGTATATTGAATTAAAGTTGTGGAACACACATCAGATGCTTGGATTATAAAGAAGAAAGATACATAGACATCAAATTGATCCACAAAAGTAAGGACATTTTTTCCTTTCATCTGACTTTCATACAATTCAATGGGATTTTAGCAAAGCTGCACAGAAAAAGGAATTTACTGTAATTACAGTAATCAGCAGGTATAATAAATACTTTTCCTTCTGCACACTGCTAATCCCTTCAGTTATGTATTCTCCTGATCATTCTTTGCTATGCTTCGTTTTCCCTTTAATTGGTATTTCTCAGTCTCTGAGATTAAAAAAATGATTATGGGGGACAAAGACTAGCTACTTAACCTTTAAGGCAGATCTAAAGAACAGAATTTTGAACAGATATTTAAGCTACAATAAACTAACTTGTGGCTTTGATCTTATCAAGAATTCAAGAGCAAGGAGGACCAAATTTGCTTTAAAAACTTCTGTTCAAATGTTTCCATATTCTTTTTTTCTTTTAATTCTTCTTTATACCTCAATAGAGATATCATTCCATATGGAACAATGGTTTTAAAAAAAAAGTTAAAAAATCCGCCAGTGTTACTAGCCCTAAAAATTGGGTATCAAATCAAAGCTCTTGAATTGGACCATAATATTCTAGTACAAAATGGGATGTGAACTTGAGAACAGACAATTTCTTAATTAAGAATGTTGTGTTCACCAATCTTACCAAATCGCTGCCATTTTGAATTTTTAAAGTCTTTTACTACAACTACTCAACTCACAAAGTGTCAAGTAAATATGTCTATTTCACTTATTTTTTATGTACTCATATTTTTTTGTCACAGATTCCAAGCTCATTATGTAACCTATTATATGACAGATTTTAATACCTACGCATGCATATTGTTTGTAGTATTTTTTTTTTTTGTGTATGCGCGCGCATGCTAAATTGGATAAAATACACTATCTTAATTTACAAAATGTGTTTTAAGTTTTTATAAACTGTCATAATAATTGATATAAAGGGTAGATGCTGTACAATATTAATATGTCTTAACTTCTTTTGTGGAAATTGTTGGTTGTACTGTTAAAAGAGAAATTTGCCAATACATGCGCTTTTTCCCTTTTTTGTGTAACGCTTAAAAAAAATCATATAAAATCAGCTTTTACAGCTATTGACTGGAACTTTGCAGTAAAGATGTCCAAATAAGTGAACTTCATAATGAAGAGTATTTTATGACAGCACACAAATATCTGTACTTTTTTCCGTCTTTGATTGTATCATTTTTTTCTTGCTTTGCATATTAAAAAAAAAAAAAAAATATCTGCCTAAAAAAATTAACCAACTATACAAAATATAAAATTTAAAAAGGCTGAATATTACAGCTCAACCTATTTTTTTTTTCAAAATGATGTACAACATTTCTATTTTTCTTATAATAGGAGGAATATAAAAATGACATAATCTCTTTAAAATAAGCCAATCTTCAAAATACAAGGAATGATAGAGTTAAACTGTTTTGTTTTGTTTTTTTCATAATACTTCAGACTAACTAAGCTTTATTACCTTAGTAATTCACATATTAAGTACAACAGATTTTTAAAAAATCTTTCTCTCTCTAAAATCACAATAACTTACAAGTAAGTGGCAAGGCGGCATCCGTGAGAAAGTAATTGCAATATTTGACAGTCGTGCCTGTTATTGTGAAGAGGTGCAGGAAATGCTGCTTGCAGGCTATCATAACATCAGTTTCCTGGTGATTAAAGAAATACCTTATCAACAAATATAATTTCTGCTCCAAAGTATTGACTATTTTCTCAGAAATTAATAGTTGATAAAATTCAAGTGCTGTCAAGTTAAATTTAAAGTCAATCAGATCATAATCCAGCCTTACTGAATGTTGCCAAGGAATTTAAACATATGACCACTCCACATGAAAGAAGTTTATTGCGAATTGCCTGACAGCGATAAAAAATATTTCAAAACAGTTTAAGACAAGGGATAATAGCACCTGTTCTTACAAATGCATATGGGTATCTTTTAGAAATCTGCCCTACTTTTTAAAACATCTCTGGCTATCTAGCTACTTTTTCTCTTTTTGGTAGTGGCCAGTTACCAACGTGTGGGATACATAATAAAACTAGTAGCCTATACAGTGACTCAAAGTGAACAAAACTTGGAACTTTAGCTTCTCTTTTGATCTGCCCAATCCCAATGAACATGAAGCCCAGAAGTCCTATGAAGGGTGATAAGGCTGTCAGGCCTGGAATCAATTACCCCTCAGTCAGGGAGATTAAGGGGAAGGTAACTGTGTAAGGAATAAATGTTTAATAGTCTCACAAAGTGAGTTAAGTTCTGGTTTTGCATGATTGACTTTACATCCAAATCATTAGCTAGAACAAGTAGAAGGCTGAAAATTACCCACCTCTTTATGTGAAGAACTTTCTATAGACATGCGATAGGCTTTGGGAAGCATGGGGAATTTTTATTTCTTTACTTTAATATTTTGATTCGATCTCATTCATGCAGACCTGCAATGTCACTCATTTTGTGAGACTGCTACACAAATATGTCCCTAGCATTTGTTTCTTCATTTTTACTGTGAAATATGTGATAAAAACTGAAATAAAAAGTGAGTTGTTCACCGGGTTTTAAATGTAATTTTGGACATTTTTTCATCTTATATGTTATAAATTGATAGTTCAAACTGATTTGATTTGATATTCACATACACATTTTTGAACAATGTAAAGGCGGTAAATATTCACATACATTTTTGTTTAACTGCAATTTATGAATTTATAGAGAATATTGCCCCTTTTTTTATGTGACTTATGAGAAAATAACACTGGATATTTAGGTTAAAAAAGTGAGTTCTAGTAAAATGTTTTGTAAAAATATTGTAATTACATTTCTAAAATTTATCATAATCCTAAGCCATAATGCAATGAACTATAAATTGACATGGAGGTTTTTTTTACATAATATGGTGAAAAAGATTGTTTTGAGCAGAGCTGAAAATAATATTAGAAACTTATTACACATTATTGATTTTCAAACCAGCCTAAAAAAAAATTTCAGAGCTATCTTATCTAAATTTTACAAATGATGAAGAAAAAGGGTTTAATGCAAAGGAGCATCATTTAGATACACTTGGACATGTGAGAAATTTTTCTTTTACTGATCAATATTCAATGCAATATTCAACAGGGAGCAAGAGAGAAAGAGAGGGAGAAATGTAGGCATATAAATGCAAAACAATGACTTTTAAAAAATGCTTCCTGTTTTACTTGCTGACATTTTGAAGATCGCATTATCAATTTGATAGAAAGCATAATGCCTTTATGAAAAAATATCAACCCTATGAATACTTTTTTTTTTAAATTCAATATTTTATATTCTTTATGAAGAAGTTCATACAAGAATTTTCATAACTTTTCAAAAATTCATTTTTCTCTATGAAATTCTTTTATTTCTAGAGGATGAACAATATTTTCATTGACCCTTGGACAATTCTTGAATTCCACCGATTTTGGCAAATGGGGCTAACTTTGTATTCCCAGTCTCAAAGAGCAAAAATTCAAAATAGGCCTAGTGCTTTCTGCGGGTCAGGGAAAATTTGGTAGTAGTGGTAGTAGTGGTAGTAGTGGTAGTAGTAGTAGTAGTAGTAGTAGTAGTAGTAGTACTAGTAGTAGTAGTAGTAGTAGTAGTAGTAGTAGTAGTAGTAGTAGTAGTAGTAGTAGCGGTGGTAGTGGTAGTGGTTTGGTAGGATTTTGGTAGTGGTAGTGGTAATAGTAGTAGTAGTAGTAGGGTGTATGAGGAAGAGGAGAAGGATAGAAGTACAAGCAGAAGTAGTTGTACTGAGTAGTGGAAGGAGAAGATAAAATTTTCCTTGACCCACAGAAAGGAAAGTTTATCTTTATGATTCTTTGACACAAGCAAAGCTTTGTCTTTATGGCATAATTTTTTTAAACTGGATGATAAAGAGTTAATCCCCAAAAAATAATTTGAATACCAAAATTCAAATGACCTAAATGCTTTAAACATAATACTATAGAGTTTTCTTTCACAAACGCACCTGACTAGTTTTTCCAAAAGCAATATCGGCCACAGAAAGACCATCACAAAATCTATCCACCAGAATCTCTGTTGCTGTGATGAACAAATCGCCATCAAAAATAGCTGCCACCTCAAGACATCGGACAGAACCATCAACATATCCAATTGCTAGGACACCTAAATTTGGCATGAAGATAAGAGTTATTAATAGTATGCTCAATTCTTCATTTGATTTTTTAAAATTTGAAATAAACTTAACTGCTAAGCTTAACTGTCATAACCTTTTACTAAAAACTATGTCTAGACCTTACTAAGTCTAGCAAACCATTTAGTCTATCTATGCCACAATAAACAAAACAAAAAAAACCTGGGAATCTACAAAAATACAGATCAGATCTATTATGTAGATTAAACTAGGTGGCCCTAAAAAAAAATACAGATAGAACATTTTTTTAAGAATATATAACATATGGACTGTGGAACAAGAACTCAGCTCACCTTAATCTAAGGCCAATACATTTGGGCCTGAACAAAATCTAGATTAGATCCACATGCCAAAAATAACTTAACTCACTGAGCACTGGCTGTAAATTGTGCTGTTAATACCAAGCCACTGGCCTATTTTGGGGTACTTTGAAAATGTGTCAAAGTATAAAAAAAATACAGCTAGGTTTATGAAATTTAGTATACTGATAGTTTAATATTAGTATTATAATCTGTGAAATTGTGATGTCATTCTATAAAAAATGGTTTTTTTCATACTTTTTTTCAAAACAGGATGTATTTTCACTTTCAACTTTTTTTAGGCCCCCCTACATTCAAAACCCTTTGCACAAAACAAAGAAAAAAGTAATCAGCAAGTTAGTTTGAGCCAAAATGTGTAATGATTTACATGAAAAGAAAGATATATACAACTGTCTGAATGCACTCACTAGTCAACAGTAGTTCTTTTGGGTGTAATACACCTCAAACTATGAAGTATAAGTGACAAATTTCCTAGATATATGTAAACAATGAAAATCGTGGAAAAAATGCAGTCTATCACACAAATGTAAAAACATATAAATCATAAAAAAAAATGCAAAATGTCACATGATCTAGATGAACTAATTTTGTGTCCCTTTGTCAATTCTAGATCAAGAGTTAGACCTAGATCAAGATAGAAAACTAGACAGATATTTACATCCAGCTGATCTAGATCTAGATCTTAGATTCTGAAAGTGAATAGGCCTAGATGCACACCAGTGATGGAATAAGTTTCACAGATTCTTATTCGATCTACAGAATGTAGGATGATGTGGCTAAATCTAGATTTTAAAAAATTATCATATAGAATTTCAATCTCTTTTCATTTCTCTCTCAAATAAGCCATTATGTTCGCGCTCGAAACTTTTTGAGACAAGGAAAACACTACACAGTGGTTTCCCTACACTCTCAAATGGTTCAGCAAAGGAAATAAATAGAATTGGGACAAGTAGTTGTCAGGAAAACGAAGACTGTGTATACATGGTGTTCATACTCGGTCGAATACGATAACCGAATACCGAGTATACACAGTATTTATACTTGGTGAGTTAAGAGCTAGACTGAATGGAACAAGAAGTTAGAAATGTTTTCCTTCGAGACATTTGAAAGTGAACTTTTTTAAAAATGAAAATATGAATGCAAATCAAAGCCCAAGCACCATGCTCAATTTAAGCCCAGGCTTAGATTTAATCCACAATAGATAGCTAGTTTGTCCTTCATGTAGATTTATTGATAACAACTTTGCTTGTAAACAATGATTTTCTTATTTAAAGTTTCAGATTGATGAATCCTTTTTTCAATCAAGATAGCAATGCCCAAGTCTCTCTTTTTCTTGGAATTCTGCAAGGGACATCACTCACAAATTTACGTCTGAAAAGATGCCAAGTCCTATGGGGATTTTAAGCTATAGGTTCAACAAATTTTCAAACAACATATAATGTCAGTCTCCTTTGAACACAGCTGTTATAAGCTTGCATTTTAGTTGGCGCACCATGACCCATGGTCGAGTTGAGGTCAAGGGATCAAGCTACCTGGCGCAAGTCCCCAGCAAATAGGTCGGCATGACCTAGAAATGTGCGCTTTAATATGTGGTGTTTAAAAAAATTCCTAAAAAATTATTTAACATAAGGGCGATATGAAAACCAGTTATATCGATTACACATATGTTGCTGTAAATTTCAATATAACTTTTGTCGTGGTCGCATCAATAATTTTTACAATGTGTGGAATCTTTATTATGAGTCATATAATAGTCATTTCAGTAGCAAAGTGTATCATAGTAAAATTAACAAAATGAACAAGTTCCTCACCGAGGATTGTAATGAAACCTCACATACAAAAAGATCGTAGTGTTAGAGGTTCACCTTGCAAGTTTTGTTGATTTGATCCTCCCCGAAAGCCTACAATAAACCGTTTGTTGTGCTTGTACTGGCAACATCATAGAGGAAGCGCTACTATAATCGCTCTGTTTAATTTTTTCAGTTTTCACTTTTTAGTTTGAGGTATGGACGTTTGCAAAAGAGGCGCAACTTGAAGAAGGTGGCATTCCATTATTGTATTTATCTTCCTGTCCTCCTGCCGTAAGCCAGCTGTCCTTTCTAATTTTGCAATAGATGAGTGAATGAGCTATCCACCTTGCTCTTTCAATAGGCCAAGTCCTATCTTATGTTCTCGAATAGAAGGAAGGCAATAACACTCTAAAATGCGTTGTTTCGGAATAACTTTCTTTTTAAATATCCTCCTTTAAGTTGCTATGTATGAGTCTATATTTGTTTTAATGCTTGATAATGAAACCGGAGCTATAGGATAGTGTGTGATATATTGTTATGAACAAGAGCGTAGGCCTCGTTAAGCAGAGTTTTATTTAATTTGCATCATCAATAATGAAAGGATTTCTGGTCCATTCAATGATGTCCTCACTATTGAGGCTATGAAGTCTTTGAAAACCTCTGGGTGTAGATATTTGTTAAAGTGATTGCCTGTAAACGAACGACTATGATATGATTGTAGCGTGGTAGCATGCTTATCTAGCACTGCATCAGGATGTTAGTGGTGTGTGTAAAATTGTTGTGGTTCAACTTAAAAATGTATGAGGAGTTTTTGAAATATTTATAATTGCTTATAATTAGGGAACTGTCTTGAGAGAAATACAAATTCTTCTTAAATCTAGTAAAAGATGGAAAGTCCGTATTTCAATTTTAAAAAAAAGCACTAATTGATATGTTCTTCACATACGAATGCTTTACTACCTCTACTCTGCCATAACTAATCTGATCTTCGGATCAAATTTACAAAATTTTTCATACATTTGGTTTAAACTTTTTCCAATCCATATGTTATTTTAAAACAAAAAAATGTGGTGAGGGTCGTTTGAAAAAAAATTAAAAATTAAAAACAACTCCTAAAAACTTAAGCGTTCTGGCACATTTTACACAAAATAAAATTCAGTCTTTTTAACGAAAATATAACTTAAAAACTTTATTCCGTTTGAGAGTGAAAGAAAAGAGCTTTAATATGATATCCAACATGAAAGTGTGCTCTGAGAATAAGGTTTGTGAATAGATTAATAAAAACACCAGAAATTTACAAAATTCGTGACTTCATCAGCGGCCAAGCACAATAAATGCAGCTGTTCAACTGACTCGGTTGCAGCATCGCTAATCCACGCTCCTCGCCCGTGCCCATCCCATCCCAATAAGCTTATCTCTCAAGGGGCTTGCTGCCTTGCATTCTCCCTGCAAGGTAATTAATTATTTGCACTGTCGGCAACTAAAAGTCATGACTCTGGCCAAAATGAGCAACAGTGTGAAGTGTGAAGTTTTAAGTAATACTGGAAACCTTAGTGTTGTTTAGTTATAGATCTAGTCGAGCCCTGCTTCTGACAATGAGTTCTTTTAAAATAGACTGAAGAACAGAAATCTCTCCAAGTCTTGTTGAAATTGAAAAAAAGGTTCATTAACTTGAATAATGATCAGTTTCATAACAGCAAACTAAATTTCTACAATTTTTTAAGATCTCCAAGCTCTCAAACATCAGAGGATTATCTCTCAGTAGGCTCTGCAAGCTCTTTCAAATGATCTCTATACTATTCTTATATGAGCGGACCAAATTTACAAACCTTATGTGTTTATAAATTTAAGTGTGACAAAAAATTCTTTAAACTCTTCGTGATCGTGTTTTCTAGCTAAATCTTCTTGAAAAAACCTCAAAGCTTGTTCAGCTGTTACTGATGCCATTTTGAGAACTAGACTCTCAGAACAATAAATCAAAGTGCTAGCAAAATCAGGTGATTTTTGTTTACATTTAGATCTACATAGCTCTCTCTGAAGATCGCTTATACTTGCAAGAAACTAGCAAACTTGGCCAAATAAACAGTCAATACAATGAAAAAAGACATATATATTTGTGACTGTTGCAAGAGATAATGTTGTTATTGTTGCAAAAATATTTGAAGGTGCGTATTTTAACATAGACATTGCAGTGAGGCGCTGTGAGCAGCTTGCCTGTTTTCCTGAGAATTCACCTCATCGGATTTTACGTGTTAAGCCATAAAAATGAAAAGAATAAACAACAGATGGGCATACCTTTTGCCTGACTCAATGTAAGCCATGCTAGAGACATCACTTCACTTCCATACTTGTCTGTGAATTTCCATGAGAACTGGCTCTCTCTAAAAAAAGAATTTAACAAAAGCATTATTTTTTCTTTGCATTCCTCATTTAATACAGAAATAAAATCTCAGTGCACAATGCGTCGGTGTCCTACACTTGAATTGTAAAAAATTCTAATATTGCCAGTCTAAAACAAGACAAGAAACTCATTTCTGTGCTGCATTGTTACAAAAGGATTATATATTGTCCTAATCTACACTTGCAAACTTGAAATTTGCTAATAAAGTAACAGGGTCATGCCTTGTCCACCTTTGATCCTTTTCCTTTCTGATTTACTTGACTAAATCACAGTCCTTGAAATGTTTCAAATTTTCTTAAAAGTAAAATTGCATAATTTATATCTAATCACTTGCCCAATATTTGGTCTACTTCATTCAGAGAAAAACGCAATATTTAGAATATAATTATATTTTAACGAGGAATCATTATACTCTTACTTGCCACTAAAATTTGCATCAATCTTCCACATATGGACATTTCCATTTCGGGTGCCAGTTATGAGCAAAAAAAATGATGCACAAGCATCAGTAGAAAAAAGCTGTGTCCACAGGATTTCTTTGAGAACAGAAAAAAAGTTTAAAAAGCATAGATAATAAACATAATGCATATTATGGTGATGAATATCTTTACAGTTTAATTTTTTTTTTAAATGATATTTGAAAAATGAAGGTCCATAACTACTTCAAAGACTGCTGCAAAGTAAAAATCAGACCTTACAGAATGTAGAGGTAAATGTAATAATGTATTGAAATTGATGTCAAAACAAAGAACATAACAATCCAATGCAAAGTTTTGATGCTATACTTGGCAAACAAGAAAGTATGTCTAACCTTCTGATTTGACTTGTATGGGAAAAGAAAAAAAAGTTTGAATAAAGGGGATTCAAATAAGCGCTTACTATCTATTTTACCGTTTCAGTCAGAGAATCTAGAGGGATAATTTTTTCAAAGGATTTCCTTTTTTTAGTAGGTCGTCCATAAGTTATCTACTTAGAGAAAAACTTTCAGCTTGGTCTCTATAAAGAATGTTTTGTGTTTCTTCAATTTGCATTTGTTAGCTTTGCTTTATGTTTAAATGATCATGAGACTGAGACAAGAGGAAGACAAGGTAAAGATGAATTTAATGGTAGTGATGCTTTTGAATTCAGAGAATTGTCTTCTATTCAATTCAGATTATGAGATCAAATCTACCTAAGCCAAAGGGAAGAAAAAATCATAATATCTTGAGATCTTCAAATTTTTGAGAAATTTTAATTATTAGACTTTGGCAACTGAGGTTTCCACTGTAGTTAAAAAATAGACACTCAAAAACAAGAATTTAGGAAAATGCCTTTGTTTCAGTTATTAATAAACTTATGGAAGATAAAAAATTACAGGTACAGCACTTTTGGAAAACATATTAGTAAAAGAATCCTGAGGATTCAAGGGTTTGATCATGTAGCAATAAAAATAAAAATTAAAAAAAGAAAAAAAAAAACATAACTTATACTAAAAGTAACAAAAAGTCAACAGAGAAGTATTACATTAAAATGTTGTTATGGTTTCATCAGTATGCTGAAATAAAACAAACCAAAAGATTCAAAACATTGAAGGGGTAATATAACTAGCCTGTTTTGTTTCATAAAATCATAGAGGCAAAGAGAGTCAAGATGCCATGGAAGAAACTCCAGGCTACTTGCAGACTCTGAACCAAACTTAGGGAAATCACAGGAATAACAAACTAGGAGGTAAATAACAGAAATAACACTTGATTAAGGATAATAAATCAAATGTCAATTTTAACATGTTACAAGTATATTAAGTACAAAGTTAGATGCTTGCAATTAGTTAGATTGAAACTGACCAATGGCCAAACTTAATTCAAATCCATTTGACAAACTGCAGGGTGGTAGTTACGATTCAAATCACACGACATTGAAAAAATGAAGGCAAGCTGACCAATTTTCAACCTGCACTGCAAGCTATTGGCATTACTACAGTGCACCTTGTGGTACTTTTTGTTAAAAAAAAATTTCATGTGGCATTGTTAACTCAATAACTCCGAGCGGCCGCTCCCAGCGGACGATGGAACGATACGGATGACCAAGCGGCCGCTAACTGTATGAAAGAAAAGGGGCAGAGGGAGAAAACTTGTCCAGGTGTGGAAAAAAAATCAGGACACAAAGAGTTAAATAACTTTGTAGAACCTTTCATTTAAAAAGTTTTATTGGAAACATTTTTTAAACTACAATCAAGAGAGGGGTCGGGTGAGAGTTAAAAACCACTTACCGACACTGGCCATATCATACATAAGGCTAATGTAATCTTGCAAGTCTTTTCTCTTCTTTAAGACAATTGGAAGTGTGCTAGTGGAAAGTACATGTTTCTTTATCCAATCGGTGCATTCAAATGGCTATAGTGATAGAGGAAAATAAAAGAATCACTGTATGCCTTTCCTATAGGCATTATTCTTTCCTACATATATCTATATTCTTTTTTTATTTTGTCCCCAGATCACAGTTGAAATATCATTTTTGTGAAAGCATAAAAGAGTGGTGCAATTGAAAAAAAAAATCAAATAAAAAAACCTGAATTGTTGCTCCAAAAATAAATGTTTAAAAATATATTTAAAATTGTCTTTAGTCAGGCCTATCAAATTCAAGTTACAGTGAAATCTATCAAAAACGACATCAAGAATAATACCACCTGTTGAATAATGAGACAATCTTGAAGCCCAATTTCCCCTTTATTTCAATAAAACCCTTTATTAATGACATTTTGTTTTCCATGAAGCCCCGCAACTCTGTGCAGATGTTATAGCTTACACTCCTCTTGGTAAATACAAACAGCTGGGGATATAACAGGTTCATAGATCAACACTCAGTCAAAGTAATGTAAATTTGTACAATACAATAGGGTACTGCAGATCTACATAAAAACCTCTTTAACTTTCACTATGCTTACTATTATAAAAAAAACTAAGTAAGTACCACCACAACGACATGGTCCACATGAAAAAAATGCAGAAACATGCAAAATTTACTTGCATATGCGCACATACACTATATGAATACTTTTTTCCCCCTTAATTTTTCTTTGTTATATTTGGGAGTGCAACCCTGTAATTACAAGATAATTAGATGCAATCAAGAGTTCCTGTATTATCAATTTAATGCATCTATAGCTAACATCCATGAATTTTATATTTTTTTTCTATTTTTTTCCTTTTCACCTTTGTAGAATGAAAGGGAGTGAACATTTAATTAGATTCCAAGAGAAAAATAAAACCTTAAAACTCTGATCATCCTTGGTAAAAATAAAAACTCGGTAGTCGTAAGTCATGCATGAAATGAGGTAGTGCTGCCTGGAATAAAAGAAAGGACAAAAGAATTACAATTTAATGATTTTCCACTGAGCTCTTTAAAATTCAATCATTAGCACTGCTTAACACATACAATGACTTGAAAAAAAACTGATACTGTCAATGTATATTCTAAAAAAATAGCAATAAGCATAAACTAGCAATAATTATAAATTATAAAATTGAAAATAATAAACGCAACAATGTTCTTTTACTTATCTCTATCACTTACTCACATACTATAAAATAAAAAGGTGAAAAAAAACAAGTGAAGAAGTTGGACAACTTTACGATTTTATATTAAAGAAGATTTGATTTAAATTATTCGAATCAAACCTGCAAAAAGTGTCAGGAAATGCAGAACAAATTGCCTTTTTCCAGATTTTGCTGGCAGAAAACTGAAGAAAACCAAAATCTATAAGTGCAGGATCAGTCATGACCAGCTGTCTTTCAGCTGAAAAGTAAAAATAAAATTTGATATCCCACAAAACTTTATTAAATGCGTGAATATGTTTCTTGACAAAGAAAACATTTCAAAACAATCTTGAAGAACATTCTGAAGAAAACGAACGACAAAGACAACGAGCCTCCAGGTTAATGTATCCAAAGCTGAATATTAAATAAAATAAAAATCAAAGGATGAATACATTCCTATAAATCCCACATACATACATACATGTAGAATGTACGTGTACTTGTGATTACAAATCTTACCATCTGATAAATGTAGAAAAGAGGTCTCAAAGTCCAGCACTCCTCTAGATAGGCAATAATCTGGAATATTTTGAATTGTCAGAACCTCCTCAATTACAGTAGTAAATATATCCTGGCTTGAAAGAAATCTTGGATTTTGAACCTAGACAGAAAATAAAGAATTTTTCTTTAAAAAATTTCAAAATTGTAACAAAATAAAGTAAAAATATCTTAAATGTCTTGAGACTAGTCAAAATGATTCAGATATTGCATTGTTTTTTTTAAATGTATTTTAATATTTTTGCTTCTGAAAAAATTGAAATATTTTCTCAACACATCACTATCCTATTTTCACTTTAGCAAAGCTCAGAAAATAAAGTTTCAAATATTCAAAATGTACAAAATATTACATGTCGCTAGGCTACAAATATGGCTAACACTTTATTTGATTTTGAAGAACAAAAGAAATACATCTGGAGGTGAAAAAAAAGTTTTCTGAAATGACTGGTAATGAATTTCTAAGTATACTTGTAAAGTATACATGTGAGCCAGGAAAGACATACAACTTTTTAGACTAAAATTCTAACAAAACACTGAACCACTTGGCATTAGTAATAGTATGACTAGTCCTGTTTCAACTGAAGTCATTCCATCAAATGCTAGTAAAAATTTTATAATGTTAAAATATGTAATGAATATATTAGAGGTACACGTTTAAACTGAAATTTTAGGGACACAGGTTGCAGAAGTTGTGACCTCGAAAGTATTGTCACACAAAATCTTCTTCAGCTCCTTTCTCATTATGGATTTTAAAAGGTGATCTGTCAACCACTTCCACAGATTCTTTGCAGCCGATCACCATATAAACTTTTTGAATGGTTAACAGCTGAAAAAGGGAACAATTCCTCACAAATTTTTTTTATTTTTAAACTTCATTTTGATGTTAACATTCTCACTTCCTTAAAAATTTTGTATGTGCCCCTCTCTCTTTGTCTTATTTGTCAGGATGCCTTATGGTAAATTAAACATTTTTTTCAAAAGGGAGATAGGAAATTTTTTATCACTTAGGTTGTGTAACATTCCTCATGATCTATAACTCGGATTTCTTATAATTTTAATTTTAAACAATTTGATAGAAGGCGCTATGCATTAGTGAAAACAATCAAGTATATTAGGCCGGCCTTATTTTCCCCCAGCGCTTGGAAAAAAGAGGCCAATCTCATTTTCTCGAACAGACCAGACTTTCAGAAAGAAGCATGTGTTACAAGCAGAGGCAAAGCCAATCCATTGTCTTTTAAAAAGTCCCTATGATTCCTCATATGGCCAATGCACAAACGGCTCAGCAAGGTTTCTTCCCTACTATTTGTTTGTGTGATCTGCATGGCCTTTGCTCACTCCCGTGAAGTGTAAAGTGAACGAAAAAGTACAGAAAACAAGGCAACAGACACTGATTACACATCCCTCCTTTGATTCTAAATTATCGGGATTGTCTTGACCTGTCATCCCAATGCACTCAAAGTGAAATCAAAAGTGGTCGGGAAAATGAGGATTGGACCTATTTTCTTGAGTGTTCCGGAAAATAGTCACTGTGAAGAAATAGGTATAAAATTTTAGATCTAGATCTAAATATTCTCTGATGTTTGGAAAAAAAAAACTTACGAGGACAATATTGATGAGAAGTAGTTTTTCTGAGCAGGAAACTAGAAGTACATTGTCTGGTGCCCATGTTAATGAGTTAACTGTTCCAAACTTATCTGGTGGCAAAAACAGCAATGTTTTCTTGAATGAACTAGATCTACATATTGATCTAGATCTTAATCTATCCATGTTGAAAACCTGATCTAGGACGTCAGGGCACTTGGTAAGGAGTAGCACTAATCTAAAGTGACTATAATCTAGATCTAGTCTGGTCTAGATGTAGACTCCAGATTTGATTGCAGAGATGCAACTGGCCCTGGGAAAAAAGCCAAAACATTTCCAAGATTCAATAGAGCTATAGTATAGTGCGCCACAACATACCAACAGTCATATGTGCAGGTAATTGTAATGAAATTTTACGCCACGACTAGAGAACACAAGTGAAATCTCCATTAGGTTTTTAATTAGATCCTTTGGTTTTTGCTGCAGCTGAACAATATATATAGCGTCTTTATTAAAATCTAGGCTCGAGACAAAATGTGGCTCTCTTTACACCTTAATTCTTCTTTTGGATGAGAAGACTTAATTAGAAATTAGTTTTTATTTTGATCTTGATCTAGATCTAGATCTCGAACTTTAAGTTTAGTTTCACTAAAAGTCTAAAAACTTCCTGAGACAAGTGCAATCCTCCGTTGAATTTTCAATCCAAGTATGTTAACTCCTAAATCGGTGCTGGGTGATGGGAGCGTTTGAGAGTTTGTAAGATTCACGGTACTGGACGCTGCCAGCTTCTGATGGGTTTGTTTAGATAACTTGTTTTGAATTTTAGAGTGACCAAATTATTCTGAAACTATTTTATTAGCGCTGAGACTACTTCCATCATATTTTGAACTACACATCCTATCTGATTGCTTTAGTGAGAAAAAAAAATTCACGGTTTAAGAGTTAAGAACAGGAGAAATCCCTATTTTAAAAAAAAATCTAGACTCTTGGCCTAACTTGTAATTTTCAGCTCAACCTCTCTAAAATCCTGCAAATCTCTAGATCTAGTTTTAATCTGGGTAGGGTACAAATCTCACATATAGTTTTAGATTAGACATACATTTTTTTTTTTTTGTTTTTGTTTTTGAGATCACAATGATTTTTCTCTAGATCTAGATTTAGATAGACCTAGATCTAGATCTAGATCTATAAAAAGTAAAGTGGGTCCCACGCTTAGTCTAAGCATCTAGATCTAGATCTATAGATCTAGCTCTCATAAATTGCATTATATTTCACTCTCTTTCATTTAAATAAATAGCTCATGCTCATGTCTAGCCATTCTAGAGATAAAAACTGATTTAAACATTTCAATACAGCTTCTGTAGGCCTTGGCTTTAGCAAATATATATGTCTGTCTGAATGGCTAAGCCTTGGAGACATTAACTCCATGTATCAAAATCCGAAAATGAAACCAAGTACATGTATTCAATTGGGGCCCACATTGGACCGTACTAACTATAACTTTAAACTTACGCTATTTATACAGACTTTAAGAAAAATCATACTAGTTTCAGTTAATTACAAGTATCGATATAGTTTGTGGTCCAGAAAATAGACCGGCCGCCATCTTGTTTCTAAACGAAACATTTACATGGAGCAGTTTCATTCACAGTGTTTCTTTTTTTTTAATTTTTAACAGACGGAAATTGCGGCCCGAAGGTTTGCTCTGGACCGAAATAATTATGTTTTGGAAACCCGGATTTTTCTACACAAATCCTAAAAGAGCCGGAAATCTGGCCGAAACTAGAAAATTGGCACCTCTATGATTGAAGAAAAAAAATTGTGTCTCTTTTTTTTAAAACGTTAAGCCACCTTTCCATGTGTACGAAATGCATAGTGCGCAATGCACAATGCGCAATATTGTTAATTTGGAAATTCAACTAAGTCATCTATAAAATGTATACAAAAATAAAAAAAAGCCTAGTTCGCAATGCGTAATGTGTAATGCGCCAACATTGAACGTTGTTTATTTGGAAATTCAACTAAAATGTATCCATGTGTTCTTGCTGCGTGATTCAAGAACTACGTCTTTCTAACAAAAAACAAACAACAACAAAAAAAAAAGGCTGCGCCTTTGCTTAGTACTGTTTGAGATAGTGAAAAGCTTCACCTAAGATATTTCCAGTACCTCTAAACACAGAGTAAAACTGTAGACACAGTGGGTCCGTCTATCTCACGTGCCGTTGTAGTCCCGTTAAAGTGAGGTGAAGTAACAAACACAATGGCTCAGGACGATGCCGGGATTGGTACATGAAACTGTGTCCCGTCTGAGAAGGATTGGTCCACGATACTTCATACTTTATGGTCATCAGTATGTATGGAGTGAAACTCATGTTATTCTACTGGCTTAAAAGAAGAAGTTTTTACAGAAGG
>BLXT01002056.1:3491859-3504263 GCA_019648995.1 Plakobranchus ocellatus | reverse complement strand
AAAATTAGAAATAAAACTTCTGTCCAACAACGCATGTGAAAAAATTTATTTATCATAACAGACAACGCATTGGTCAGCATCTTCATGCCCCCTCTCCCCCAACTAATAATTACACAGTAATTAAAGAACGTGAAAAACGTAACTATTGTTAATGTAGCTACTGCTGAAAAAATTAAGCTCTAGCTGCAGAGAAATTTTTAAAAGGCCGGCTGTAAATATGAATAAAAGTAAAGCGTGAAAATAAAATTTAATTTCAATGATGCAATGTTAACTAAAAGAGATATTATTTTAAATATTTCTAAAATGCTCTTTAAAATACATTTATTGAGATCGTTCAAAAAACAAAAAAAACAAAAAAAAAACCAAAAAAAAAAAAAAAAAAAAAAAAAAAAAAAAAAAAAAAAAAAAATATATATATATATATATATATATATATATATATATATATATCATGTCTTATTGATTTGATTATAGATCTAGATTAGTTACTGTATTTCATAATCTATATGTACATTTCTTGATATTACTTCTCAGTAGGCCTAGTTTTGTAGAACTACGGATTCAATACATTATATTCCTTGTTCTCCCATTATATTTTTTTAATGAAAAAGGTTTAACTGAAAAAATAGCCCATCGTTTGAAAAATGTTCGAAAAGATGTGGGTAGAATTAGAGCATATAAGTATTAGCCTTCTTAGCCTTCCAGTTTAATCTAGGCCTTTCTGAATCTTACCCTAAGTCAACGTAGCATATTTTCATCCTTTTCTATAACTGTTTTTACACAAATCTCATTTTACACTAGAAAAATTATGCTTGTTCCCTCTCAATGAGAATTAAAAAAGATTATTCTCTACTTCCCCATATATTAATATTACGTTTCTGACAGAACCGATTCCCTCTTTTTGATTTCAAAGATATCTACACTGCAATTTGATTTTTTTAGTATTATATTTTGGGAAATTTACACATAAAATGACAATGTTTCAGTTGGCTCAAATTCAAATAGTCTGGAATCTACCTATGATCAAGTAAAACTGTGCATCAGAACAAATCAGGGCCCCAGTAGAGTTTTTTTTTTCTTTGCCATTTTTAATTTCAATCTTTCTAAAATTTACATAGCTTCATGCATCATCTTTATTCTATAAGTAAATTTAGGATTAAAGGTAAAATCGTATGGACATGGTTCTCGTACCGGGTATTGTTTTACGTCCAGTAAGTCCCTCGAGGTTGTTATGCAGAGAAAAGTCTAGACAGTATCACTTTTCATGTTAAATTGTTGTCTAGTATCTGATGTGTGTGCATTCAAATAAGCACATATAATGTAATAAAATTTATTACACTTTTGTATCTCAGATTAAAGATATTGGCTCTTGGGATTACAGTTTTTGGATTTTATCTTACGTGGGCAGCTCTCTTATGAAGTGAGATTTTTTTTCAAACATCGTGTGGCCAAAGCAAAACGTAATTATTTATTATTTTCTGAAAGCATATCGTTTAAAATAGATAAAACAGTGTAGTAATTGTCAACAAATGGCTGAAAAACACTTTAACGTGTGTAACTTGATTCGTATTAATAATAGATTTCTTTTTGGATTAAATTACTTGCAGGTAAAATGCCAGAAATTACGAATTTCTCTTAACTGTTATTACTTCCACTTTCTATATATCAACATATCTGCCTCTTTTTCTATTCACTGTGTTAATTATCTTTTAAATCAGGAGCTCGTCTTAAATATTCATTTCTCTGCAGTGCTCATCCTTATCGTTTTCTTGTACATGGCCTACTATCCCATGATCAATTAGTTGTAGTTTTTAAAACTGTTTTTAAAGTAGTTACCCAAGTCTAGAAAAATTTTTCAGCACCTTCCATTTTCCTTCTCACTAAAACCCCCAAAATTGAGAAAAAATTGTACTTCTATCTGGATTTGGATTCAGCTGCCACTCTTATCATTTTGTGACGTAAATAGGACCTCACATCTGAGCCCAACTGACGGTGTGATCGGACTTATGAAGGGAATAAAATCCTCACTTATTCCTATCAGTTTCAGTCCTGTGTAATTATATTCGGAAATTTCAGCTTCGTTCTTGAAAGTTTTCAAGGATCTGTGTGTATGTAGGTGCAGATGCTTTCAAATTGTCCCTAGTAGATGTATAATGGTCCCTGAGCTCTTCATGCTCATCTAATCAAATTTCATTTTTTTCCTCTCGGCTTCCTATTTTGACAGAATTTTTAAAGTTTATGGTGCAAACATCTGTGACTTCATTTATAATGAATTTGTAATATAATAAGATATATTATTAATATAATATCCCCAATACTGTTCGTGATGGCCATGGAAGTCATATTGAAAGCAACAGAAGGCAGTGCAGGTCCCGCCAATCTAGGTGGTGGATGTTCAATGCCTCCCCTGAAAGCATTCATGGATGACACCACCATTATCTGCTCCAAAGAAGATGAGACAAGGCGGACGTTGACGTGCTTAGATGACTTAATGTCATGGTGCAGAATGGAATTCAAGCCAAAGAAGTCTCGCAGTCTATCAATAAGGAGAGGCAAGATTGACGAAGCCACGACCTTCACAGTAGCGTAACAGCAAATACCAACAGTTAGTCAAGAACCAGTCAAGAGCCTCGGAAGATGGTATGATTCCTCTATGAAAGACACCCGGCGAGGAGCTGAAACATTAGAACTCGCTTCTGAAAGCCTTCTAGCCATTAACAAGTGTGGACTCTAGGGTAAATTCAAGATAATTATGGTGCCTGCAGTTCATGCTTATTCCCAAATTTCTATGGCCACTCTTAGTCTACGATAGCTGCTCCTCCACAGTAGAAGCAATAGAAGCTAAAATCAACAAATATACACGAAAATGGCTGGGGGTTCCTCCGGGTCTTTCAGACGTGGCAATGTACTGCAGAAAAGCAAAGCTAAAATTCCCAATGAAATCTATCCTAGAGGAGTATAAATGCGGCAAAGCCAGATTACTCACCATGTTGGAGGAATCAGATGATACGTGGTCAAAACCGTCCAGCCATCCCTAAAAACTGGAAGAAAGTGGAAGGTCACAGAAGCCGTAGACGAGGCGAGAGAATGCCTTAAAATAAAAGAGGCAATCGGTCAAACTCAAACCGACCGCAGGGGCCTTGGATCAACCACAACCAAATGGTGGTCAAAAACACAAGGCAAAGAAAAAAGGGCCATATTCATAGATGAGATCAGGAATAAGGAAGATTCTACACGGGTACAGAAGGCGGTCCAGCAGCCTCAGCAAGGTCATTGGACACCAAGAGATACTGCCTTACAGAGATCCTTAACATGGAATGATATCTGGCACATGGCGCCTCTGAGAATAAGCTTCATCATCAGATCCGTCTATGATCTCCTACCCTCAAACGCAAATCTGGTGCGATGGGGAAAGAAGGACGACCCTACATGCCCACTTTGCCAGGGTAGGCAAACTACAGAGCATGTACTGAACTCGTGAAAAGTAGCGCTCTCACAAGGGCGATACACGTGTAGGCATAACAGAGTACTTCAAGAACTTGCCTCGGTTATAAGCACAGCTAAAGGGGAAATCCACCCCTCTTCAACAAGCTCAACAGTATTCACCACAGAAGGTGGAGTAAAAAAATCGCACGTGGGATCGATCCCAATAAACACCCATAAAAAAAGGTCTGCTCGACGGCTGCGACGATTGGGTGGTTTCAGCAGACCTCCCTGAATGGGAAAGACACCCTGAAGTTATCAGAAAGACAGCATTAAGGCCTGACATAGTGATCGATTCTGCTTCAACACATTATCATGGTGGGACTAACTGTCCCCTATGAAAGCAGAATGGAAGAGGCCCATGCCTTTAATGAAGGAAAATACCTGGACTTGACAAAAGAACTAAAATTGGCGCCAGAGGATTTGTGGGTTCTTCAGCATATGGTCTTCTAAGCAAACTCTCCATATGTGAGGCAATAAGACTCAAGAGAACAAAAGCCCTAAGGCTACTAGCCGAAACAGCTGAGAACAGTTCTCGCTGGATATGGAGCAGAAGGAATGAAAGGTTGCTTCATAAGGATTAAAAAATCCCTAATGACAGGGCATTCTGGGAGTCATGACCTAGATGTGGCCCGGCGCCCTAAGAGTGTCAGGAGTTACAGGGCCGAAACACTTGCTATGAGGGGGATTTCTTCCCTGCTACCTCGCTCTCTAGATTTGTTTGGTGCAGAAGATAGGGTACCGGTATACAATTGCATTTTTCTGGCCAAATGGGATGCTGAATATTATCCATGAGATAATTTTTCTCTTTTGGATCTTTTTAGCGTTTATATAAGCTTTTTGGGATGACCAGCTAATTATACATTACCAGTCAAGGCTCAAGGTACTAACTAGACATTTTGGGTGTCTTGCCTTTCTCTCTCTCCCTTTTTTTTTTTTTTGGCTTTCGTTCATTGTTTTGCCACTTCTGAAAGTTAGGTTCTTTGCTTAGCTTAGCTGCAATTCCTCATTACTAACAGCATATACCCTTAATTGCGTCGCATTATTTTAGGCGCTCTTAGTGTCCCTTCTTTTCACAACTAGTAGCAAAAAATGTCGGTGAATTAACAGTTGAGGCAACGCTTAAGATTTTTAGAATCGGAGGTCCTAAGTTGAATTTTCTCCTCATCTTATCACTTTGTAGTGAGAATGTGTCACACCAAAAGCAATTTTCTACTGTCCAGCACAGGACAAATGAGATCAAATGGTCAAAATAATAACGGTGGTTTTATTGATGTGCGTGGAATAAATCAACTATCCTTGATTGCTAATTTATTTTTTATTTTTTCCCAAAATGACTGACACACCAATTAATTGACGTATCAACGCATCAACCTGTGCAATGAAAGTTTTAATCGGCAACCAACAAAGTTTTAGGAGGGAAGGAAGTGTGCCAAGTAGCTGGCAATTATGGGATCTCAAAATCTATCGTTCATCGCTATGCTGGCAAATTTAATGCAGACCCAGTTGCCAAGATGCAGACAAATAAATTACAAACACAAATAAATATTTACCAGTGCACAAGAAAAACTTGCGAACTATCTTTTGACTAGTTTTGATATGTTTTATGGGCTAACCACAAAGCAAGCGAGGGCTTTGGTGTACGAGATGTCACAAGAAAACAAATTGAAGTCCCTAAATCCTGGCATAAAATAAAAGAAGTAGGCAAAGAGTAGCTGTACCACTTCATGCTGCCCAATCCAGAGTTGTCCTTGCGTGTATCAGAAGTCACAATCTTAGCCCGTGCTTTGGCGTTTAACAGACCAAACATTGCAGCTTTGTTTAAACTTCTTAATGAAACTATGACAAAAACAAAAACAACAGCCTTTTCGATCTTTAATCTGGATGAGAGTGGCTACAATGAGAGACTGAGTGTGCCGAAGGTGAGAGTGTCTCGTGAGCAAAAACAAGTGAGATAAATCACTTCTCAAGAGAAAGGTTAATTGGTAGCATGTGTTGTATTGTTTCTGCAAGTGGTTTATCTGTCCTGCCAGTATTTATTTTCCCAAGAAAGATAATGAAAGACTTAATGATGCTTGGAGCCCCATGGGGATATCTAAACTTGGCCTTGGGAAATGGATGGATGAAGTCGGACCTCTTTCCAAAAGTACTTGAGCATTTCTTGTCCATCTGAGGAAGAGCAAGTTATTTTGAGTCTGCACAATCATAGAAGCCATCAGCTGGAGTTTGTCAGAGAGAATTTCGTCCATATCTTCACTCTTCCTTATACAAGCAATAAAACACAATCTCTAGACAAAACTGTCTTCGGACCATTGAAATCGTTCTTTAAAGTTGCTGCAAACAGCTTCATGCTTCAACATCCTGAGAAAAATATCACCATCTATAACATGGCAGCCTTGGTCAATGAGGCATGGCTGAAAGTAGCAAATCTTGAGAACATAACACCAGGTTTTCGAGTTTCAGGAATTTGGCCTGTGAATAAAGACACTGATTATCTACCCGCAGCTGTGACTGACCAACCTCTGCACGAGCCACCTGTAACTGATCAGCCTCTGCGCGAGCCACCTGTAACTTATCAGCCTCTGTGTAAGCCTAAAAATGACGTTATCGATGAACAAATTCATTGATCATCTGTGGTTGGGCAATATGAAGAAAGCCAATCAAATCTGGTGCAGTGCAGGGAGGATGCGCGTCTTCTGATTTAACTTCAACTGACACACCAAGAGCTAGGCCTAAAGGTAATGAAAAAAGTTTGACCTCTCCTGCACTGTTCACAGGTGCAACAAATGTCCGCGCAAGATGCTTTGTTACCGGAAGCGATATCAGGAAATACCTTCTGGTTTGCAGTCAATATCATATCAAATAGCTTTTTCAGTAAAGGCTTCATTTGCCTAGGTTGCTGCAGAAATTCCGGGTACAGTTATTTTAGATTGGATCGTCAAAAGGAGAATTTGAATACATTAACGTTTTCAATTTTATTTACAATCACCAAACAGCTTATAATAAGCGGCTCTAGTGTATACTAAAAAATAACACGCTTAGTCTAGCATAAGAAAAGCTTTGTGTTGAAACGACCTAGGACGATCTGCCGGTTTTGGAAACTTCCCGAAGCAGCTGTCACACTGTCACAAATGAGAGATTCGGCATCAGATCGATAAATATCTGAATAGCATAAGTTGAGGTGATTCCCATCGTCATCATCTTTCTTTTGAATGTATTATTTTGCCAGAATTAGGTCATCATTTTACTGTGTTAATCTTTACAGCTGCAATACCTGCTGTCAAAACACGTTGAAACCTTTTCCATGACGGAAAAAACCCTCTTTTTAAGTAGATACTGATTCTTCTGATCGTACCAAATAGTCGATCGTTCCAAACTGACAACAATTCCTCACTCATTCGTATTTACAAGATAACATTTTCTCATCTATCTTAACTGTGACTTCCCATACCCTGAATATAGTTAAGAGTTCAAGGTGATAAGGCAGTAAATTAGGTACAGCATCAAGACAATCATGGGCAAGCGTTACGGCGTGACGCTTTTAGCTATTTTACGCTTTTTTGAGAGCACTGCAGGTTAATTTAAAGGAGCTGGAAGTTGAAACTTTTTGTGTACACTAGATTGGAGTGAATCATTATTTTGGTGGTCAAACCTTTGACCGTTACAGCGTGACATGAAAGGGATATAATTTACATATTAATGTTGACTAAACATTTCTGGTCCCAGAGGAAGATCAGACATACCATTTGATTCACCATGTGTTAGAGATTCTGATTACACTAACCTTAACAATAAGCATTGAACCGTTGTCTTGTAAGGATTGAATACCTGACCTTTACAGCGTGACATTATGGTGTAACGTCATGGCATTACGTTACGACATTGTTAGATGTAATAAAGTTAAAAAAAAAAAATAAAATAAAAAACTCATTCGAATGTACGTTACCAGCTTTATTCAGTTGACAGAAGAACTATTCAAACTGACTAACAGAAAGGAATTTTTTTTATTCAAGATGCAAAGAAAAAAAACTTGCTTTTTAATCTTTAGATTTATGATATACACAATTGCTGCTGATTTTCAATGTGCCAATGACAAAGCAATAAATAAAAGGAAACCCAAAAGTGAAATAGTGGCAGAAAGGTACCTTGGGTTTAAAAAATGAGACTACCAAATAACACTAAAAGCAAAACTAAAAAGTTTTATATTCTGCAATAAACAAAAGTATTTTGATATGATGGTGAGATCACATTCAAAATGCAATGTCCCCTGTTGTTTAACGATGGTGTTGGCAATAGATCAATCACATCAGCAACATCGACAGTGTGTGTATCAGCTTCATTTATATTGAAAGTATTAAAATTTGCTTTCATATCTTGTTTTAAGAAATGCACTTCTGTGAAAAAAAAATACAACAAAAAATCCCTCTGAATTCTCAGTTACTCTGGCAATGAAGTTTTTTGGAATGACTATGCCCATAACTTTGACAGCGATAAAATCACCGACTGCAAATGGCTTAATTATACTCGGCAATAGCTGGGGATCTGCCGCTGCACTAAGATTTGGAAAATTCACTTTTAAGTGAAAATGTTGCAAATATGTTACATTTGCTTTGCGTTGAATGCTGGATAATAAATGATGATATACAATACGCAAAGTGAGTGTTGTGGGTTTGTGGACGGGTTTTTACAGCTTCCTACATGTGACAAAGAGATTTTTTTCTTATCACTATTTCGAAATTCCTCTAGGGAAATAAATAAAACATAGGTCTTCTCGTTGTCTTTTTTAACTAGCTATGCAAACTCTTTTGCTAAGGTGATTGTATGTCCAGACAAATTTAAAGCCATAAATTCCCTTTTACTTCTCCGACAATGACATCAGCTGCACCCTTATCATAAGAGGTAGCAAAGAAATGCCATGCAACTTTTTTGCAAGACTGATGTTCAGCTCACTTTGTAAAACTATGAAGTAGGATAGTAAATATAATTCTGCCTAAATTGTAGAGCAGCACCATCTGAGAAATGTCAATGTATTTAGTATAAGGATGATCTTTGAAATCAGTAATTTAAAAAAAGTGGCAACTACAAATTTATTATGAAGAAGATCATCTGTGACAAAGATAAGAGAATCAATGGAATCAAGTTGATATTCCATGAACTTTCAGATCCTCAAGTTGTAAGTGGACATTTTCATAATACCTACAAAGGCAGACATTGTGAGGCAGTTTTGTACTTATGCAAACATTCTTCCAGGCCTAAAAAGAGCAAAATGAGGACACTTATTTTAAAATCAGAGTTTTCTTTCGTGAACAAAGCGTGTGTTTCCTTTAATGATAACATTAGAAAGCTGTTTTGGAAATATTGTTTTTTCCCCATCTAGTTTCTCAGCTGTAACATCTTTTTTGTTTGGAGACATCTAAGAAATAATGCTTGGCTCAGGAAAAAAAAGATTTCAACAAGATCATGAAAATAAGGGGGACTTTTGTTTGAGGTACATGAGCTGACTCTAGACCCTGATAATTACACTTACATTTTTTAAAGAGTCTTTTCACCACAGCAGTCGATTGTTTCTTTGCTTTCGGCGGACATTTAGTACCGGTATCATTTCACAGCTTTGGCAAATGAGAAGTTGGACTTGTGTGCAGAATTCGTCTCCTTTGTTGTCTTTCTGTCTGCTCTGCGGATCCGGTCAGGGCTGCGCTCGCAGGCCTCTTTTCTCCTTTTTCTTCCAGATGCTTTCATGGCCTGATAACCTTACAGATTCTATCTTTACTCTCTTCATCTAATTGTCTTTCAGCATTTGTAAGTAAGCGGCATTTTCAAACTGGAAAAAGAATTTTTAAAATTAGTTGAAGCCTATGCCAAGAACAATTTAGTTAAAGGTCTCTTTAATAGCGGTTTCGCATGCATGTTGGATGTTTTTATGAAAAAGAAGGTAAAGATAAACTCTATAATATCATTACTCATTCGATCAAATTTTGAAAACAAAGCTAACACAACAACAACAACAACAACAACAACAACAAGAACAACAACAACAACAACAACAACAACAACAACAACAACAACAACAACAACAACAACAACAACAACAAAAACAGAACTATCATAAAGGTCTTTTAAAGCCAACGAATTTACGATCGAGTTTTATAAGTTTAGTGTTATCGTATACTTTACTATAGGCTGAAATAATTAAACTTGATCTTAATTCATATTACTCGCGTGAAACAACGTAAAAAATTCAAGTGTAGGTTTAGTAGCAAAGCCTGGGTTGTTTTCTATTTGAATATGTGCTAAAAAAAGCAACAAGAAGTACTCATATAGGAAAAAGTTAAAAGGAAGTTCTATGCAATAATGGAACAGACATCACTGTTTTCAAGAAGGCTAAAAACCAATGATGGGTATTTCCTACTTAAGTCACTGTGTATATCACTGAAATTATGACAATTGAATGTCACGCCGTAACATCACGCCATAAACGTTGCAGAGTAGCAGGAACTTGATAGTTTTTGCTCATTCAGGTAAGTACAGCACAGGCCCCGTAAGCGACAATTCATCCCAAACTTCTTCCATGATACCTGGACCTTCTGTTTTATTCAGATTTTCAAAATAGGCCTTTTGCAGCCTAGGGTTGGCTGCCAAGCGCTTGGACAGTGAAAATAGATGGTTTCAGCCATGGGTTTTTTTAATCCAACAACTTTTCTCATTAGGTTTACTACTGTGTATGCTTTAGTAACAGAAACAACTGTTGCCGATACCATCTAGCTCCAATACATTCTTAACACTTCGCGACCGTATACTATTTTGCACTAAATCCAATTTTAGGACTTTTAAGGAAAAAACCGTGTCCGAAAATTAGGTTGAAAATACACATTTTAAATATATAGTTTCAACATGATTTATGCCCTTGTTTTCGAGGAACACAGAAGCAAGTTGTAATAAGTCCTGTTTTTTCTACTTGTCAGTGCTTTCGTGTACTAACTCCAAGGATTCAGGCAATGAAAAAATCTTTTAAAAATTTACTCTATTTTGCTTTGATCCAATGCATTTTGGATCCTTTAGGGTTTGGAACTAATTGAAAATGAAGGGATATTCTTTCTAAATTCAAGGCTATATTTTTCTTATTACACGTGCCCATGTTTATTCTTAAACTGAATTTCGTATCAAAATGGTGCCAGCACCTCATGAATATGAAGCAACAATGTTGAATTTAGAGCTTTGGGACATTATGGAGGCAAATGAGTTGTGATACTTTGAAGTTTCGAATGGGCCTCAAACTCAACGGACAGCATCCATTCAAGTTCAGTCTCCTGAGCCACTAAAGTGTCTTTGAGTTTTATTTCGCATGTAATGAGACAGCTTCCAATGACAATCGAGTCCTATCAAGATGTTTATTTTTACATGTCGACTAATACTTAGATCTTCTTGAAAGTATTCAAATCTGATATCGATTTCTTCAGGTAATGGCACTAGGGATATGTAAGGGCATATAATCGGAAATTCAGTCAATTCTCCAATTTGCTAGTTCCAGCGAAACTATTTTCTTCTTTTTGCGAGGCCCTGCCCATGTCCATCAAATCTAGAGAATGCGAAATCCTCTTCGCTTGACTACAGAGCTATAGCCCTACTGTGCTCTACTTGCCTTTGTTTCTCCGCCAAGTTCATGTGAATATTATTCCAACCTTCATGATCATCACCATCCCTATCATCCTTATCATATGTATCATCGTCACTTCCTTCATCATGATTTTGAAAGCATTTTCTTTTTATACCTAATATTCTTTTTTTGAAACACATCGCCCAAAAATGGTATTTATTGTAATATAATATAATATTGTAAATAAGTACAAGAAAATTATGAGTTGAATGGTATTCATCTACCTTACAAAAAATGTACCTTTGAACTTGTTCTCTAAAAAGTAGCTGTGTATCATTCATACAAAATACTATACGAAGACTACAGGGGAAGAAGGGCAGTAGTCACAAAATACCAAATTCTTAACTAATCCCATCAGCCCTTAGCTTAGATTGTTTTTGTTCTAAAAAAAATATATATAGGGGAAAAAAGGCCATAGTCCGGAGACAACAGGGCTTTTTAAAAAGCAATCCCGTGAAAGACAGGCAGTTGTCCAAACTTTCCAATGAAAGAAGGGCAGTTGTCCGAGCTTTTCAATGAAAGAAGGGCAGTTGTCCTAGACCTATCATGTGATGGTTAGTCTCCTAAGGACGGTAAAGATGATTGCAAATCATTCAAAACAAATTGAAGAAGCCATGTTAGTCCTTAGATGTTGCAAAAAACAAAATACTAGAAGGGCAAAAGGAGTTTTGAATATCCCATGGAAAAAGGGCAGTTGTCCAAAGTTAACAACTCGGCTTTAAAGATTTATAATCTATTAAAAAAAAACAAACAAAAAACTGCAATCAAAGTAAAATAAGGGCAGAGTGTCAGGCTAAAAACACATTCTTTTGATTGATATAGATTTCATAAGGTTAATTACAGTCGTTTGCCATTCTGAGTCTTTGAAACTTTAAATTTCTATTTTCTCAAAACTTTTTTGTGACAACTGCCCTTTTTCCCGTGTACTCTTACAGTATTGCAAATAATATAAGATCGACCCAATGAATAAACGGTCTTCCCGTTATACTGTATTGACGCCCATCCCGCGGTGAAGGGTTACATTTTAACCCGCATTTCACATTTTAACAATAGCGACTCATTTATCTCCAGGAAGTTGATCTGTGTGAAAAATTAAGGTAAAATCTTAGATTCCAGCTAATTTTTTCTGCATTCATGCAAGTCTTTGCCACTTATTCTATGCATGATACATAAGGGGACGTTCAAATATAATCTTACACCTTTGAAGGGGGTGGAGGGGTGAGGGGTCTCTTCTCCTGTAAGAACAGCGTAAGAAAAGGGGGTGGGG